>VWYP01028645.1:0-66752 GCA_013400435.1 Pycnonotus jocosus | reverse complement strand
CCCTGGCACAGGGCTGGGCACCCCATGGATAAGTCAAAAGCCCAAGTACACACATTATTCCAGTGTGGTGCCTCTGCACATCATGTGCTTCAGCTGAAAAAATACTTGGTTTTGACCCACAGAAGGGTCAGGAAGGAACAAAGAGACAAGCAAGCAAACACCCAAAAAACCAAACCAAAACAAACAAACAAAAAATCAACAACAACAAAAAAAAAACCACAAAAACCCCAACCTGTTCAATGCTAGAGACCAAAATTCCAGCTATTTTGGAAGGAGAATGTGCTGATACAGCAATGACACTAAATGGCATCAGCTTCAGGAAGAAGTTTGGTTAATGCAATTTGTGTATAGGAGCTAGTGTTGTAAAGGCTACAGCTCACCTTTAACCTCTCTCTCTACCTATTGAAAGATGTGGTGTTCAGGTCACCTCTTTCTATCTCAGTCTTGCTGAATCAGTGACCCACAAACTGAACACATCCTCCAGGGTAAAATATGCATGAGCTTGTTCTTTAATCCATGTCCTTAGGGTAAATGCTTATTTTGAGTCTCTCCACTGCCTATTAACATTAGTGAAAATTGCTATATCTTCCCCTTAAAAAAAAAAAAAGAAGAAAAAAAAAGAAGAACTGGGCTAGAATGTAATGAAGGCTTTATTATCCTGACACAGCAAAGTGTTCTTTTTGCTATTTTGCTTTAAAGAATATAATCTCTGGATATGCAGCAGAGAGAGCACAGATAATTAGTGCACCTTTAATAATACTTTCATTTATTGAGGAGGTAAAGTCTCAGTGAATGCTCTGGGAACACCCACAAAACACTCTGGGTTTGAAAGATTTGGGGCAGGTTTGTGATGGAATAGTTTACATTGATTTCATAGTGTCTAGAATAATGACCATTCTGTGGGTTTATTTTTTAAAAATTTGCAATCTATTTTATTAATTACTTAGTTTTAATTTCTTTAATATCCTATAGGAGTGCATGGTGCTAGGAAGCATGCCAAATAACTTTCAAGTCATTTTTATACATTCTGTCTAAGAACTTACGATTTTCTGACCTTACCAGTCTGTAAGAACTTAAATTTTCTGACGTTACCAGTCTATTTAGTGAGTCTGTGTCTCCATACAGCAAATCATTCTTTTGAGTCAGATGAAGTGTATAACTGCAGTGAACAAGCATTAAAGAATTCTGTGCTGTGCTTGAAGGTGACTGTGTGCCTTTAGAGACTTATATGTCCCCAGGTCCTGTTGTTTTCAGGAGAGACTGCTGCTGTTTCAAAGTCACTGATTTGTACTTTCTGCCTGACTTCATTCATATGGAGACACTCACACACACAATGAAACTTTTTCTGAGGACAAAACAAAAACAGGGAAAGAAAGATTATGTACAAATACTTTAAAATCCAAGTAGCTCACAAAACTCATTACATTTCAACACAAAGAAAGTCATCGTGCTAAGTCAACTAAAGCCTAAGATTTATGATACCATTTTCCGCTACCTACAAGGTAAATAGCACTGACCTACTTTTGAACTTAGACTATGTGCTGTTTGTATTTGTTAATGTTAAAAATCATGACTGACTTACAGGCTGAATCTTTTGCTGTCAGAGTTTAATAGCTTAGAGTGCAATTAAGCACAGCATCACTAACAATAACCAAACTGTGCCCAGTCAACTTTCCCACTCCTCCACCCTCTCTTCTGATATTCTCTCTCTTAAACCTATATATTATCATCCAGTTTTAAAGCAAGGTATTTATCATTTTTTTCTCAATGATCAAATAATTTTAAAGGAGGAATTCATTGATCATATTATACATTGAAAATGGGATACAAAGCCATGAAACAATGATGCTTAATCAGAGGAGATACACTTATCAGATATTTAGTAAATTGAGAGTATCCTACTCTGCAATTTTCCCAGTTCCTAGATAAAAAAACCCTAGATTTCTAAACGAGTTTTAAATATCCTCAATTCATGGAGGACATCTGGTAAGTTAAGACTATTTTAAGACTTACTTGCAGAACAGCATTTTCTTCTGATTCAAACCTTTTCTGGAAAGTTATGGAACCCATGACTTTATAGTGTACAACATTGCTTAAAATGTTTTGTTCTTGATATGATATTGGAGTATTTTGTATCAAAAGTCTCAGAAAGCTTCAGAAACTTCAATGGACGTGATAATTTCCTGTGCTCCCAAGTGAAGCTCAGAAATCGAGTGAAGTATGTACCTGGAAAAAAAAAATCTAGTGGAAATAATATTGTAGGTCCAGGTCTTTGAAGGTATTTTGGCTTTGCCATGATCTAGATGTCTTGTTGCCACAAGGTATGTATATTAGCCAAGATTTTTCAGAAGGCAGTTACCATATGAATTGAAGAGAAAGAAGAGTTCCATCATTTGACTAGCTCTGGTTAGTCAGGAATCTTTCCATGTCACGATTGCAATGGAAATATTTTTATGTTTTAGATTTAAAACTTTTTTGGGGTAACACAGTCGGATATCTGACAGTGCTTTAGGAAGATTCTGTCTTTAGGTGTATTCAATACTTGCCATTGATTCAGGCTGTTGGCAAAAATAGTTTGGAGGATTGTGTAAGCTTCAGGTTGAGCTGAGCTCTGAACCACTTATTGACATAAGACAGCACCTAGTGAATTATGCAACTCTTAGTTTAGCTCATAGGATACCTACGTAAAAGTGCAGCAAGGAACAGCTGGTTCCTGAGGGGCAGGGGCAAAGGGTGACCACATCACAGGCTGTGCCTTCTCCCAGGGGGCCAGGCCCATAAGGTGGGCAGCACCAGGTACCAGCAACAGGATCATTGACAACCTCAGGCACAGCAAAGGAAGAGCCAGGGCAAGAGGCCAGCCAGGGACACCAGAAAGGGGCAAATGGAGGTGGGCTCCTGAGAGTCCATCCACGAGACGAATTATGTGCAGAGAAAACTCAAGGTTCTTCTGAGTGGCAGGGCCAGAGAGAGGACTGGAGAATAACACCCCAGATGGAGCAGGGACTGCTGACCCCCGTGAGGGCTGAAAGGGGCCCATGGGTGGAGAGCAGGTGGAGCTGGACAGGCACAATAAGGCCTGGTAGTGCCCTCAGGGACCTGGTGATGTATCCATATGGATGTGTACTAGGTCCATAAATGTTTGGGGATACATGCCTTACAAACAGAGAAGGAGGCAGACACCTAGGTGTAAGGCTCAGCTAAATCCATATGCTCACTAGAGAGTCATTTGTCTGAGGCCACCTACTAGGAAATATCACCAACCACTTCAACCACAATTGAACTGATTAATCCAACAAATTGACACCTAACTTTTAGAGAGAGGTCTTTCTGACTGCACAGCAGTATTCCCACTTTAGACACTGGATAGTCTTGACAGACATTTCTCTTAATTAAATTTTTGTTTTTCTATATTCTATTAATTTTAATCTTTTTTTTCAGCAGTGTGAAACATGGTTTTATGCATGAGTTGATTCTGTGTGTCTCTTTGAGGTGTATTGTGGTGTGGAAAAATCTCTCTTGTTAAACTTCTCTGCAGTAAGAAGGATGTTAATGAGGTTCTGGAGCCCTGGCGATTGTGTTAATCATCTGTCCACAGAGTCATTGTTATTTTCTGGCAAACCCAGTGTTTTAGCATGCATGAAGTGGACCAGAGAAAGAATAAAAAAGTTGCTGCCTGTCCTTCGTACGAGGAAGGAGAATGTGAGAAACTAAAGTACAAATTTCAAACTCCAGATCAAAGAAAGGAATTTCATCTGATCTTCCATATTTCATATAAAACCCCTAATTATTTATCGAGAAGTAGTTTATTAACATTTTTTGTGCAGATTCGGAAGCTCTGACATGCCTACTGAGCCAGAGCATGTGTATAAGTGAAATAATTTTCCAAATAAGTCCAAAACTTTGTTGTAAACTAAGCAAAAAAATCTGTTCAATTGTTCCCTACACAAAGAGAAATTTGGGATTGTAGTTGGTAAATAAGTTGGATTCTTTAATTGCTAGTGGCACCTGACAAGACAAATACACATCCAAGTCTGCTTTGCAAATTTTGCCCTTTGTACCATTCTAGTCCTTCAGCACTGCCAGTGAAACTGTAGCTACTGTCACTAATCCAATTTATTATCAATCCAGTGATGTGGATTTGCTTGAATGAATAAGAAGGTTAGTTTTAATCTAAAGTGAGACTAAAAATAGCAGTGTAAGGTTGCTGCTAAATTGCCTCTACAACTCCAATTAAATAAATTCAATTTAAAAACCCACAACTTTTTTAAAAAGGCTTTTGGAACCAGTTAGAGTGCACAGATGTTGAAGTCATACAATGCTGATCAGCTAGAACTTAGGCACTAAGGTTTAAAAGTGTAAAACCCTTTTGCTCTGAGTGATTATTGAACAGTGCATCTGGCTCTTGAAAGAAAAGTTAAGCTTTATATAGTATAAATGACATAATGGATTGCTATTAATTAGCTGCATTATTACAGCAGACGCTGTAGTTATAGACTACAGTTCCTCTGTGCAATCTTCCAGACACACTAAAAGTACAGAAAAAATGCTACCATCTCTTCTCAAATTAATGACTCTGCATATATTGTAGCAACAGCAGCTTCCTTACCTGGTCTGTAATTAGGAACTGATTCTATTTGACACACCGTTAAAAGAAGAAGTGATTTGACTTTTCTTTAGGTTTTCATGGTCAATTACTGCAGCTTTTCACCTCTAAAATCTGTCTGAAATGCACCATCAGGCATAGGACACAGAAGGATAAATTCTTTTATTCATAATTTTTAAACTTCTCCATTAGTCTCTGTCTTTCTGTTCCTTCTGTATAGATATTTTGTCTTTTTTATTCCTGAGAAAAGAGTTATTTTGTGGATTATTCTCTACTGAAATTAAATTTCTTAATTGCATAAATGGTAAAACAGTGTGTATATAAGTTAAGTCCTACAAAATGGGGCACTTTTAGAGTTATTAGTGTCACAAAAATAAACAGAACAGCAGATAATCCTTATTTTCTGCTCTGTCCTAGCCTATTAATTATTCTTGTACTTAGAAAAAATTGCTTATGTGCTATTAGAATTATGTTATTTGCTGATTAAGCCAGAGTGAAATCCTTGTTTCTAACAGCTTCTAATGGCTCTTTCTTCTAAAAATACATTTTTTCCCATCTGCATATTCCAAAGGCTATGAGCTGTGCATTTCTTGTGCCTTATAGGTATGTTCTACATCTATTTCTGGTTTTTTCAGTTCCAAGGATTTTTGACCTCCAATTAAGACAACAAAACACCAAAAATCCCAGTCTTTTTAATGCATTTTGCCACTTCAGCCAGTGAGCTAATTAGAAACATTTGCAGAATACAGAATAGAATGCATAAGGGGTTGAAGCCATAACTTCATGATTCTTTTAATCACAGAGAGGAAAAATCTGCTTTTTCATTTAGCAAATGGAAAAAGAAAAAAGCAATCCTTTGAACATTAAAATGTAAGGAAGGAAGTTATAGCATGATATAAAAGCAGCTCACTCCTTTTCTGGGAAGTTTTAACTGAAAAAGTGAAAAAAAAAACCCTAATTGGAAACTATTTTCCGTTATTCAGGAAGGAGGTGTCAGATTTTGTACTGGGCATTGGAGTCCAGGAGTTTGCAGTAGAGGGGAGATCTGCGGTGCTGGTCTGGGTGAGGAAAGGCCACAGGCTGCCCCGTGCTGGACACTCCCAGCAGTTCCAGCAGTGGTGCTGGTGATGCCTTCAGGAAACATACTGAAGGAAGGGCAGAATGCTTCATGGCAAGGTCAGGGAGAGAACGGAGTGAGAAAAGAATAATAGCGTGAGAAATCATCCCACAGACACCCAGGTCAGTAAAGAAGGAGGGAAGGAAGGGTTTCAGGTGCCAGAGCTGAGGTATTCCTGCAGCCCCTGGAGCAGCTGAAAGGAAGCACGCTGTCCCCTGCAGCCCATGGAGGATGATGGTGGAGCAGATATTCCACTGCAGCCTGTGGAGGACTCCATTCTCTGAAGATGGATATCCCCTGAAGAAGGATATTCCCTGCAGCTCAGTGAAGAAACCTCACTGCATCAGGCTCCTGGCTGGAGCTACACCCATGGAAAGGAGCTCATGCAGGAGCAGGGAGTGTGAGGAAGGGCTGAGAGAGAAACTGCTATGAGCTGACTATAACTCCCATTCCCCATTCCCCTTGTGCTGCTCAGGATGGAACAAGGTCAGAGAGTTATGGATGAAGAAGAGAAACCTGATAATAAAGAGTGGAGGAAACTTTTCTTTGTATCTGCCCATCCATATATATTTTACTTTTAAAGAAATTAAATTAATTTTCTCAAGTCAAGTCTGTTTTGTCTGTGACACTAATTACTACAGGATCTCTCTGTCTCTGCCTCAAAACCATGAGCTTTTTCATCCTTTTTTCTCCCTCTGTCCTGTGGAAGAGGAGTGAAATTGTGGCTGCATGGGTGTGTGGCCATTGACCAATGTCAACCCAACACAGTAACAAAACAGTTTTTCAAAACTATGTTTTGAAATTCTTGAAAGAAAAATACCTTCTTTTACTTGAAAGCATAACTTTGTGCAAAAAGGATGATGATGATGATGATTATGGAACACAATATTTAATAATAATTTTTATACTTAAAATCTCAACCTGTTCAAATTTTTAAGGGTGCAAGTGCTTTCTCTGCCACAGTGATGCCTCTGTCATCTCTCACAGTTTTCAGCAAAACTGACTTATCTGTGCACAATAATATGGGGGTAAATGCTTTTCATCATAGAGTAGGAGCGTAGAAGCCTACCTGCATCCCTGGTCCATAGAAATCTAAGTTAATTTGTAGTGACTAAAAAAATTAAGATCCACAAGATGTAAACAGTCCTGGAAAATGGGAATAAATGGGGTCCAAGCACTCATACAAATTAAGCACACACTGATTTTGAAGGTGCTGCACCACACTTTAGATACTTACCTGCACCACTTGGAATCCAAGAGACAATCTCAGCATTATTTGATTTTACAGTGTTCTCAGAAAGTTGCTCTACACTTTTATTAGTGCATTTATTTATTTTCTCAAATGTTTTCTACTTCAAATGCTTTCAGAGATGTCTTCCAATAATATTAGATATTCACCTTTGTCAATATAGCCTCTCTTCTTCTACAAGAAAATCTATACAAAAGATTTTTGTCCTAAATGTGAAACACAAGCAAAATTGTATAAATCAATGTTTCCACCAGTATAGAGTGGAAGCTGTTCATCATTATAATTCATGAGGAGACATTGTTTGCCACTATTGACAAACATTTTTCGTGAGAAGACAGTGAATTTTTAACACTATAAAACCAGTGATGGTTCTGTCTGAGGCTTAAGGACTGCACAGAATGAAGGACAAAATTAATCCCACTCAGTACTGTTTGGTTTGATTCTCACTTACTTGTGTTAAACAAAAAAAGAGAGAACATTTTATTATCTGGTCAAAGAGAGATTGCATAACATCTCATATAGGTGTCAGATGCTGTGTGTAAAAATACAGGTTTGGCCATCTGGGATCTATTTGTTAAATTGTCTTGTTAAGCTTGGGACAAGGCTGTAATTCCTCTGTCAGACCTGTGCAGCAAGAAGGCTGAGGGAACTCGGTCTCTGCCTGCCAGACTGGCCCTGGTGCAGGAGCACCATGAGCTCTGCAAAAAGATGCTCCCTGGGATGCTGCTGGAGGTGGTGAGACTCTTCTTCCCTGCTTTGGGAAGGAAGCAATGTCTGACTCCCTTTTCTGAAGCAGGAATAACTGGAAACTAAACTGTGATTTTGGTTACAAAATCTCTGCACTTTGTTACAAACTGAAAATTGGGCCCTAACCATTTAAAGAGTCAAATACCAACCTTGAAGTTAAAATGTTGTCCAGATGAAAGCCATCTACACTTCTGCAGGTGTTATGTTGCTCAGTCTGTCTTGACTGCAGAGTGAACAAGACAGAAATCTATTGATTTGGGGAATGAAGGCTAAATGAAGGCTAAATGAAGGCTATTTTCACAGCCAAAGCCTGTGAGAATTTATTTTTACATGAAAGTTCCCATTCTGAAAATAACAGCAAAATCTGTAGATGTTTATGGAACTCATCACTGTTGCCTTCAGTGAATATTGACTCGGTATTCAATGCTTTAAAATATAAGGGTTTTATATACTGATTAAATGGGTTCTGTGAAGAATGATTGAGAGTAATAAATTTATAAATGTGATGCAATTTATGGAAAGAACTTTTGAAATTGTCTCCAAATCCACTGAGAGAGGAAGAAAAAGGAACGAGTAATCACTTTTTTTACTAGGGTTGAAAAACAGTTAATGTGTCTTAAAACCCTCTTTAAGTAATAGAAGCAGCAGCAATATGGAAATTTTCTGTATTGCATTTCCATGTGCTTCTTATTTATAGTCTAAGAGGCAAAAGATTTTAGTTCTTAACTAACAAGTAGACTTAACTTTACTCTTTTAACTTTATCTCTTAACTAAGATAAAATATTTTGATCCTCTCAGTTTTGGAGGACCTAAAGCAGTTTACAAGTCACATGTTAGAGAGAAATTCTGGTGTATATGGCCTATCACTTTCTAAGAAACTCACTTCCAAAGCCAATCAAACTGTCAGAAGCACAAGGCATTATAAACCCTTATAAACAGTTGTGGTCCTATTACTGGTCTCTTGCAGGGTTAACTTTTTCTCCTCTAGACATAGTTCATCAGAGTAATGCTTTCTTACAGTTACATTTGCTGAACCAGGAGAAAATAAAAATATGGAATTCAAAAGTAACAATCAGGAAAAAAGAAAACATTTCATTTTGATTTTTTTTAAAGGTTCTGCTTAGGTATATTTAAAATAAGTTTGCTTTGGTAAGGCTGAAATATTTTGTTTTGATTTTATTGACAAAATGTTTGTATACATTAATATAGAAGTCCAAATTATCTATTTCTTTGACCTTATGAAATAGATTATTTATATAGTTCTTAGGTATAAGTGTAAATGAAATAGTCTTGTAGAATGAATTGGCTTTGCTGAAATGGCATTTTCTGATGGAACATATCACAACAAAAAAAGTCAGTCATCTCTTTTTTCTGACACATGCCATTTGTATAATTATGTCATGTGAATTCAGTGCACTGATATCTCAGTGACAGTTCTGTGAATTCTTAGTGACTATCTGCACACCTGAACTAGCCACAGTTTACAATGCAATATAGATGTGATAAAAGCTCTGTCTGCACAAACTCCCCACATTTTTCCTATTATATTGAGGCTTTTTTCAAAATCTTGCACTGGCTGCTGCACTAAACAATCTTAATGTCATAGGCTATGCTTAATATATTGTAACTGTTAATATTAGTGAAGCCTTAGTTTAGTGAAGTGTAAAAGTGTACCTCAGTATTCTTCAAGTAGTGACCACTGAAGCTTTTTACTTCATATATTATTAGGCTTTAAACATTTTTTCTTCACTTTACCTGGAAGTGGGTAATTGGGGCATTTATATTGTTACTTTGGACAATAGTGTGCCTTTTGTTAACTGTTAAAAATGTAATTTTAACTTAGATTACTGCTATTAAAGTGTTATTTACAGACTAATTAAGAAAGGTTATAGTGAAGAGAACTCATGATTTTTGTACTATACAGTCAATTACATTTAAAAATAGTAGTAAATTGTTATTTGTACACAATATTTAGACTAAATACTATAGAATGTAAGTGTTCAAAAAGCTGTGATGTGAAACCATGGGATCATAGAATATCTTAGAATATCATAGTTGGAAGGGACCCACAAGTCTCACTGAGTCCAACACCCAGTGCTTTCTCTCTGCCATGCTTTTTATGAAACAAATCCAGATTTTGGATTTCAGCTTTAATTTATATTTTGATTTGAGATCCAATAGCTGTTAAACTCTCTATATTTCCTTTAATCTTTTCAGTATATATATAAAATAAATATTATAGTTACATATAATAGCATATTAGTATATATGTAAACGAAAATTATTCTTCTCTGACTAAAGAATGCCTATTAGCCAAGGAGAAATAATTATTGTGTTGAAAAAAATCTCTATAATCTTAGAAATGTGATAATAATGTTTTCCAAATAATTTATTCAAAGAATTAATATGTTTTTATTCAAGAAATAAATCATCATGTTGTATTATGCATTTATTCCAAATTCCTCTACAGTGCTGTAGGTCATCAAACACAATTTCACCTATCTAGTAATCAGCTGCAATGACAGGATTGACTCATGCTGTGCACTCATCCAGCATTTTGCTCTATACAAGCATTCTTCTGTATGAGGAATCACTCAGTGGGAAGATGTCAGTGTGTTTTCAACCCATTCAGGGCTCTCCAGACTGCTATCTCAATGTCAGCACCAGCAAAACAAAGAATTGGGAGATGAACACTTTTGGAGCCTCAGATCACTCAAAACCCCTCACATTTTTGAATCCTGGTGATGGGATTCACCGTGGTAAATTATCACCTTAGAATATCACCTTAGTGATAAAATTATAAACCTGTATATCCCTAATTCAGATCTGTGCTCTAACAGCTTCTACATTTCTTGCTGTATATCCAGGAGCTGATAACTTGAAAATGCCAGAAATGCCAGGACTGGCCTCAACCTACCCTTGTGTTAGGAGTCATGTATTGGGTTTGCACAGCAAGATTCTGGTGGTAGTGGAGGGGCTGCAGGTGTCCTACTGTCAAACAGCAGCAAGAGTCACCTGCTCTGCAGGGGAAAGGGAGTGGAAAGCCAAGGGTGAGAGCAAGGCAAATGGGACAGTGGCAACCAGAGTCTGCTCCCACAGCACCCATGTGAGAAAATTAGGGCAGTGTTAATGACAACCAGCCACCCTTGACTGCTGATGTATTCAGTTTGTGTGGCCAGGCTTTGGTAGTGAGGGGGGTTACAGGGATGGCTTCTGTGAGAGCTGCCAGAAGCTTCCTCTGTGTCTGACAGAGCCAGTCTCTCCAAACTCCAAGATGATGTGCTGCTGATCTAGATTGTGCCAATCAGAAATTGTGGTAATGTCTCTGTGCTAACATATTTAAAAATAAGAAAAAATTTATTGTGCAGATGTAATTGAAGCCAGAGGAGAGGGGAGTGAGAACATGTGAGAGGAACATCTCTGCAGACATCAGGTCAGTGGAGAAGGAGGGGAAGAGGTGCCCCATGTGCCTGAGCAGAGATTCCTCTGCAGTCTGTGGTGAAGCCCATGATGATGCACCTGAGCCCCTGCAGCCCATGGATGTCAACAGGGATGCAGAGATCCACCTGCAGCCCATGGAGGACACCCATGCCAGAGCAGGGGGATGACTGAGAGGAGACTGTAACCTCATGGGAGGCCCATGCTGGAGCAAGGTCCTGGCAGAGATCCACAGACCCATGGGGAGAGGACCCCACACAAGAGCAGGTTACTTGGTAGAACTTTTGATGCCATGGGGGACCCACTTTGGAGCAGGCTGTGTCTGAAGGACCTCATGGAAAAGTGACCCACGTTGCAGCTTTTTGGGGAGGATTGTTGCTCATGAGATGGACTCACACTGGAGAAGTTCAACTGTCTCCATGGGAGAGACCCCAGACTGGAGCAGGGGAAGGACTCCTCTCCCTGAACACCAGCAGAAACAACTTGGGATGAACTGGCTGTAACCTCCATACCTTATATTTCTGCACTGCTGGGAAGAAAAGGTAGACCTGAGAAAGAGGGAGGGGTGGAAGGTAAGGTGTTTTTAAGGCTTATTTTACTTCTCATCATCCAGCTCTAATTTTGTTGGTAATAAATTCAATACCTCTAACTTAAATCTGCTTTGACCATAATAGTATTTGGTGAGTGATCGCTCCCTGCCCTTGTCTCAACTTATGAACCACTCATTATATTTTCTCTCCCCTGTCCAGCTGAGGAGGGGCAAGATAGAGAAGCTTTGGGGGGTGTCTGGCATCCAGCCAGGGTCAGCCCACACAGCTGAACAAATGTGTAGTGACATGACAGGTCCAAGGCTAAAGTATATCAAGTTGGAAAGTCAGAGCAGGTTTGTCAAGGTCTCCATCCCAGCAGGTTGATCCCGTGTTACCCAGACAGGTACTGAGAAAATGCCACCAGTCTTGGCTTTTTCTCCCTTAGGCAGCCCTCCAGCTCTCCCTCAACAGCATTGTATACTCAAGTAACCCATAAAACCTCACGTCCCACATTTCCAGAAAAAAATACTAATTTTGTCAAATAGAGCACAAAGGACCCAGGGGAGATTCAAGACAGAGTGCTTTTCAGGACACACATGGGCAATTTGCCTTACACAAGACCAACTTTAACAAGCACGGATGGGAATCAGTTCTTGCTACTTGATTTCAGGGTCATGGATTGGTCATCTTCTATTTAGCAGAATTGACTAAGTTTAGTTCTTTGGTGGTGTGGCACTTGAGCTGTCATGAAACAAGAAAAAGCTTAGATATATTCAGCCTGTACTCCTTCAGAAGATTTTCATAATTGATGTTGTTTTGCTGAAATATTTTAAAGTAAAAAAAAAAAAACTGATTAATCAGAAAATTCAGACCAGTTGAAATTTTTTATGCAGAACTTCATTGAAATCTGAAATTAGTCATTTATCTATCATTACATCAGCACAGTATAGCTTCTCAAAGCATGCATTTCTAAAATTGATCTGACTGTGTACCAGACTGCTTTTAATTCCATCTCCTAACAAGAGTACAAGGTATTCTCCATGTTGCACGTCCAAATACTTTATTGGTAATTTTTTGACAATTCTATTCTTTTTGCCACCTTACCTCAGACAAAACTGTGGATCATAAAGCAAAAACAAGTGAATTTCTTGATGTGTATTACAAAGGCATTAGCCATTTCAATTACATTACTGTTACGTGTCTGGAATGGAACAATTTTTTTAATGATATATACTCTTAAAACAAAGGGAAAGTTTAGTTCTCCAAGCCAGAGAAATCTATTGCATTCCAGAATAAATTGTCCTAAAGTTGTTAGAATAAAGTATTCCTTTTCCTTTTTTCCTAATTCTTCAAGCAACTAGTGACATTGTAGATGTGTAAAATTGCAGTTCCTTCTTATTTCTGACTACAGTAACACAAAGTGCCTTTGATTCTCAGTTTGCAGTCTGTAAGAAAATGGTTGAATGTAATTTGAGTTGCAATCATTAAGTGTTTTATGTTCCCCAAACACACAAAAAAATTTAAAATAGAAGATTTGTTCTTTCCTGAATGTCTGATAACATTTGCTAAAAAAAAAAAAAAGTCATCTGAGAAAGGCATCCTCTTCAGGTACACATATTTATTTATTTTTAGAAGCATGGGACAGTTACATAAATCAAGAAGAAATTCCTTTCTTAGACTTCTGTCTCTAGCACTGGCATATACTAAATACTGGAAGAGTAGTGGGTGATAGTAGTGAGTGATAAAAGACACAGGCAATAAGATGATAATATTTTACTGAAATATTCTCTCAGACCTCCACAATTTATTACAGGTTGAAATTGAGTGCTTGAAGTGAAAGGTGTTGTTTCTGTGCTTAATAGTCCTGATACACTTTCTGCTGTGATGTTGTCCAGTTGTAAAGATTTGCTTCTTCAGGATCCTGTAGTAAAAATATAACCTAGCTATTAATTGTATGAAGAAATAATATCTTATTTTTAAAAAAACCTGAAATAAAATGGCTTGATTTGATATTTAAGGATTTTTGATTAGAAAAGACAGAGAACAATTGATCCCTGTTGCTCTGTGTTTTCTCCATGCCAATCACCAGGCTATACTCTCAATGCTTATTATTTGTTTACTTCTATTCTCATTGAGACTACCAGCAAAAGATTTGATGGAATTGGAGCTAGGTCAAATTCAGGAATTTTTGTAATCTCACTTTTATTGCTTGTTCTTTTGTCTTCCCACTTTTAAAGGAGTTATAGCTTCAACCTTCTTTTTCATTCTGACATCTTGCACAATGTCTTCACCTCTATTGTTTCTTCTTTAATGTTGCACATTACGTTATGCTGCATGCTGTAAACATATATTGAAGTTTGGGAGATATATCCACAGACCTCTTCTTCCATTTCCTGGGAGAAGGTTGTACTGGAAACACAATAATCATGACTATCAAAGCTCTGCAGTCATTCCTTCTTGTAAAGAACTCCTTTTGTTTCTTAGGTAACTTGTGAGATATATGAAAGAAACACAAAGTTTATTTTTGTATCTGCAGTGGCCAATGATTTTGAAGATAACAGACATGGTTCATTTCTGTTTAGTAGTGACTAACTGTGACCCTGCAAAGGCAATGGTAAATAAACTTTAAATTCCTGCTTATTTTTCATAATATTTATTTTACAGATGGCAGGATGACTCTTATATCAGGCTGTCAGAAAAATAAGGTATTTATTCAAAATAAAACCAAGAACAAATAGATTAACTGAATCCTCTCGGATTTGGTTTTCTGAGATTTAGGTGGTTTGACTCCTTTTTTGCCCTCCTGGAATCTTTGGGCCAGATGCAAGAAAGAGATGGAGGCTTCAAGCTTCAGTTTTTCCAAGGTCTATCATTTTGTTTGTTATTTCTTATCTCATAGTTTGCTCTGTGCCCAGCGAGGTCTGTTCTGAACACTGGCAATCAGAGAACTGCCCGCCCCTGGGCCATCTGAGCCCTTTTCTACCTCCTATTACATATCTTAGTTTACATTTATATGCCAATACTTACTATCTATACTAACGGGTCATCTCTACTTTGACCCAGTCTCTCCAAACTATATTGTGCTATGTCACTGCAGAAGGTGGAGGTGAAGAGGAAGAACTCTAAGGACCACCCCAAAATCTCCATCTTTGCTTTCATCTACCCCCATTCCAAAAACCCAAACCCACATATTTCTCACCCTGTGATAAGCTAAACTACTGTGTTTCACACTCTTGAGATTTGTAATTCATCTCTGCTTTGTGCCAGGGTCTGTGACCCCCATGGACAGAACCAAAGCCCCCCCTGTTCACTCCCCCTGGACAGGTATCAAATCTTTTTGCTTAGTTCCCAGACTGTTTGGCCAGGGTCTCTGAGCCCCTAGGGCAGCCAGAGGGTTCTGACAGAATCCCTTATATAATGACCATTGAAGCAATTAATGTTCCCCTTAGATCATTCAATTTACTGCATAGTAAATTGGTTTTCCTCCAGTTAAAGTTTTTCCAATCACAGAAATTTCAATCTAACACTTCATTGTTAGTTTAATCATTCATCAGTTAAATATTATGAGCTACCTCCCTCTTTAATGAATATCAAATATTACTTAGTCATTCACTGATACTGCTAAAGATTATCATGTTTTTTTCTTTTGCAACTCCTCTAGAGTGACACTTTTCATGTTATCACTCTTAAGTCTTCAATAACCAGTTGTCTTTTTAACTAAACTTGATTCAACTGTGACTCTGCTGCTAACTTTTTAATCTACCTAAAAAAAAAAAAAAAAATGAATTTTCCTTCCTGAGAGTATATATCATATAAAATAAAGAATTTCAAGTTTTCTTTTAACATGTATCCACAATATATGTGAGAGACATAAAAATCATGGCATAGAAAGAAAGGAAATAGCAAAAGGAAATAGCAATATGAACCAGTCCAACAATATGGTTAAGGATGCTGTAAGGATGGACTATTCCTGGGTGCCTGTTGAAACATTTGTTTTTGTATTTCCCTTGTTTGATGATGAATGAGTTAAGTGTACAGCAGCTATGATAAGTGTATGTAACACCATATTATCTAGTTATACAGGCAGAGCAGACAACACTAATGCATTTAAGTGTTAAGGTGGGAAAAGGGAAAGAGATTTCCTATTGGATAGGTTTTAGTACATTAAAAGGGACTCCTTGGAGTGCAGATAGCAGACAGCTGTCAGGGTGAACCATTTACAAATGCTGCCTTGTGCTTCAGCAGAGATGAGCAGCTCCTGCTCTCACTGTTGCATCGTAATTAGCACTCCCAGAAATAGTTCACCAGAGATTTGAAGACTGCCAAGCTCTATATGTCTTGCCCTGGCCTAGTTTAGTTTAGATTTTCCAACCAGTGATGGGGAATGGTTAATGTAGAAAATTCTGCTCATTAGGAATGTTAGAAATGTTAAGGGACTTTTCAAGTAACCACTGTGTCTATGAATTAATTCATTCAGGAGACAGTTTTAAAGAATGAACAATTAATTTATGTTAAAAGCAAAAGAAGATTGAAGTTTAAAAATTGTTCTATAAATCCCTTCATTGGCTCTTGATTTTTTTGATTGTTTTAGGGTGGGAGGCTTGGTTTACCTATAAAGTCCTGGTCTTTCAAAGTGATGAAGATGGTGAATATGGTGCATCTTTTCTCAAATATGGAGTTCTGTTGAATTATGTTCAAAAATTTGCATGATCCAAGTGATCTGTACACTTACACGTTAAAAAAAAGTGTGATTGCAGCAAAAAATATCAACTAAAATCAAACAATAAGCTTATGGAATCTGCTAGGGACAGAATTAAAAACTAAGAAAGCCTACACTTGTTGTTTTTTTGGGCACGTGCTTCTTCAGAGGGATGAAAGTTTTCCTGGAGGTCACGGTATTCCTTAAAAAAGTACTGAAAAAATGTCTTCATCTATTCAGTTGGGAAAGTTGCTAGTAAATGTAAGGAAATTACCTGTTTTCTTTGCATAATCTAGAAAGTTGCCCTGAAATGCTCTGCTTTCACCAAAAGTCCATTTGGTGTCAGGGCTATGTGCCATAGAAGTACACAAGAACTTTGTAGTCCAACTCCTTGCAGAGACAGTTTCTGTTTGCTATAGCGCATGTTTTAGGTCTGTTTACAATCACTGATAAACACTCACAATTTTATATGACAGCTAACATAATCATGCATTTTTGCTGGATGTAAACTTACAGCTAACTTTTTGTTGGGTGTTTATCACTGTTATCCTCAAAACAAAGAATTGTGAGCTGTTAAGATGTACAATCTTTCCCTCCCCTGCACTGCCATTTGAAGCAGCGATAAGTGTTAATTGGGACGACTTTCTTATCAGTTCTCAGGCAAGTATATCTATGCTTGTCCTACTTAGGAAGCAGATTAAAGCTGTAATAAGGGAAAGTGGATGGGGGATTTCCCCATCAGCCCTGAAGGGCAGACAACCCCAGCTCAGGCACTGCCCTGGGGCGAGGCTGGTGTTTGGCTGTAATGGTTCAGATCACCATCCTCTGGGTAATCTGGGTGGATGAACCAAGCTGGTCGGCGTTTATCATGAGGAGCTCTATATCATGCTCGTTTGTGTGAAGTATATTTTTCACAGTGTGAAAGCTAAGTACTGTGTGTTTATGTATTATATTGAAGGTCAGTTTGTATAAATGTTTGTAGCTGTTTGTAGAAAAAAGGCATTGGAGTTTAAGGCTGAGTATCACTGTCTGATTGGAAAGAGGGTACAGACTATGTAAACTCAATAAATCTCTGTTCCCAGACTCACATTGCAAATTGGTATTAGACTAGACCTGCTCAACTTACAAAGATGGAAGAAAACCCAGAACAATTTGACATATAAATAATTTGAAAAAATACTTTCCATAAATCCCAGTTCTATAAACATAACTTTAGGAGGGATAGACCAATGAAAGGGGCATTTCTTAATATTAAGTAAGGTAAACTCTAAGATTTCCTGATAACATCCAAGCATAATCTGTATTGCAAAGAGGATGATAGTTTAACATATAACAAAAACACAGTACAGATCAATGCCAGCCTTTGCAGTGCTTCAACAAGCACAATTTTAGAATGGCAGATCCCTTCATTTAGATTTTTACATGTTCCCTCTCTCCTGCTCCTTTTGTACTGTATCAGACAGGAGAACAAACAACCAAACCTTCAAAGTTTATCTTAAAAACTCAGCCTTCTTTTCATGAGCTAAGATAAAAAGGGTGGGGTCAGAAGTGATATATCTGCTTTCCATTTGTCTTTTGCAAGGTTCATGGAATTGACTTATCAGCCATTAACAACCAAGATAACAGGTTTACTCAATGGCTGCTATTCAGACAGTGATTGACAAAAGTGATCCATCTCCACACTGCACCTCTTTACTAGAGGGCTTTTGATACTTATCTGAAAAAAAAAAAAAGAATAATCTCAGTTCAGTTCCCAGTTGATTCTTTGAAAAAGAGAAAGAAACGCTTTAGTATAAGAGAACAGTGGGAAGTATTTCTCTTTCTCTCTTTTGACCTTTTTATTTGCAGCAGCACTAAATGATGGGAAGAGATCAGAATCTACTTCTTTGAAGCTTATTTTCTCCCCTTCTTTTATTCTGCTTGAATATAGTATATGCAAGATAGTATTTCCTAAAAAGACTTGTGAAACAGAGATGTTGAGGCCTAAAAAGCAAAACTAAAAAAAGGGGAAAAAAATTAATTCACCAGCATTTTCATTACACCTCCTTCTAGTTTAGTTTGTGGTTCAGTTGAGTTTCTGATGGGTCTTCCAGGTAGTCCTGACTTGGCCAAGCCCCTGCAGCCTCACAGAGCCACACTTCATGCATATCCACATTGACCCAGGTATAGGTAAATGTGATTACCAGTGGGAGAATTGTAGTGGAGTTTCTAACCAAGTTAGATGGCAGTGATTATTTCTGACTTCTCTCAACATCATTACATCATCCTAGTTAATGGAATCTCGTGCAGGGGAAACAGATGCTGTACATTCAATATCTGCCTGAATTTGAGCTTTTTGACCAAAGGACCTGTCCTACTTATATTTCTGGAAAGTAGGATGCAGTGCAATTTAAGTGACAGAGCTGTAGAAGACATTTAATGAAACAATTAAATGATATAAATGTTCTTAATTCTGAAATCTTATCTCACTAAGAAACAGAAGAGTGAAAGAGTCATGTATTAATATCTGCTTTATTGATTTTAATTTTTCCTTCCTCACCCTTTCTCATTACTTGCAATTTCAGTAATAAAATGGAGAAAAAGCAAGAATAAGGACTGAGTATTTGTATTGAAAATCAAATTTTTAGATTACATAATATAGACTTTTGCACAATGTTAAAAAATAGTTGCATAATTTTGTTGTTGTTGGCTTCCCTAAATTATTTAAATATGAAAGAACTGATCAAAGTAATACCTAAGAAAATAAAAGGTAGTTATAATATAATTACTGATATCCCTGTTCTTATGGTACTGTTCTACACCATTCAAAATATTTTAGCCATAAAGCAAATGGGTTTCTTTTCACCGAGTTTCCTTGGTATGTACTGTCATCCTATGTCATGTGAAGGAGAAACTCTAGCAGTCAGGATAACACTTTGTTTACACTGAAAATATGAATAAATATTGCACTGAATATTCACAATATTGCAGCAAATGAGTATGTGCCATGTGTTCTTCCTAGCTACAACTTTCCTCTTCTGGGTTTGCTTTATATTTTTCTCTGGATTTCATTGTCCAAATTGTCCATTCAAAATCACTACTAAAAATATAGCTGAAATAACACTGACTATTTATTTATTTATTTATTTATTCTGGTGCCATGTGTCTGCATGATGCTTCATAAGAAATAATGAAAGGAAAGAAGATAATGATTTCAAGAAATGGAGAAATGGTACTGTGATGGAAAGGTTGAGTGCGGTAGTGATATCGCGCAAATTGTGTGATTTGGACTTGACCTAGATAATATCCTCCTCGTGGATGATTAGAAAGTTCTCACTGGATGTTGTGTATAGGCAAAACTTTATAAAATAAGGGCCTTGTTACCCTTGTAAAATCATGGCTCAGGCCTGCTGCTTTGGCTAAACAGAAAAGGACTGTGGGAAAGTGACTCAGTTGAACTGGAGGTAGGAAAACAAGTTAAATAACCATTATGTGTTCACATCGTGGTTTATGGTGTTGGTTGAATTATATTTGTTATACTTAGATGGAATGTAACTGATAATGGGCTGACTGCTTAAAAAGGCCTGGTTTTTGCAGTAAAGGGGCTCTCCTTTACACCTGCCTGGGGACTCTGCATCGCTTTGCTTTGTGCATCTGGAATGTTAACAAGCCAGCATTCTTCATCACCACTTAGTCACAAATTAATCCTGCTTCATCAAGATATTATGGGAGGATTGTTTTGGTGTTTTTTAAGACTTCTAAATTTTCAGCAAATATTTATCTTAAATTTTGACTGCTGAAAACTGCAGTTGTTTCGGGTCTCACCAATACTATAATCACTGAAATGTACTGGTTTTGTTTTTCTTGATGAAAATGTTTTGACATTTGTGGCTATAAGTCCATCCCGGAATGGGAAGGCCACTACAAAAATGAAAACAGATACTGTCACAGAAAACAGTTACAGTTTTTCAATTTTTTTTCATCTGAAATATCTCTGCTCATGGTGAATCCTCACATAATAGATCTGGTAGTTTCATGAATACATTAAACAAGCTGTAATGACTGCTTCAGTTATAAGTGCTGGGCAGCAGGCAGAAAGTGTCACAAGAATGAGATCTTGAGAAACTGGTATCTGTCTACAAGTATAAGGAATTGACAAATAACCCAGAAAACCTTAATGTGGAGCAAACTCTTTTTTAATTCTATGTACTTGGGAAGTGTTACAGGTAGTTGTAAAATATAGACATACAAAGATATTCTTAGTAATGGTGATTAATTTATCTGATGAAAAACCTTGTACCCATTATTTATTAGGTTCATGGGATAACTTGATAAAATACATGGAATATAATCCACCTTCCATTAACTGACTTGTAATGAAATGGGGTTTTTTTCTTTTAAATAGGAATCAGATTAAATGTCCATGCTGTGCTGTCATGGTTTGAACTAGTTTGGTTTTTTAGTAGACCAATCAGAAGTTAGCTTTTTTAATTGACGTGTCATTTGGCCACTTGGGAAGCAGAATGCGACTTTTGGGGGATGTTCATAAAAGCTCAGCTCAGAGTTCAAGCCCTCTTTGCCTTGTGGCCGGCGAGCAGCTGACATCTCTCCCTGAGTTGGAGGGGCCCGGTCTGGGCCCCGCCGCCTCCCCCGGGCAACTGGGGCCGGGCTGGGCCGGGCCTCTGTGGGGTGGGCTGCCCTGCCCTGCAAGCCGCAGCCTGGGCTTGGGCTTTATGGGAAACCCACCTGGCCCGGGGACTCTCGGGCCAGGGAAGGGGATGATGTGCCCCTGTCCCAGCCTGGATCAGTTTTCTAGCAGCTGTGAAGCGCCCTATGAGGGGGAGCTGGCCTGAGAGCTGGCCATGGGCCTGGGCCCTTTCCCCCAGTAGGGGCAGGGGAGCCTGCAGCGGCTCCGGGCTGGGCTCGCCCTGGATGAGACCGAGGGGTGGAGGCGGGACCCTTCCACCCTTCCATCAGCCGGGCTGCTCTGAGATCTGTCAGCCTGAGTTTCTTCCCTGCATCCCCGCGGCTTTTGAAAATCCTGGCTGTGCCCAGCAGAGATCATGTGACCACTGCAGGCCTGGGAAAGGACATGAACCCTTTCCCTCCTCCGCGGAAGGCAGAGAGTGAAGATGGAGAGAGAGAGACAGCATGAGATAAAGCCAATGAAAGAACTGATAAAGACTGTTGGAATAAAGGGATAGAGGAAGTGGACATTTTTGTCTGGACTTCTCTAGATGAATCATTGAGATATGGACTAACATCATGATGCTGTTCAAGGGGGTGCAAAGTCTAGCCAAAGGTTGTTTAGTTTGATGCCCCGGCTCCTGGGCAAAAAGGAGGTCTCTATTTCTTTGCGATAGAGATGATTTTAGAGATAGAAGAAGAGAACTTTTGTTGTGTACTAGAGTGAGCTTTCTTAAAATGATACCCTGAAAGTGCTACAGCCCATAAGCAGCTTGGGAAACTACTAAAGGGGTGGGACTGCACATATCTGCAAATCCCACGTGGTTGCAGATTTGTGGCATTGAGAGCCACCAGATTTTTTTTCTTGTGGCATGGTCTCTGTGAAAATTGTAGGGAGACTCCTCTCCCAAAGAGTGTAAGGTTAGGTTTAATGGTTGTGGCTGACTGAAATCAGGGCTTCTCTCTAGGTTGTGTGGAAAAGTAAATAGTTTGTGGGGGAAGAAAAGGTTTTTTTTTTCTTTTCTTTCTTTTCTTCTTTAGTGTGTTAATAAACTATTTGTTTAGCTATAAGTTGAGCCTGTTTTGCCTTTTTCTTCCAAAATCCCATCTCATATTTAATGAAGGAAATTTGGTGAACATAAAACCATTATATTAATTGGTGGTCTGTACGGGGAGATCTGTGTAACCCAAACCATGACATGTGCTATTTCTGATTTTTTTTAAAAAGATCTAATTATCTATCTATGTATCTAAGAGAAATCTATCCATCTAAGAGAAATCTTTTAGAACTTTGTAAGATATAAGATTTGTAAGATACTTTATAAGATATGGATATAGAAATTTGCGAAGATACGTGGTTCTGTGTTTTGTACGGTCATCTCTTTCAAAATTGTTTGTAGCACAGCCTTTTGACCTCAGTATTGGATCTTTGCACACAGTGATAACCTGATAAGCTTCTGTGCTGAAATAAGTTGTCTGTTTGTTCCAGAAAGATTTGAGAGATACTGCTCATCCTCTCAACTTTTCTTTATATCGCTCCCTCTCATTTCACAATTTTGCTAGATAATTTTAATTTGTTGTGTTGCTGAAATATTCTTTGGAAGAAAAAGGGAACAGTTATTGCCTATACCTTTAATGGGAAACTTCTGGTATAACATGAAGACTAATTTGGATGAACACTGCAGGTATACACAAAGAAAAAGCAATATCTTTTGCAAAGAGCTACCATAAAAAGTCTTTGGGGAAGATACAATCTGCCTTGTACAGAAATAAAGCCAATTTTATTTCCCACTCTCCCTTAAATGTAAGCTGCTTAGCGGGATATCTTCAAAAAAAAAAAGAAAAAGATAAAATCTAGAGATTAAGATGTCATATGACACATAAATCAAAAGAAGAGAAGAGGTGGAGAATGAATTTGTAAAGAAGTAATTTTTAGCATTCACTATAACTGGTCTGCTACTGTACTTAACTGTTATCTGCTTTTTTTAGTTATCACTATCTTTCTGGAACATGGTGGATAATTGTACTTAGGAATTTGAAAATAAAATGTGGTATTTGCATAAAGAATTAATTTTTAACTCAATTTCACCTTTACATTTTATAGCATCATCTTTTTGGAAAAAGGCACCTGAAACGCAAAGTTAGTTTTTGTAAGGGCATATCTTAAATTGCTACAAATCACAGGACCTTCTGACTTTTGAAAGATAGGCTCCTACCCTTTACAAGATTTCTGTCCTCTGTGTCACTATGACAGCAACCTCAATTTGATACTGTAGCTGACTACTATTTGATAATGCAGCTGAATAGAGAAGCTGGCACAGTATTTTTGAGGATTCCAAATGAAGGTAAAAAATGTTACCTCAAAACATTCTCAGTATTTCTAAAGAGAATGAGAGAAGAGAACATAAAAAACCCTTCAGCCTTTAAATGATACAAACTGCTGAAATATGCACATCACACATTTAATCATCAATAGAGGCCCTTTTGGTGAGAGCAATTTATCATCACACAGACAGGGATTAAGACAGGCAATGGGTCACAGGAGAGCCTGTTTCTCTGCATGAGGCTGAAGAGCAACCTGCTCACGTGAAACATTAAGGTTGCTCTACCTGAGAGATTTAATAAGGGATTTAGTAGGGCATAGCCACTCCTGAATTATACCTCCCTTTCAATCTTTTGCATAAACCAGCACTTACCACTGTGTGCCTGCTGAATGCTCTTGTCTCTACTCTCCAGCAAAGGTAGACAGCTTTCTGGGCTAATGCAGTTTTCTCCCAAGCACTGCTCTGCTTTCTGTTGTGCACTTTTCAATTTAGCCTTTGAAAAATAGTCCCTCCATGGCAATATCACAATAACAGTGATCAAATAAAAATAAAATTTTAATTTCCATGTAAATAGTTGCCTTGCCACATCTCTCAGTTTTTATTTTGTCTCAATTGAATAATCTCTTGAAAGTGCATCACTGGCATCTCTTTCCTATGATGCTTCGATTATGAATAGATTTTTGTTAGTCTTATTCTTGCATTTGAAGGTTATCTATTCTTTTCCTTACACTTATCCGGATTTATCCACCTCCTCCTACTTTAGGACTGTAGGGAGATCCTCAGCAGAACTGAAACAGAATAGCTCTGCTGTCTCAGAAAAATCAGGGAAGTTAGAACAGAAAATGGCAAAAGTTCGCCTCATTTCAAACCTGGACACAAGAATTGGGTTAATGCTTAACAAATCATGTCTCAAATGTAAAAAAAAAAAAAAAAAATCAAAAGCACTGACAGTAACTTCTATAAGCATTAATGCAACTGAAAGAAATATAACTAAATATATATTTAACCTAATTTTTCCATATTTCAAATAATTTTCTTGACATTCACTGATTTCTTGTTTGCATACTCCCCATACTACCTATTTCATTCCAGTTTATGCTTTCTGCTTTGCTGCATGTTCAAAAGCTTTCAGCTTTTTTTGCTTGACCGCTGCTGCAGTTACTGAGGCTTTTTTCTTGATGTGATTGTAAAGATGAGTGGTGGGATTCATTTTGCCTCATTTGGCTGCCCCAGACTGAGATGGATAAGTCTTGGTTGGTTCTTCAGACTCTTTTTATCAACAAGGCAAAAAAACCAACTGCCTACACAGCATTATATTATATTGCTACACAATACATTAATTTTATTTTAAGAAAGGGCATGTAGTTCTATTATCTACTGTTATCTAATTCTCACCACAAATTATCAAGGAAATCAAGACATCTTATACCCTTAGATCTGTCTTTAAGATGTTTGAATGTCATGAATTTCACCTGTAATTTTAATTTTTTTGATACTTAATTTTCTTTATAGTTTTAAAATTTGTCTTGCAGGTAGTTACCTGCAAGAGGAGGGGTGAGGTATCAGTGCTGCAAACATCGTTCTTCCTATGGCTAGAAGTTCCTAGGAAGGTGCATAAAAAGTGAATCAGACTGCAATCCACCTTCCATTTTTTGGCACCTTTCTTTTTTTTTTTTTTTTTTTTTTTTTTTATCCTGACATCATATCCTTTTCTCTTGACTCCAGGATTTGCATTGTCCCAGAAAAGCACAGCTGTCAGTTTTTAAATCAAAATATAGGCTTTAACATAGCTTTCTTTCAATCCTTGAACATGCATAAAACGAAGAAAAATATGCTTTTCAGTGAGAACAATGAGCAACAATGCTCAAGATAGAGTGACTATGTATATATTGCGTGTATATCTATATCTATATCTTCAGCAGTTTGAAATTTGTGGGGGGTTTTCAGCTGATTACCCTAATTTTCAAAAGGACTTGTCATGTAGATCCGCAGTCATGTGGAATACTCTTGCAAACACTTCATCCTTTTTCTGTGAAGCTTGCTCCCAACCTCATTCATTGCTGCTTCTGGCACAAGCCTGTGTGGGGGCTCTGGTCCATTCCACCTACACTGCCAGAAAGCTCAACATGCATCAGGAACAGAACATTTTGGAAATTGCCTATTCTCCTTTTCCCTGTAGAGTCAGTCTTTTACACATTTAGCTGCCACATTCAGAAGTCAAATGCCTTTATTATGATTGTTCATTGCCAACGGTGTGCTCTGCATTGTACAATATATAACACTGCAGGTAGGATCTTCTCTAGGGACAAGGAATGTTGTTTTCTAGCTAATGGCAGGCAGTGAGACTGTAGCAATTTTTGAAGGCAAAATACTTTCTTGGGCTTTACTACTACAACAAGAAAAAGATCAAAGTCTCTTAAACCAGACAGTGCAATCCTCACAGCTCCCTATTAGAGCAGAGTTTTAATTTGTTTTGGATGTTCTGATCTTGTGGACACAGCTCTAGACAGTTTCTCAAAATAAGTCAATACTGACATTACACTTTGCTGTTGTTTGCTCGTTTACAGAGGAAGCCATTGTCTTTCTGTATATTTGGAGACGGGAAGTGCTGTCTCAGTGCAGTGACATGTCCTTTATCATCCCATATGTCAGAGTCAAAAACAGCACCTACACCTTTAAACAGCACACAGTCTGTATCCAGAAGATATCCATCATTTCAATCCATACAAATGATGATGTTTTGGAAGCAATGCAATGGGGGCAAGTTGTGGTGTGGTGGAGTGCCACACTAAAGGTGAAATGTACACGTATTTATGCAACTGCATCAGGGCAGTGAACTCAAGAAGTCTATCGAACTGTGCCTAAAAGGCAGCAGTTGTACTACCAATCATCAACCTCTGCAGATGACATTTGAAAGCATTTGCAAGAATCTGAGACCCACAGTGCTACTTTTTCTTTTGGCTCCTTGGTTACCACAGACTGACAGACAAAGCACCTGTAAATACATTCTGTTGTTCTTTATAAGTAAAGTAATGAACTTTCACACACTTGCATTGCATTAATTCTCCATGTCATGCAGTGTATCTTCTTCATTTAACTGTAAGATATATGACAGCTCTCTGGAATGAAGGTTGAATTTGGGAAATTGCTACTGTAAATAGCTACTGTAAAGTCAGTTCATAGTAAATACACCTCTCCTGGCAGACAAAAATAAGAAAATATAAAGGTGTTATTTTCCAACACTGTAAATGAGTAAGAAACTTAGGAACACCTATTATTCCATTTAGTGACAGATGTTAGTATTTTTCAACAGTGTTAAATTATTTTAAAAGGGGTTATGGCTTCATAGCAGCGAATTGCTACTTACAAGAGCAACTCTAGTCAGTCTGAAGGGAAGAAATACTCAGGAATTGTCAATACTAACACAGTGAGCATGGACCACACTCTTCCCTGGAACAGCTAGTAATGATGTCAGAGAATAGTCAGTCATGCCTTTACCCTTATCTGCTGCAGTATAATCATATTACTTTGAAGAGTCCTATTGCTCTTCTTTGAATCCAATTTTAGAGATGAGCCACTGTCACTGACAGTCTTACTAAGCTAAGTCAGATCTTGTGCCTTGTTTGTAGAGATACCCTTTTATTAGAGGTGGAGGATTAAACATTGGTATTAGTATTAGGAAAAAAACCCCCAAAACATAACCAATCAAACAAAAACATGGAGGAGGAAGGTTAGGCTGGAAAAGATTATTGCACCACTGAGAAATTTAGAGTGAGGTTCTCACAGCTACTAATACTGAATGATGCTAAATCATCTGATTGTCTTGCAGCTCACAAAGTATATGGAATTACCTTGCTAGAGCATTCCATTATAATCCATTTCCTATGTCTTTCTGTCTCTTCTGAGCTGACACCTCTCTAAAGAATGACTCCTTTATGGTGGAAACTCTTTGACTAGTAACAATTCCAAGTGAGTTGTCAACACTATTGATTTGTACTAGAAGATTGTGTAGGTTTTCTCTCTGCATTTCTGCCTATAAATTTATTCTTCACATTTGAAAAATTTCAGCTATGGAAAAGAGTCACTCAGTGCTACTGCAATATTTCCATACCACACCTCTGCCAAGATATGATTGGTCTCAATAATGTAGTTCTCTTTACACTGTCCAGCATCTTAATCTATAAATAACATTTTGTATATAATACACTGATACCTTATCTACATTTAAGGCAGGTAAATCTTATGAATTTAAGAAACTAAATTCTGAGGGAATTGACATTTCTTAGCATGAAAGTTGCCATGTAACAGGGCTTGTGGCTAGGGAGACGACAGGAATATCTTTTTCTGATGAGGCCCTATGAATATATTTTTAGCCTTTAATAGATTAATTTCCTGACAGCTTCCCAAAAGTACTGTTGAACTGAGAGCTTTTCTGTGTTATTTTCACTATCTTTAGTGTTTATGAATGTTTATGCATGTGTTTGAAGTGCTTACATGAAGTTTGAAGAACGATTGTTTTTAAGTAATTTTTAGATTAAGCAACCAAACAGGGTAGTCTGATTTTGCACATTCTCCCCAAATTTCTGCCTAGTATCTAAGGCAAAAAAATACATAATTTGTAATTTAATCAATTAAACAGAGCCTGCTCCAAGCTGTAGAAATATAAGATCTTTTTCTCTCATTCATTACAGCTAAACTTTTATTCTATATAATTTTGAAGACTTCTGTTGTTTCAGGCACTTACTCTCATTAATGTTATTTCAATATTGTTCTTTTAGGTTTTATCCTCTTCTAAGAAAATCTGTTTAATTTGTCTTGAAAGCTCTAGTCACATAGCCAAATTATTTGCATTTTTTACCCAGTGAATTTCTTTAGGCAATTGCTTTAGGAGTTCACATTTTGTGCAGTCTTCAGACCTTCTCTTCTTTCCGTATGAAAAGGAGGGAGAAGAAATTCACAGTCAAAATTATTCAACTGCAGAAACTTACACAATTGCAAATTTTATGGAGAATTTAACCTATGCTAGAGCTGATTGCACAGCTGCCACATGTTTATACTTATGTGGGTTCCAGCTTTCCCTCAGACCCAAGTCCCAGTCGCCCATATTCTGATATGTCAGCTGATGTTCAGATTCTACTCTTGAGTGAGCCAGCTGTCTTCCCTGGCAGGAAAATGAGGGATTGCATTCAAGTCTTTTCCCTGCAGACTGTAAAGTGATCAGAACAACACTGATTAAAGCCCTTCACAACGCCCCTCTCATATCTTCTCATATCTTTCAGACTGAACTATATTGTCCTTCCTACCTTGACCTTAGTTTTTGCTGCAGAAGTTCTCACAAGGTGGGCTGCAAGATAGCTCTTTCATTTCTAGGTAAGTTTTCTGTGTGCCTCTTATGTAAAGAGTGTGATTTGTATCACAGTGAAAAAAAAAGTCCTCATTCATATTTTGAATGTGCCCGCAGATGAATTCACAACATCTGGTGCGAATTCTGTGGTAGAAAAAAGAGTCAAACTCCTAGGATTTCTGGTACCTTAGCCAGCAGGGAAGCCACACAGATTTTGTTTGTTTGTTTGTGTGGTTTTGTTTTTTCTTCATTTTGTTTTTAAAATAAACTCAAGAGTGTTTGTTCTCTGTCAGATTCTATTTTATCTGTAATGAATTGCAAAAAATACATAACAAGGAATCCTCAACTGAGACATCTCACAGCGGTCGGGCAGCTTTAACTAAGTTTTAGTGCAAATCCCAGCTGAACCCTCAGTGAATGGGAATCCTAGAATCCAAAGAAGGAAAAGAAGACCCTTACTCACATCTAGGTCTGAAGTCCCAGTAGAAAAAGAAATCAGGAGTCTAAGGCTTTTGAATTAATTCCTTAAGAAATGCTTTAGGATCATGCTCATTTCTCCTGTAGTCTACATAAATACACTACTATGTATAATCATTCTGACATTTGTGGAAGAATAGACAGCTGAACGCACTTTGAGTAGAAGCAATGTTTTATGAGGGACTGACTGGTTGGTAGGACCTGGCTTCTAGGACACAAGAAACATTAAGACACATTAAAGCACTCATATGTCCTCAACATAAAGCATATCTTCATCGTTCACAGGTTACCATGGAAAGCTACTTCTAGTGCAAATGAAAGAGACTACTCTGATTTTTAAGGCTGTGCACATGCCAAATAAATTACTTTTTGAGTTTTTAAATTGACTGCTTAGGATTTGTTGTTGTGTGATTTGGAGCAAATTTCTTAACATTTTTGCCTCAATTAACCAGGTTGTAAAGACGGTACTCCGGCACAGTTTTCTTTCCTATGAAACTGGCCATTGCATTAAATATTATGGAGTATTGAATTGCTTATTATTACATTAATAAATATTTTAACTTCTATCAAGATCCACAGATCTTTTTGTATTAAAATAATATTGAGGATGTAGAATTTTGTTGTTCCTGAATCATCTTACATTTGCTGAAAACACAGAATCTGTGCTATATGAAGACTGATGAATAGCCAACTGCCCAAAGCTCAAGAAATGTGTAAATGGCTTTTTGTGTTATACTTCTTGTACTTCCATTCTATACAAGGACCTTTGTTTTTGGCTAAGAAAAAATGGAAGATTTAAGGAACATCCTTCCCTAAATTTTTATTTCAAGATTTTGAAAAATCTTTTCCTAAACACAGCTTTTTTGAGTATCCTCTATCCGGAGATCCAAAAGTAGAGTTCAGAGGATTCTAAGTGTGGGGCTGAAAATCACTGTGTCCTGGTTTGTCTTTGTAGCCCCATTAGAGCTGCCTAAATCTACACAGAGCTGGACTAAGTGTTTTATAGAAAGTTTTGACAGATCAACATAATTTCTCTAAAATGGAATACCATTTATTATCTATCATTTGAGTAAATAAAAGCTTTTGCTCAGAAACTCATGTTATTATTTGTCCCCTATAGAGCAGGGCAGTTTAAAACCATGATGAATTATCTGTTTTGAAATATTCTTTTTCTTCAGTGACATTTCACTTTAATCCATTTGTGTCTATAAGAGTTGATGCAAGCACTATACTGATGAATGTGAATGCCTCACTGTTATATGATACGATACAGAACTCTTCTGCAGTGAATCTTCCTCTTTGGGAAATCTTTATCTGATTTCATTAAACACAATTTAAAAGAATATTAAAAAAAAAAAAAGTTTAATAATACTAACACTGTCTTGGGGTAAATGCGAAAAAAAAAAAAATCCCAAAAGTATCTATAAACCACACTTTATGTGTCACATAGTTAAAAGAGCAGTGTAAGGGGATAATATTAACAAATTTAGAGCTTTTTATGTGCCATAAAATGATCCTCTATTAAACAGTTTCTTGGTTCAGGATTGTTTTTGTTTGTATTTTGTTAATTTGTTTGGCTGAGATTTTTTTTGTTTTACAAGTACAAATACAGATTTGCAAATAATACATCTCCAGTTGTCCTTGACAGCAACACACATTAAGTGGAACAATGTTATTCAAAAGATTCTGTCAGTATTTTGTGTACCCGAGGAGATATTCAGCATTAGCCTTGTACTCTAAGTTGTTCCCTCTTTCTCTTACTGAAGTACTTGTACCAAGTACCTCAGCAGGTAAAGATTTTCTCCTCTACATTTTCCTTCTCAATGTCTTTGCTTATAACATTTTTCCAAGTGACTGTAAAAGCACATCCCAAGTGATGTATCAACAAGCAACTAACTGATAGAAAAATTATCCTTAAATTCTCATAAATACATAGTGTATTGACTGTAACACTTCCAGTAAGTAACTGAGATTTATGAGAAATAAATTAGGGTATTTTTAGAAAACCCAGTGTAATAAAGAAATACACTTTTCGGGTGAATTTTTTATTACGGATACTGTTTTGCTTTTACTTTATGTCAAAATAGTAGCAATATAAAGTATTCATAATTACTTATTTTTATAAAGTACTAATAATGTTGTGAGAAAATGAAAAAGAATAGGTTTTTGCTTCAATCTCAGTTGAAAGATTTCCGGGAAGGAGGGAAACTGAACTAAAAAACAAACCTAACATATTTTCATTTAAGGTACCTAATTAACTTGGTTCAACGTGAAGCTGACCTTATTTTGAGAAGCTGGGACTAAATAACATCCCAAGATACTTCCAACCTGAATTATTCTACAATACTACAATTTAGATATGATTTTTCACAGGCTAGAAACAGAGTTAAGACCAATCCTTTTATCTGCTGGACCACTTCTGAATTACAATTAAATTTCTAGAAATATCCTATAAGGCAGTCATCATAGATATTATTTAGGATTAATGGTGTATAAAATTGCAACTCTGATTTTACACCTCTTTCCATCCACTTTATGAGGCCCAATTAAAATCTTCACGAATATCTATGCTCTATGGATTTGGGGAGCCCTAAGACTAGAAACTCACTCTAAGCCTAATGAGGAAAAGGGTTTATTTCCTTCTACTTGGTACTGATTAAGTTGATTTTCCAATACAATCTCCTGGTTTGGATGTCCAGTGGACTCCTGGGGACTTTGTACTGGGAAGTGTAAATAGGTCAAAATAGTCACCTCAGGTACATCCTCCTCTCACACTGCATAGATTTATGATCACAGCTATACATATTAATAAAGAGGGATAATATGGTTTCTGACACACAAAGCTCAATTAGTCTAAGCACTGCCTATGCCCAAACATCTCCTGAGAGGCTTCTAGATCATCCAGGTCAAAAGCGTCCTGGAAATTGTGCCAAAATATCAACAGTATAGGTGCCCATCCACTAAAGGCTTAGGCATTAATGTCTTTAAACTAAGAGTAAATGTACATCATGAAGAGTATTAAAACAATTTCTTTATAAATTTCTAAGAACACTTCAAAAGAAAAATCTAGATAGATAAAGATTAACTGTTATAAAAACAATAGTTGCTTAAAACCAAGTCTGTAGGAGAGCTGTGACAAAGTACTAATGTCAAAATGGGAAATTTTATTTATTGGAAAAAAATTGAGATAGTGAGTCAGAAGGTATGTGTGTTACAATTGTTAAAATGTGATTAAAGTCTAAAAATACAATATAGCTGCAAGGAAGGAAAAAAGAACACCATTCATACAATAATGCAGGAAACAAGAGGTGGAACAGCTGGGTGAAGATGAAATTTTTGAATATCTGTGGTCAGTTACCTCCACTCTTAGTCACAGCATTTGGGTTTACAGACAAATGTCTCCAAAGCCCTGCAATGTCCATATGTGAAAAGCTTTCAAAGGAAATTCTGTTGCATATGTCAGAGAATTAGATGTGGCAGCTTCACTTTCATAAATACGAATAGGTGTGTTTATTTTGTGAGACCAAGGTCCAACGTTAGGGACTCCAAGGCAACTGATAATCTCTAGAACTACACGAGTTAAAACTATCTCTGTTCATTTCAACTCAGAAGACTTCAATTATTGTCTATTTCTCAAACAAAAGAAGGATCTCCCTAGCAGTTTTCAAGGGAAAAAAAATAGAAGCAAGGATTTGGAGGTCTCTCCACCAGTGTGAGAACTGGATTAAGGGATGGGTCATGGCTGAGTGCTTCTAACATCCTTGGAGCAAATGGGGGTGATTTGAAAAGAAAGATGTGAGATCTGCATCAAGGCTATACAAGAAAATAAAAAACCCAACAACAAAGAAACCAAGAAACAAAGAAACAAACAACAAAACAACACTAGCCTCTGGAAAACATTTAGTAAAGTACTTTACTGTCCTTTCATTCCAATCACTGTACATATTTGTGTGAATTCCATGATGTTCTTAGAGTTTCCAAACTTTCTGTCTACTTCAGTTGTTGCTTTACCTTGATTTCCAATTTTAAAACTCAGCTTGTATTATCTCAGTATAAAAAGCTTTCCTCTTTTTTACATCAGTCAATTCCTTCATTCTTTTTTTTTTCCCCAGTTTCCTTATGCTTGATTGACAAAGATTTTTTACTTGATTTTTGCTAGACAAACATCAGGAATACTCATCTGACAGAATAACATTACTTGGCAGTGAAGACACTAGGTATATGTTAAAGGTTTGACATTGTTTGATTTAAAGATTTCTCTACCTAACTGAATAAAACCCCTGAAGTAGAGATTCTGATCTTCACTAATCTTACATATAAGTAGTCTAAATTATGTTGAATGTCTGAGTGTAAATAAAGAACTAATAATTACTCTATCACAGAAAATAAAGCATATTTCAGTAATGTGTTTTAACCCCTAAACAGCTATAAATAAAAATATATAATTTCAATTATTTCATATGAGAAAAGTTGGTTTTGTCATTTTAACTACTATCATCAAATAATAAAAGATGTTTTACTGGAAAAATTAACGTGCATATTTTAAAGCTGTTTTATAACTTAATAATTCTTTAGCTAGTTATGTAGTATAACAAAAGTACTATAAAAACCAAAAAATATTTGAATTGAGTGGTGGAATTCTAAAATACTATTCGTGTTCAGTTCTATCTTTTTCACTGAAAATGTTGACAGGTAAATTTTTAATTTTCTTCTGTCTTATTCCCAACACGTATAAAATACATCTAATTAATGAATGTTAATCTAAAATGAAATCTTAAAGTTAGGTAATAACAGAAGAGTGAAATCATAGATTCAATAAAAGGTATATTTTCTTTAAGAAGCATGTACCCAAGATTTGAAAATTGCAAAGAAAAAGCAAACTGAACTATTTCCAAAGTCAAATGCAGAAGAAAATGGAAAAACTAGATGTAGGAAGAAGTGCTCTTGAAAAAAAAAATTAAAATAAAAGTATATAGGTTCCAACCCATTAAATTTTTCTTCATACATATATTTTAAAATTCTACCATTTGTTGATACTTTACATTAGGGGCATGATTTTAGGTGAAGATGAAAGTAAAAAAATGGGGAGGGGGGGGCGGTAAGTGATAGAATAGCTGTAGATTGCAGCAATTGTTCTTCCTTTTAAACACTCTATTTTTGTAATTTTGATACTCATAATTTTTAAACTTATAATTTGCCTGATTGCTTATACATGTAACAATAGAATAGCTGCAGACTAATGCTACTCCATACAGTAGTAGAGAGGAATTTTTTTAAGTTATGTCTTTTCTACTTCGTCTCCAGCAGAAAGATAACACCAAGAAATTTGAAATAAAATTGCTGAACTGCCATTTTAAAGTAGCAATTAAATAGCATATAACATATCCTTGAGAATATAACAAAAAGAAACATATTTTTCAAACTTATCTTGTCTCTGAATAACCTCTATATATTATACCATTATTTACTACTCTTCACAAGGCTTGCACTTCTAGAATTACTACAGCAGTAATGTCAAAAATCAGAGCCTGGTACCTCAGCTGTGTCAATCAGACACCCCAATGGGCTTTGATTACTCAAGTCAGGCCTAGTGAATATGCTCCTCTTTAATATCTTTATTGGCTTTCAGTGTAGTTTAAAACTGAGCTAATTCACAGAGATATTCTGGAGAAGTTCAAGCATCACCAACTTAAAAACATCAGCTGCCAGCTGTTCACTGAATGTGTGAATATCATCTTTTTCTTGGAGCCCATGATAGTGATCCCATGATGAAATCTGAAACTGAAGAGTGTTCTGTATATAAATAGGACCTAGGGTGGGATGTGAGGCATGGGATATCAAGCCATATTGGATAAGATGTTTTTATAAAATAAGAGGAGAGAGTTTTCAACTTAAAATTGTTAAAGCTGAGCATGAAAAGTTAAAGAGCCTCATTCTGACTTTCAATATAACAACCTCCCATGAAAAAACCCTCTTACAAATGAGGTAAAATCTGAAAGTCAAGCCATCTTTCTTTTTACTTTTATTTTTTTTTTTTTCTCCCTAGGCTACACAGTATTCCAATCGGGTAAACACTAACCATATTTTGTTAAAAGCATTTATTTCCATATGTATATTTTCTCTTGAGGTAATTTTCTTAAATAAATCAATTCAGATTAGCTTTTAAAATGCTCATATTAAGAATATCTTAGGTGCCAAATTATATTTATAAGGTTTCTTATTGACTCAGGCTGTGAGTGGCAACTGCATGTGTAAAAGCAATGCAATTCATCACCCGTTAAAGGTCTGATGACCAACACCTTCACGTTATTACAGCTAACTAGCCCAAAGGCTCACCAAATCTGCAAAGAGCATCTGGCTATTTTCCAAAAGTCTGTTTTACCTAGAGGACTGCAACAGAATGAGCACAAGCAGGGCTGTCATTCTTGAAGGAGGAACATATTACATCCTTTTGAAAATTCACTATATTGCAACAATGAAAACAATGGGTAGCTAGTAGTGTAATAGTCTTTCTTGAGATCCTTAACAGTTAATTTAATAGTAATTGTTTTTTAACTCATAAATATTTGTTACAGTGTTCAAAGATGATATGTATTGAAAGGCCAAGACTTTAAGAAATTTTATTGAGGATGTGCATAATTTTTAGACATTTAGATTCTGTCAGAACAAAGACATTTTTTATGTGTTGAATTGAAAAATATATTTTGGAAATATCACCAGAAAAAAAGAGAACTCCTTAATTCAGTCAACTTTCCAAGAACTCAGACAACTCAGAAAAGGAAGTATATCAGAAGAACCACACAGGAGAAATTTGGCACTGTGTCCATCTTTGCTAGTTAGACTCTGATTTCCTTGGAGTTCTTGTTTTTAAGTGAGATGCTCAATTACTCAGGTAAGCAATACATATATCTTGTCTGTAGTCCCCTAGCAGGGATGTATATCTGCTAGTTAATATTATGGCAATAAATATTACCATAATAATGAAAGGCTGTCATGAAAACAAGATCTTAATGAAGTTGTTGATTTCAAGAGTGTGTAGAGAATATTCAATGAGGCATCAAAAAGGCAGGAATCTATCTCTGGGGCTGCCTTCTGGAGCACAACATTTCAGATCCTGTCCTATACAAAGGATTTACCAACGCAAAAAACCTGCAGTTCTATGGTTCCTGCCTCTCAACATTTCTCCTTGTCAAGAAAACTTTTTGTTGTGAGTCTACAGAATAAGAAAAAAAAAGCCATTTTGTGAATACAATAAAAGACTTTCAGTGTGACCTCTGGCTGGTTATTTGACCTGCCATCACTGTTTTTCTAGGTGGCAGGTCAGGGTAGCTGATGACGTAGGGCTTGGAAACTTATTTTCATGTCATTGCTCTTGTTCTTAAAACCAAGATGAGTTCAGCTTTGGTAAATTGTTTCACTTAGAGCCTTCAAGTCTGAAAAGCACTTATGCAAATGTTTAATTTTATACATGTGAATAGTACTATTAACTGGTGGGACTACTCACACACCTAAAGCTAAGGACATGCTTAAGTGCTTCACTAATAACAGTGAAGGAGGGGGAAAGAACACCCATGACCTCCATTTATGTTATTGCTTCATTAATTTTTTTATTTACAGTCTCTTTTATGGCATTCATCATCACAGTATTGCAGCATGTCAAGAATATTAATGCTGCCATTCATTTGCCTTTGCTCGACAACTGTTATGCTTCACAAAAAAAGAGGAAAAGAATCCTACGGAACACTGGATAGCTTATGTAGACAATCATGACAATTTCTTAATGTAATTAGGAAAAAAGCAATTAAAATTTCACACAAATCCATCAGACCATTAAAATGATAACAACTTCAACTTTAGTGTGCTCAAAGTTTTTCAACAGTCTTAATTTTCCTTTTTTTAAAAAAACCCAAAACACTCCCATATGATAGAAAGTCTTTCTGGAAGCATCTCTAGTTTATCAAAGTGAATAAAAGGAAGCTGTCATGTTTTTGAAATGTTTGCTTGGAATCTGCTAGTTATTGTGTAATTTCTTCCTTTGCTATTCCACAGATGGTATGTTATAGGTCACACCCTGGGGACTATAGTGTTAAGTGTATGACCCATGCATCTAATTCAAGAAACTAATTTTGCTTAAAATGTTAGCAAGATAAGATAGTATTTCTTCATGCAAAATGAAACCCATGCCACAACAGAATACATTTTGAAATCTGATCTTTTGTGCTCTCTGATTTTCTTTCATTTGCTTCTTTAGCTAACACTGGAAAGGCAAATTTTAATGGCTGACAGTTCTACTGGTTGATGAATGTGAGAACTAGAGGGTTGAATAAAAAGTAATGCCTAGTCTCTCAGGTGGAACTGCTGATTCTCTTGGGTGCTCTCCCTGAGTCTGTCCCCAATTCATTACTGACAGAAAAGATTACTTAAATCGGCTTTTTTAAAATGTTATGAACTATAATAAACAAAAATGAAATATGACATAATTAATCACTTAGGCAGGACAATTACAATTTTCATCAAGCTAATTGAAAACTAAGTTTTACCGTTATCAATTCAATATTGTATAGCAGAAAAGTTTGTGATAAACTTGGATTTATGACCTATATTCCCTTGAAAGGATGAGGCTTAAGCCCTTGTCATTTCCTGCTGAAGGCAACACCCAGTCAGCTAGATAGTTTCAAAAAATGGATCCTGTATTTAGGTTTGTTGACCACCTGGTGTTGACAGACCTGTGTTGCATCTGCAAACCGGTCAGTGCTGTACCAACGCCTTGCTGGAGCTTCAGGAATGTAGAGGAGCATCTGTAGTTAGCTCTGGAAATTGTCACTCCCCTCACATCCTGTCAGTGCTTTCTGAGCTGGAGCTGACTTAGGGGCAGCCAGGCTGGACAGTGCAGGCAGAACGAGCATTGCATGCTGTCCTGGTTCTGGCCAGCACAGGGTTACTGCCTGCATATATTTTTTAATCTAATATATATCAGTTCACCTAGAAGTAAAAAAATTAAAAATAGTTCAATTATATTGTATAATCTACTATATATAATTTAAGATCATTTAATGTATTTTAACAACATTGGCTTCAAAGAGCTTTTGCTGTATATAATGTTAAAAAACATATACTTTCTCAAATGGTTGCTAAGCAAAAAGAGTGGGTTTTTCTAATGCAGTCCACTTCTGAAGTTGTGCAGCATCAGATTTCCAGGGTGATTCTGGTGTGAAGACTCTAGCAAATAGAACATTTTGCATGTTGCCCTATTAGAAAGTGTTATGGATTAATGCAAAAGGTTAATCTTATCACAATTTGTGCGGTACAGCATGCTACAGCACATTAAGAGTTGGAATACATCAAGGGTAATATTCTAATACTTTTTATTCCTTAATAGAAAGACAAGAAACTAGAAGCTTTACATGATCAAGGCCAAAGGTTTCTGTAAAAGCTTAAAATTATGTTTTCTTTTTAAACATTTAAACCTGCATTTAAAGGTGTCTCCAAGACATACAAGTATGATCTTGAACCCAAAGAAAAACTAGCCATGTTCTTAGATCAGAAACTTCTATAAAATAATTGAATTTGTCTCAGAATGTTTTTTGTATGAAGAAAAGTTAGGAAAAAACCTTAGAATTCATACCAGTTCATTTTCTAGTCATCTCTGAGGCTGAATTTTTAAGCTCAATGTCTTGATGTAGATCTATTTCCAGGTTCAATCTCATCCAGACAGTGGACACATAATTGTAGTAGGGTCCTGCACCTAAGGAAGAACAATCCCCTGCACCAGCACAGGGTGGGGGCTGATCTGCTGGAAAGCAGCTCTGTGCAGAAGGACCTGGGTGTCTTGGTGGACACACATACATATATATAAATATATATTAGCACTATTAGGCTTTTTAAGCAGTCCTGTGTGGCGTTCAGCTGCAGTGAATCCTATGATAACCAATACTAATTATAACCTCTAAAAATTGTTTTCAGAAATGGTGTACAATGTGTAAAGAACAAGATATATATTATACTGTAAGTATAGATTCAGATGAATGCCACATAATTTTATTAAAAGTAAAATTCCTGCAGTAACAGAAACCTTATTAATGGTTTTCTCAGAAAGCTCAGTTTCATAAGTCATTATAATGAATGCTTTATCTATTTATGGAGGAAGCTACTTCCAAAAAATGCCTATATTGTCACTTTCTGGAATGTTTTGCACAATTATACTAGTTCCTGATGATAATTTTAGCTTCATAGATAATACCTAGTACACACTAGGAGTTAAGATTGAGTAGATAACATGGTTCTTTATTTGTATACTTTATGGAGAAAAAATAGCTGTAATACTTTTATCACAGTTATTCCAAACTACTAAAGGTTATCCGTTCTCAAATTAAACCATTTAAAATTTGAGCTCCTGTGATGAAATAGATCTTAGCTTATTTTTTCTTTCATTGTTTTTTCCCCTGAATAGACATTTATCATACACAACACTGAAAAACCGGTACATTTCCTAAAATGCAAAAGAAGTGTTATTGAAATAAAATTTTTTGTTCTGTTTTTCCTTCCCAAACCCACTTTTCTATGTAGATGCATAATCTACATTTCTGTTTGAGGTAATTACTATATTGCCTAGAGGAATTAAATGGCACCAAATAAAGAATCTAGAAGACAAAAAGAATTACTAGGCAATTTTGTAGTACTATACAGTTAGAAATTATGTGGATTGAAACTTCATACTGAAACTTCTATATCATTTATTTAAGTTCTATAAATATGTGAAGAACTGAAAGCAGTAAATTCATTGTTGTAAGAACATAAGGTTTTGCAGTGTTGAGCATAGACAGTGATAGTTTAAGAATGGTCTTAAGCAAAGAAACATTCGTAGGAACATTTTATCAAAGAAAAAGGTGAAAAAAATTAAAAATGTAAATACAATGGCAGTAGTGATATTGAATTAACACTATTTCAATGCTGTAAATCTTAACACTTTCCTGTGTTATGATCTTCCTCCTATGTTCTCTTTAATAGCATATCTAACTTATTCTCAAATTAAATGCTTTACACATATATAAGATAATAAGCCTTTGATGATAAATATCATTGTCAATCAAATGTATAATCTTAAATAAGAATGTCAAGTATATTTGGCAAAATTGTTTCTTGACAACATTGTGCCACTCACAGAAATGTTTTTCATGTTTACTTCAACAGAGGTATATGGACCTAATCTTCCATCCTGTGATTTTGCACAACATCCATGGGAAGCTGACAGTTTTTATTTTTCCAGTATCTGTTATTAGGAACTTGTGAAGTATCTACATGCTTTTTTTTTGTCAACTGTCATTGATTTCAAAGACTTTTAAACTAATGTTTCAAAACAGTGGAGACAATGGAGCATATTTTGAAGGTTGTTGTTTTCTTAGTGTCCATGCTGATCTACAGTAAAAGGTGAAAACCTGTTATGAATTGTAATCTCTGAGGATATCCTTAATAATGGTAATAAAAAGAAGGAATATTCATCAAAGGCTATTTACCTTTTGTGTAGTTTTAGCACTCTCCTTTACTAAAAAAAATGAACCAGTTTTAAGCATTCTGTTGTCTCTCACGTATGCTTTGAAAGATGTTTAATGACAATTTAAATGACATTGAAATAGAAAGGCCGACAAAGTCTAGATTTCCATCCTTTATTCCAATGGTGTGCTGTTAATCTGCTGTTGTTCTTTTTTTGTTTGTTTGTTTTCTTTGTGACAGTGACATTTTTTTCTGAATATCAGCAACAAAGAAGACATGCATCATTGCATGTTCAATAACATTGTATACTGACATACATTTTAAATTTATGACCATAAATTTGTATCCAGTGACTACTATCACAGGATGTTTAAGTAGTGAAAAATCATATTTTTCTTCCTGTACTCCTCCCTTTCTGTAGGGATTTTTTTGTTGTTGTTGTTAATTTATGTGTAAGACCACATCTTCTCATCAGAATAAGTTGCTTTAACCAGAACATGCTACTTTATTCCAGACACATTAGCAAAGATGGTCTAAATTTATAACTAGAGGGTTTGTGAGTAGTCACAAAGTTTACAGTTTCAGTAGTTAGTCAGCAAGACAATCTGTCAAGCACGAGTTCTATACTTTGAATAGGAAAACACAGTCCTGCTATGACACTATGGAAAGGTGACATTTGAGATATCATACAGACATCTTAATTTATGGTAGCACATCAATTAAAGCAGCAATGAGAAGTGACACATGCTTGAGACCTGAATTCTAAAAGTGTGATGGCATATTGCCTGTTATGGTGACCGAAGTTTGTAACTCCAAAGCATGCTGCAGTCCTTGAACTGAATTAAGTGTAACACTGTGGGAACACCACTTGCTGTAGGCAAGGGTTGCCTGTATTCAGAAGAGACAAGATGCTGTAATCTGTGGCTCAGAATTTTGATCGCTTTAGATGGAAACATAGATGGGAGTGGGGACAGGAGCTTTTAGTGTATGAAATCGGAACATAAACCAAGATTAGCTGTTCTAAAGCTTGGCAGCTTCAAAACAGTGTCCTTCTCCCCCCTGACAACAAAGTTAATCAGAAGAACAAGTTAGAAAGATCATAGTACATTCTCTGTGATTGGGAGTTTTGGTATGGTGTACCTTAAAATAAGAATCACCATTTTGGCATGTGTGCTGAGGCAAACATGGGCATCACAATAGTATGCATATAATTTATAATTTCTTATCAAGGCGCTCTTTCCGAGAACATGGAGTGGTACGGTGGCACGACAGAATATTACAAACAGGACTGACAATTGCAATGGATGTGACCTATGGATAAACACAGAAAGGATGTCAAAATTTCATAGCAATGCCAACATCTGAAATACAGTCATATGGCTATATTTTTTTTTTTTTCAACTTAAAACCCCCCACATTTGAAACAATCAAAACTCACCATACTTGAATATTCAACAGCATATAATAAATTACTGAGACATGACCTTTAACTTGTTAAGGACAAAGTTTTGCCTGGCATTACTTTATAAGTTTTCTTCCAGTATGAAGAGCTATAGATTTTGAGAACCTACTTTTGAAGAGTTATATCCAGAATTATCCTTCTTAAAATATTGGGTGCAGCTAAAGAAGCATTTTTTAAAAAATCAATCAAATCAGGTTTCAGCAGAGCTTCACATACATAATTTTTTCACTGAAATTAGGGTAAAGGGCAAAAACCTCTGTTCAAAATAGGTTGTCTCTCATTATCTTTTTGCAATATTAATAATAGCAATTACACTAAACTGCTTAAACATAGGAAATTTACTAGGTTGGGGGTTTGGGGATTTTTTTTATTTTTGTTTGTTTTTGTCTGGGTATAAGCCTCAGACTTAATGGAATATTATATCAAAACATTGGTCTAAGCTAGTTCAGAACTGAAAACCTATCAGACATCAGTGATGTAGCAATAATTTGATTTCTGCTTTTAAAACATAATACAAACTTACAAACTAAAAATAAACCTACTGATATTGCCTGTTTTCTCTTAGTGCTAATACCCTAGAGGAAAACAGAAAGATGAGAGACATAACGTGAAATGTCCCTGTGAACATTTCTAACAGTGTAGTGCTAACCAATAAACAATATTTTATTGTTGCTGAAGAGCTGACGTTTGCCAACTGCTGTTTTTTGAACTAATTTCTGTGTTACAGATTGTTAGACTGAATTCAGAGGTTCAGGTGTAGAACAATCTGTATTCATATGTAGTGGTGCTAAAGGAGGAAAATTGTTAGAAAAGCTATCTAATCATTCAGCAAAATTTTAGGTTTCCCTATCTTTGCCTAGGCAAATGTGGTCATTGTTGCTAATTTTCAAGTATTTTCTTCCAACTCCATGGAGACTTTTGGGTTTTTCAGTGCTCGGGTAGTTACTAGAAAGATTGTGAAGTGACAAATCAGGACTGACGTGATATTTTTACCACCAAGAAGCAAAAAAGAGGAGCACTATTGAAAGAAAATCTGCCTGAGACTAAAGGCTCCAGGCAGGAGCAAGATGAAATAGAGTGGCCTTAGGCAAATCCACCCTAAAACTACAAGAAGTTTTAGCATTACACTGGCACACTGCTGTCCCAGAGGGAATAGTGGGCTTTGAAAGCAGAACTAGAAGACCCAGCCTGACAGTTTAAATGCAATTGAAGTTAGGCCTGAGTCACTGGTTTATAGCTGCGTGAAGATGCTCTATGCTTTCATTTCTGTTCATGGTCCAGCATTATCACTGTACATAGATACTGCCCTCTTACTGATTATAACTTGAAATTGAAATAAGGCTCCAACAGAGAGACAGACTGGGTTAACTAATAGTCCAATATATTTTTCTTCTTGAAGCAGGTATTTGGGTTGAGCCATGAAAGAACAACTCCTAGAAGGAGTTATATTATATCTTGGAACTAAAGACACAGAGATTCTGTTCTGAAGCAGCCACAAAAGTAGACAACCTTTCAGACTATTAATGAAAGTGTTTACAGTTTGTGTATCAAGGTGGTTGAAAGCATAATAAATGCTGAACAAAGAAAATTAATCTGTTTTTCCTGCTTCCTGTCTCATCACTTTGGGGATGTTGAATAACTTTTCTTGTGCAGAGTCAGACACAAATGTGTCATATATTACACCTGCTGCATCCTTAAAATTTCTTTCTCCCTTGAGTATATCTAATTCCACAAGCAATGTGAATGGCAGTTTAAATTTGGGAATATATGAGTTGTAACTTGAAAAGATACAAGAGGGAGGTGACTTAATTTTATCTCACTAGATATTAAAAGAAAATATGGAGTTTTCTTCCTTTTTTTTCTCTGTTGCTGGTTTTTTTTTTTTTTTTTTGTGGGTTTGGGTTTTTGTTTTTGTTTGGTTGGTGGTTTTTGTTGTTGTTGTTGTTTTTGTTTGTTTGTTTTGGTTTTTTATTTGGAAGACAGACTGCCTCTTCTGCAAGAAGTGAAAATCTACTCCAGTCCTTCAACTTTCAAAGCTGTGTTTGTCATCAGAGAAGTTATAAGTACTGTAGCCACAATTTCTTAGCATTGTGACATACAGAGTGAACTTTATGATATGGCAGAGGTCAAGCTGTTATATTCATCTGCATTAAATCCTCTAAATTCAGCTGCACTGGTGACTAATGTCCACTGTGAATGCAGAACTGCTTGTTCTGAAATTACTGGAAACTGTGCTCTAAGAAATTTAGTCTCTGAAATAAGACTGGCAATTTGTTATGTTCTCTGTGAATCCTAGATATACTCAGAAAGAAAAAATGAATGTAGAAAGGTAAATGTGTTACAAACTTGTGGCAAACATGAGAAAATCTAGAAAAATACCACGTAGTCCCAACAGCACCAACAGCTTGAAGGTGCTATGAAGACTATATGGGACATTGCAGATCAAAGGCTTCATTGGCTCTATAATTTATCAGCGAATTGCAGAAGCAGACAGTGTATCATATTTCCTCAAAGCTATGGCACCTTCTCCATCCTTGAGTACACAAAGCTTAACATAGCCCACCAAGCATCCACTGTCACTGCAATTAAGAGTTCTAAGGATGGAAAGACTAACTAAAAAAAAAAAGAAAAGGACAAAGAAAAAGAATTGCTAAATAGTAATGGATTTAGAGAAAAGCTCAGACTTTCACATATAGGATACTTAACTTAGCAAAACTCAAGGTTAGTCTTAATTGAGGCACAGAAGTCTTTAGCAGTACAAGACAATTGCACCAATAATATCTTTTAGCTAATGAAAGGGAAGGAATTGGAAGTTATAGTCTTGTGCATAAGTGAGGAGAAAGAGATTACAGTAATGTAGCAAAAATATTTTATGCATATCTGTTTAATGTTTCAGATTTTTGCCTAGAGGCATGCCAATATCTTTGGAGAAAAGCTGAAATTGAATGTGGTTCTCACAGTACTCTTTGAAATATTTCGGCATTTATTTGGTTTTTGTCTATTTGTATGTTCACTCTGAGTTAGGCAACTAAAATCTTACCTTCTCTTCCTTCCTTTTTTTCTGGAAACCTGTTTTTATAGCGTCCTCTTATGAAAAAAATACAAGTAGTCTCCAGATTAATAATTAATATTTAGCCATATTTATGAGATGATAAGTGAATAGATTTTGCATTTTGGTGAATTTCCCAGTTTTAGATTAGCCTTATTTCTTTGCTTGTGGATTAGCACTCTTTCTTTACATGGAGTCTTGAGAGTAAAATTATAAAAAAGAAAAAACAGTTAGACAATCCAAACTTCAAAGAATCATTGAGCCTGACAGAGAAAAATATTTAAGCCTTCAGCCTAAACTCTATTTTTAAGTGCTCTGCTGATACGGAGTCATTATAAATTAAATACTTTCCCTTTTTTCCTTTTTTTTAAAGACAAGTGTGTAGATTTTAACCAAATTACTTTGGCCACAAATAAAAATCACTCAGCTTCATGATCATAAATAATGCATTTTTATACAGAGTGCAAACTCAGTAGCATTTATAATCTGCCCACAGTCTTCCTAATAAATTAGGTCAAATTAATAGTTGATGTTATGCATACTGACATGAGTGAAATTACATTAAAGATTAATTTGGCCCACTGCTTAAAATTCAGTTTTGAACCTCTAGGGTTAGACAATTTGCATTATGAAGAACTGATTCTATATTAAGGTTACTTTGAGAACGTATGTTCTGAAGTCCAATTTAAAGCTCAGACATATAAATACATGCGCTGATCAATTTTGAAGAGGAGAAATCATAATAATATTGATAATAACCACTGTAAAACAATGTCTCATTTTCAAACTGTTTGTCATTGCTTCTGCAAAGGCACAACTCATTGCACACACAGTTTGAGATAGAGCCCCTAAACAGAACTCGAAGGCATTTGTGCATGAGTGATGACCCCCCCCGAAGGCAGGATAACAGAGCCTCTTTGTAATGATACAACCCTGGATTAGAGTGAAATGACCCTATATGGCTGATATTTATAAATATATATATGGAGGGTTTATTTCAGAACAATTTTGTTGCAATGGAAGGGAGATATGTATCTGGTTTGGTTATTTATAGAAATATAGCAGTATAAAAATGTAAACATAACACTTTGGAAAATGTATAAAGAAAGAAAGTGTAAGGAAGAATAAGAGTAGAAAGATATCACCACCAGTGAATCCAGTGAGGAGACCTGCAATCCCAGTGTCCGTTTGTCAAACTGATAGTTGCTGTCCTGATCGTTTAGAGGTGGGGGAACTCACAAGATATAAAGTCCAATGGGTAATATACCCAATCAGGTATATTAATTATCAGCTCAGGTGGGAATGACCAGGTGGGAGAGCTGTACACTGTTGCAGCACTGTGAACCATGTGCTCTGGAGGAAGGCCCCAGAAATTACTCTGGGGGTACTTTGATGTTTATGACACCTTCTAAGACATGACAACTGTCTCTTGTGCCAGCATAGATGAGCCAGGTAAGCCTCATCAGAAGCAATGAACACCTTCAGAACTACATGTGAATGTCCCAAAAATTTCCCTGGGTGTAGGGGGCAGTTTCACGCCTGAGCCAGTTGTGTAAGGGAGTTGTGTATGGAAAGACATTGGCACGATAAAAAAAGCATTTTCCCACCTAGCAGGATCTGCTTCTTATCAGCTTCATTCCTTGCCTGGCTCAAACCCCAGCTTGTTGCTAAACAGGTTGGTTTGGCATGGTTATCTTCTGGTTCCCACCCTCTGCACCTGGGTTATTCTCATGCAGATCAGAGCTTTCACTACCACACACTCTCCTCTCTTCCTCCTCTTCAGTTGTGGGGTGCAAACCTCAGCAAAACACTCTGCTGCTTTTGCCAATGGCCAAATGTTTGAGTCATTAACACTTAACATTTGTTTCTCTCACAGGCAGTGAATGTAACAATAATCTACCTTGATGTTAACATGATCTGTGAAATCATCTTTGTAGCTAAGCCATGTTGGTATGGTTTAGCTAGGTGAATTATTAGAACTAACCTACAGTAGCTAGCTGGAATAGGGACTGACTACCTTGGGTGTAGGCTCACTGAAAAGTGCCTGGGTATCCTGATGAACAGCAAATTGAACATAAGTGAGCACTGCATCCTCCCAAGAATGATGTCTAGCAGTACACTGTGTTAGAAATGTTGCTGATATTTGAAGGAAGTGATCACTCTCCTCTAATAAACAGAGAAAATATGCAGAATAATGCACCCAGTTTTGCCCATATCAATACAGGAAAGACATGTAAAAACTGAAGTGAGCTCAGAGGATGGCCATCAAGGGCTGGAGCACTTGGCTCGTGAGGAAAGGCTGAGGAGCTGAAAGATGGGCTTGTTCAGCCTGCAAGTTATTTGGCTGACTAGATGTGGCATACATGAATCAGAACCCTATGAAGGCAGGTCAAGACATCTACATGGCTAATATGACAGGATTTATAGAAAGCTATGCCCATCTGGAGCAGCAGGTAGAGGCCAGGTAGGATCATATGAATAAGGTGGATCTAGAAGCTTATGTTTGAGCAAATATTTGCTAAAAAGTGGCTAATAGGTGGCAATAGGACCCCTAGTGACTAATTGTTGGTACTAAGAGAACATAAAAGTAGCAGGGATGAGATGGGGTCAATTGGTAGGTTGGGTGACACAGTGACACTCCTGAATGATACTTCTTGCATTTTCATATGTGATGCTTAGTGCTGCCCAAAATGTGTAACTGCAGAAATCTAATAAAAGCCAGAAAAGGAAAGGAAAAGCACTGTGAGCATATGCAACTTACTGATGGTTCAATGTACTGCAAATAGTGAACTGTCAATAAAATGAAAGAACTGGAAAAGAACAAGAACCAAGGATAGGCTTAGCCCAAAGAGCTTTCATTTCAAAGCTATATGCATCTGAAAAAGAAATGTAATGAGAAGGTTTCTCAGCTATAACTAATATTGTTAACTAAAAAATTAATTGTCTTTTAGTACTATAACACTCCTCCCCCCATAGTTCATTGTGAAACCAAGTGTCAAATATAAATTTCATTATATAAGTGATTTTCATCATACAACAGATTTCCTACTGTGATTTTTTCTTCAATGTGCTGTAAGTATCTTTGAAGAATGCTGGACATGTGTAGAGAATATGAGGCAATGGTGGTTAACAAACACGAAACAAATAATAAACTGATAATTTATAAATCACATTAACTATGAACTAAATTTTTCCTGTTCTTTCATGTCATTGAAAAGTTTGGATATAAAATTTAATAAACACAATTTTACTCTGAAAACAAGGACATTTGTTTTTTGTCAGAGAAAATAACATATATTAAATTATATATCAAAATTAAAACATTCATAGTAAAGTTCCAGTTGCATTTTTGCTTATATGTCAATACTGTACAATCCCAAAGAAAGGCAAAGGTGATGTTTCTATATACATTGAAAAAATACTTTTTAAGACACACTAATTCTTCCTGTTTAAGGAAAAAAAAATTGAGAGACCAAAGTTTGCATTGTTTTTCTTTCCTCAGCAGTGATGCAAAAGGTAGATGGTTTCTTTAAGAGCTTTGAATTTAGTTTTCCAGAGTTATAGTTGTATATAAAGTCTCTCGCCAGTCCAAAATATCTTTCACCTTTATTTGTTGATTTCTCTAGCTGATTTAGGATTTCTGATATCATTAAATTCTTTTGCTTCTTACTCACAGGTTTACCAGCTGTCAGCTCTGGTATAGTAGATCTCATTAGAAAAGTTGACACTCAAGGAATGTATTTATCTTAGTGATGCCATTGTAATAGTTAACTCTAACTCAGGAAAAAATGTCATCTCACCAAAAATTTCACTGATTCCTATACGAAAGTGTATTATTATTTTATCATAACACTGGCAAAATATTTAGATACTAGAAAAATGGTGCTGTGAATTTTAGCTAATGTCAAACAATACTGTAAGTGTTAACAGAAATTCATGCAGGAGTTCCTGTAAGATGGTAAATTTTGAATGCTGCTTATATTGGAAAGCAGAACTGGAATTCTAAACATATTGTTGAGCTTCAATAATTTTTTGATAAATATTTACTGATAAAAATAATTCCAGAAAAGTAGAAATACACTCATTACAATACCTGTGGTATTTAAAATTTTATCATGATTAAGTTTAGCTAAGTGTTTGTTTCTTTAAATAAAATGGAAAAAATTGTAAAAAAAAAAGGAGAATGGTACCTAGTGGAATGGGGAAATAGTCAATATGAAAAAAATAATTATTGATGTGATGTAGTGCAAGTCCATATTTGAGGTAAACAACTTTTCTTGATCAAATAACTTTTAAAAAAATCATGATTTGCAGAACACTAATAATTTTTTTCCTACACAGGCCTTGTATTATGTCTGTAAAGATTTTCAAATTAAATTCAAATTAGATTTGTTATTGGGTCTCAGTGTGTTTAACTAATGGGAGGAATTTCAGAAAAAGGCACATGAACTGTGTACTTGGAGGGAAAAAAGTTAGTTTTCCATAAGGGGACAAAGAGATGCACATTCATATGGGTACACACTCATTGAACAATTTTTGTGTTTATTGACAGGCAAAACATTGGAAACCTCGTGCCTGGGGTTGAGGAGTCTAAAGCCAAAGATGAGGCAAGACAAAAAGCACATCTGAGAGCAGCTGTGTGTCTCTGAGAGAGATCAGATGCAGTTCTGTAAGATGTTTGAGTTAGCCTAACAGCCTTCTTTAATGTACAGCAAGAAACTGAACCAGCTCAGCTGATGATTGTTCACAAACTCACAGTTCCCTGGTCCTGTCCGCTCATCTGGCTTCTGACCACGCAGTGCTACCCCGAATTATCCCAATAAAAAGAAGCGGGACAAAGAAAGCAGGATAAAAAGCTGGATAAGTTTCCCAAAGAAGCCCATTTCAGTCACAGGAGTGACATTAAGAGTAGAAGTGTGGGTTTTCAGAAAAAGTCTTGGTTATATTTTGGATAAGACTTAAACCCAGATTCAATCATCTCAATTCATGTGTCTGCAGTATAGATTTCTTCACGTCCTTCTTTTTCTCCTCTTGAAATCCACTAATCATTGCTACAATGTTTCCACTTTTGTTACTGAAAAAAATTGCTCATGTATAGGTGGTACGGTCAGTTTTCTGAATTTCAGTTTTCTGAGATATATTTAACACATAAACTAGACTTTGTACACAACTATTACCCCATATCTACTCTGAAAAAATTCTATTTTTAAGACATAAAATGTCTTTCTAACATACTAATTTTCCATAAAGAGTACCAGAATTCATTGACTATTTTTTTGCTGCTTTTAATCTAAAGGCCCTCCAGAGGTGTAATGCAAATAAGTCATTTTGTAAGTTGGAAGTCACATTGCTTCTGGAGGGGCTCCATGTTTAGTTCTCTGGGCCACAGATGATTATATACATTTGAGTGATTTACAAGGTCCAGAGGAAATTGAGCTCAATATGAATGTGCAAGAACTTAATTCATTCAGTGGTACCTGAATTTATCTTCCCAATTTTGTTAAAGGATTACTTTATTCAAAGAAACTAGCCACAGACACAAATGTCTGTGAGCCAGAGGCTCTGGAGAGATTTGTAAAGGAAGAACATTAAAACGGTATTAAACAGTAAGGCTAATATCAACAAACAAACAAGTCAGACACATAAGTAAAATGTTAATTTTCTTTTCTACTTTTATACTGTTTGTATGTATCAAAGCTTTCTCATCACTGAAAAAAAAACCCCTTTTCTGCAGTCAAATTTTTTTCCTTAAGTAGCACCTATAATATTTACAGCACAAACGTTTCCGTGAAGTCTGGTAATGAGATTGTGAAACAGGAGAGATGTAGGATAAAGTATAATTGCTTTTTTTGGCTCCAGAGGTTCTTGGATAAATTTTAACATCTGGCACCATACTATATCCTGGAAGACCTACAAGTTTGCATAGGGGAAGAACTTTTATGGTTCTGTAAGCCCAGTTCCCTCTTTTGACATCTGGTTTATTTTTGATGACTTTAATTTTTGTTAAAATGAGATACTTTTTGGCAAATTTCCTTTTCTTGTGCTACCCTAAAAATAGTTCTATTCAAAGGTAGATGTGGTTTTCTTGCTTCCTCTAAATAGAAAATACACAATGTGCCTTGCTGGAATGATTAATGATAAGAATTTTTCATAATGCCTAATAACCTGTCTTCTGAATCTACCCTGCTGAGAGTGGTCTATCACTTTCACATAAGTGGTTACTTTTATAAGGTGCTTATTCTTCTAGTAACTATTATAGATATATTGTCTAGTTAAGCTTACCTTGAAATATAATTCTTATTGGCACCTTGAAAGCTGTGTTATTTATCTTTTTATCTTTTTAAGATTCAGTCATCTATGTCCAAGAGGTTATCAACTATTACATCTTCCCCTCATATTAAAAGATATTATATTAATATGTTAATATATGAAATGTGTTATCTTTTTAGAGTTAAGAGATTAATTTATTTCTGTTTGGTTTTATTGTTCAATAAAATCAATTTAAATTAAAATCTAAATTCAATCAGTTACAAAAATTAACCTGTAATAGGAATTAATTTTCTCTGACTGGTACAAAACCAAATGATCCTTCATTAGGAGTCAGGTTTATTTTGCTGCAGCAAAAAATAACTACTTTAGTACTAATATTTGGCATCTTTGCCAATGGCAGGAGGGTTGGAATAAATGATGTTTAAGATCCCTTCCAGCCATTCTATGATTTTATGATTTCTGAATAAGAAAAATCTGCTATTTACAGTCACTTTTAGCTTCTGTGACTTGTTATAGTAAATGTCATTGTTTCCCCCCACCCTCTGTTTCACTCTTCTCTCACACTCCTCTTCCCCTACTCTTTGCCAGTAAAAGGACTCCTTGGTGACTGCTATGAGTTAATGCTTTGGAAATGTAATTCTAATGGACATATCTCAAGATCACAGATATTGTCTGGTGAAGAAAGTTATTTTGCTATGAAAGTAACTCTTTTAAAAGAGCAATGAAAAATAAAGTAAAATATGTCTGGCTCCTGTCTTTTATAGGCATCTTCCTCCCCCAAGTTCAAATGCTGTTCATTCCTGGATGAAAAGAGGATGTGGAGGCTGGTGTCATTTAAATATTTTATTCATTACACTTACTACGTGATTTGTGGGTAGGAAGTGGGTAGGGACTGTAAGGCTCCTTGGATAGTGCTACAAAGCTATGAATCTATTTCTTCAGGCCTTGAACCTGCTAAAGTCCTTGCAATGAATTACAGGACAAAAGGTCCTGCAGAAGTACCTGTACAGGTTGGCATCCTGCATAGTGAATCAAAAAGAATTAAATGCACTACTACTGTCTAAAAAGAGACAGTAGAGACCTGTGTTAATATATGTAGTGATATAATTGAACAATTCTTTCTGAATGTGAGTGAATAAGTAATGCCATGGGAATGATAAGGACATGGATTTGTATCTAGATTTCTTATAGTAACATAGAAGACAAAAGATGATATTGAAGGTTACAGAATTACTTCAGATGTGGCAGGAAAGTTTTAAAAGACTGTCTCAGAACAATTCTGATAACATGAGCATTTAATGGTGTTTTTTATCAAATACAAAGGAAGCAACATTAAAGCAGATCTCAAAAGTATTCCTTCCTATTACACTGGAAAAATATTCAGTGTTTTAGTTCACAGGGCATGAGAAACAATTTCTGATGGGGGAAAAATTGAAAAACCCAAGCAATTTCATTCTCATTCACAACTAACTAAAGGCAACTGAAAGAACTGGTAGGTATTACCCATTTTATCAGGTCATCAATGAAGATTCATGTCGATATGATGTTATTTGCAGTTCTTAGTGAGAACAGATTACAGTGATAAAATACCAATTTCTGATGGCATATTTTGAGATAACATGGGCTTTTATGCATTATAATGTTGTAAGCTTTTTGTTTTCTAGTTAAAAACCTTTTTGTTTACTGCTTAGCCATTAAAATTTCTACCCCTAAAATTAACTAAGTAGGTATTCATATTTCTAAACAAATAATGTTATAAATTTGAACAGTGCAAAACTGTGATCATGAAATCCAAAATGTTAATTTCTAACCACTTACATAGTAAATTTTCTATGATACTTGAAAGAATAATTCAGTTTTGTTCTCAACTATGGTTTTTATAAATAAACAAACAAACAAATCTATCCCCTTCCAGTATAGTAAATCTCACCAGGCAGGTATATCCTCAAAACAGATATTAATTTTTCAATTTCGCACAAAAGTATGAATTTTTGGTTTGTTTGTTAATATATCTCACAGGATTACCTATCATTAAAAATGGCATGTTGTTAAAAATATTCATTAAAAAAGTGGACTAGCTAAGTAATACTGCATTTATTTAAAATGTACCACTAGAAATTTAGTTCCTTTCATTTGTATTTAGCCTTTGAGGCAGACAAATATATTCATGTCATTTTTCCTCTGACTGACCACTAGAATTCATATATTTTGAATGAAGTCATCATATATTAACTATCCGTTTTATTTCCTTATATCAGACAATTTCAGTATTGGAGGATGTCACATACACATATGCAGGAGATCAGAGAAATGGCTGATTGGCTCAAAACAACAGGGTGGGGAGTGTATGTGTGGGTGCAGGTGAGCCCTGTGAAGGTGAGGCAGTGCACTGCCCCATACCCTGCCCCAGAGCCTCAGTCAGCCTCTGTCCAGTCCCTAAAGGGCTGCTAGCCACACAGCATGCCAAATCCCCCCCCCCAATGGATTAGATCTGGCTGCTGGATAAGGTCTCAATAACTTCAAGCAGCCTTGTAGTTCTTGGGGAAGGGAAGGACTTTTCTTGACTTGACTTCATGTTTGGGGCTATTTATTGCGAGCAAGAGGTATTGCAATAAAATGAAGAAACTTTGGAGAATCAGTGTGATGTCAGTAACACCAAATTATTGCACGTGGTCATTAAGGCAAAATGTACCCCAGAAATGAATCTGCAAAAAACAAGAGGATATTATGGGTTAGAAAGGACCTTGAAGGTCGTCTAGCCCAACCATCTCACAAGGGGCAGGGACAATTTCCATTAGACCAGGCTATCTAAAAGTCCAGTTNCCCTCTTTATCACAGCCAGAGCTGGGAGGGCAAGGCTGTTCCCACTCTTTGGTGATTAACACAGCTGCAATACAACAGGGACAAGATGGCCTTTAGCTCTGTCTTCCCACATGTCACCAACCTCATAATGAAGAATTTTTTCCTAATATTGAACAGAAACCTACCACTCTTTTGATGCAGCCCAGATAATATTTTATCAAATACTATCTTAGAGCGATTAAATTAATTGTCCCCACAGCCCTATATATAGGCTTATCTGAAAGTTTACTTCATGACTGTAAATGTTTTTTCTTATTCTGTCTGGAATTATACTCATAATCCATTTGTAGCTGTTTGCTTTTTACCAGCATTATCTTCCGATTTAATTAGTTCTTTTTCACATCTTCCAAAGCCCCAAATATTTAGCTTAACAAATTAAATGACTTCTTGTATAAATAAGTCAAGTCCTTTAACCTCTTTTCATAAGCTTGGCTTTTCATTACTGTAATTATTTTGACATTTCTCTGAACCTGTTTCAATTTAAGTTCATTAATGTAGGTAACCAAGATTGTAAATTACATTCTATATGAGATCTAAACTTTACTTTTTGCAGCGTTATGAATATAAAAGTGGTTTGCTTCCTTTTTTCCAGTCTGTGTTTTCTGTCGCTTCCTAGAAATGTGAGGCTTTTTCAAATGATTTGTTACACTTGTAGGTCAAACCCATCTCATAAGATTTGAGATAGGAAAAGAAGTGGTGCTCTTAAATTGAAGCAAAGGAGACCAAAGTTCACCTAAAGAAAACCAGTCTAATGCAACATCAGAATAAATGGTTTAAGGACACTGTCAAAGAGAGAAATTTAAAGAGCAGTTTTGACAAATATCTGTCAGGAAAGCTTTATTTTTAATTCATGTGCCTCTTAGTGTGAGAAGAGACTACAGGACCTTTTAAAGACCCTTTCATTGTTATGGCTCCATAGCAAAGTATATTTCTACACCATTGTAGTAGCAGTTTATGAACCACACAGTTTATTACTTACAGCAGCAAACAGTATTTTTAAATTAAATTCTTTTTCAAAACACTCTTCTAAATTCTTGACAACTAAGGTGAAATTTTAAATTTATTCTGAAATAAATTTATTTCTCACGTACACAGTGAGAGATGTCCACAATCATATTTGTCAGTTTCATAGAATACAATATCATAGAAAATCCTGAGGTGAAAAGGACTCACACTGATCATTGAATCTTTGGATCCTGGCCCTGCATAGGATAGCCCCAAAAATCACACGATGTACCTGAGAGCATTGTCCAAGCACTTCCTGACCTCTGTCACGCTTGGCGCCATAACCACTTCCCTGGGCAACCTGTTCCAACGCCCAACCATCCTTTGAGTGACAAAACTTTTCCTAATATTTCTCCTGACACAGCCTCAGGACATTTCCTTGGATCCTGTCATTTGTCACCAGAGATATCAGTGTCTACCCCTCTGCTTCCCCTCGTGAGGAATGACCACAATGAGGTCTCCTCAGTTTCTTCTTCTTCAGGCGGACAAGCCAAGTGACCTCAGTCACTTCTCTTGTGCCTTGCCCTCATTGCTGGACCATGAGTGATCCAGTTTGGAAAAGTCTGGAGGCAGCAACGTTTGTGCCCTGCTGTGATCCCCTTGGGCTGCCTTTTCCAGCCTGACTGTCCCTGGAGCTTTAGGCTTTCTGGCTCTCTGGTCCTCTGAACCCTAATGCTAACCATAAAGGAAACTTGGCACTGAGGCTGAGGTCCCCATCACTACTGTTGGCCCAATATATAAATGTGACAGAGAGCTATTTTGAGGCCCTGCTGTGATCCCCTTTGCATGCTTTTTCCAGCCCCAGTGTCTCTGGAGATGTAAACTCTGTTCTCTGCTCTCTAATATTAACTGTAATGACAGCTTGGCACTGAAACTGATGTCACAATCCCCATGGGTGGCCAAGATTATGAAGGGTAGAAGGAGCAGTGTTGGCCCTGTTGTGATTCCCTTTGACTTTCTCAGCCTCACTGACCCTGGAGCTTTAGGGGCTCTGGCTCTCTGAACTCTAACCATAACCATGAAGGCAACTTGATGCTTCAGCTGGGGATCCCATCACTGTGTGTGGCCCAGATTATGAAAGTGTGGAGGCAGCAATGTTGGTGCCCTGACATGATCCTCTTGGAATATCTTTTCCAGCCCTGGTGTCCCTGTAGCTGTAGGCTTTGTGGGCAGACGCTTGAACACTGTACTTTTCCATCCATCCATCCATCCATCCATCCATCCATCCATTAATGTTATTTCTCCAACATTTATAATAAAATGCAATCTAATGGGGCAGACAACCCCTTTCCTTGATCTGTAGGGTCTACCTATGTTCATATATCTTGGGAACTGCCAGGACATACCACGATAGATGTTCCTACCACCATCCCAGGCCAGTTTTTACAAAGCAGCTCCATTTTCCCACTCTGTCTGGATTTTCTGAATGGCAGCCCTGCTCTCAAGCATATTGACTGATCACCTCAGTTTGAGGTCAGCTGTGAATCTGCTGAATCTGCTCTCCATTATTGCCTCTAGTTTGCTAATGAAGACTTTAAAAAAAAAATAAAAAGGGGATCTGGGATGGACACCTTTAGTATGACTTTTGTTAGGAGCATCTGGATAGAGTACAATCCATTACCATTTAGGTCCAACCGTCAAAATACATTTTTGTTCATCCAATTGTTCACTCATACCATGTAATATCCTAATTTGTCCATAGTAATATTGTGGGGGAAAAAGTAAAAAATGTTGAAGTCAAGATATTGAACACACCCTCCTCTCTACCCATCTACATATTCAATCATTTTTTCATAAGATGCAATCAAGTTAGTCAGGAAAAATATACCTTTAATAAGTCTATGCTGTCTGCTCCCAGTCACTCCCACTTCCTTGACTTGAAGTGTACCCACACCATGATTTTTCCAGGGATGAAAGTAAGACTGGCTAGCCTGTAGTAGCCTAGATTAAGCTTCTGGCCTCTTTTGAAGTTGACTACGACTTTTTTTGTTCTGTTCCATTTGTGAGAAGTGTCCTCCAATCTCCACATTTTTTCAGAGATAATGGAGAATGCTCTTACAAGGATCACAGGATCTTGCAAAGTGCAATCTGTCAGGTCCCTTGGACTTTCAATTAATCCCTGACTTAGTCTTCATCCACTACTGCTTTCTTTCTTCCTTGAACTGTTCCTTCAGGCACAAATTTTGTATAATTCTTCTAACACTGGTAATCCTAAAATACAATTTTTCTACAGAGCATTTGCAGCCATGAAGTGTACCAAAATATTCAACCCAGCACAGGACTTCCTACCTGAAAGTTCCCCAGACATTCTTAGTTACCAAAACATGCTTTGTGCCACCATAATCACAAGATTAGAAGGGTTTTCTTGCTCATGAATCCCTTTGCCTCCTCCAGGAGGAAGATTTTCACTTGCAGCATTTCATAGTCTGATGATCACAGCAATAAGTTCAATCCACTGAATTCTTAGTCAAGTACTTGGGATCTCTAATTTCTATCTCAGTTTTTAAAGCACTCGACTTTTTTTCCAATAAGTGTTTTGATAACAATTGAGGTTCCAAGTAAGTATGATGAAATAATTCTCATCAGCTGTCTCTATTCTCAGTGAAAGAGAGGGACATGCATGTCACCAAACTCCCACAATGTCACCAAACTCACACAAATTTGAGTTTCATAGACCCTTGGGAAAAAAGGAGGAACAGAAATGAACACTATGTCTTTTGGGTGTCTGAGAAACTGTATTCCTATGTAAAGTGGATTTCTTCCTGTTGAGGCAAAAATAAAATTTCATTGGCACATTTCCAGGACTAGACTTGTCTTGATAGTGTTTGCCATGTTCATTTCTCTTATGCCTTTGCTTTTACTTGTAAATCTTGGAATACTGGCTCATGATATTATTTTCATTTGAGCTGAAGTTAAAAAGGCTTTGAACGTTTAAATAAATGTCTTCTGTTTCACTCAGTAGCTCACCTCACTATTTCTCTTAATATCTCTCCAAATTGTGCTGTGCTTGGGGAACAACCTATTGCTGTTAATACTCTGCTAGTTCTAACTCCTAAGGTTTTCTGAATTTGCAACTATATGTTTTTATTATTCTTTCATAGAACATTTTATGTTACTGTTTTCACTTTTTCTATGATTGCCTTTTGGTTTTCAGATTATCAAACAAATTTTTCATTCAATTGCATTGTTTTCTGACCTCCTAAAGCTTACCTTTCCTTTGTATGTGAATAGTTTACCTGAAAGCTTTTGATGTTACTGATTTTTAAGAAATAATACTTTTTCTACACTTTTTTCTTCATATCACTCTCTGGATAACCAAGTTTTCAGGCTTGTTTAATTCCTCTTTATTGAAGTACAAGATATGGTTTTGCTTTACTTTCTTCAGAACAGTGAAGGTCAATCCCTTTTGCTTGCTTTGCCTTAAAATTTTAAATTATTATGCAGAAGTAACTAAATAACCCTCCAAACCTGTGAGCTGATTGCAATACTTTTTCTAATTAAAAATTCATCCACTAAGTATTCCCCAAATTCACTTGAGACTTTAAATGCTGTTGTAGTACTTTTTGAACATGTAGTTCTGTAGAGAGATAGTTAAGTCTTCCACTCTGAATTACCTTTCCATTAACAGATGGTGATTCTCTTCTGCTAAACTTGACTTCAATATTTTCATTTAACTTCCAAATTTTCCAAATGAACTACCGAGTTTGTTCAAAACCAGGAAGTTAGGAAACTTGGTTGGAATTTCTACCAATGATTCCCTATAGTTCCTGCTGCATTTCCTGGGCTTGTATTTTCTTTACCTCCATGCTGGGAGAGTTTATACTAGAAAATTTATTGCCACAAAAAGAGACAAAATATGTACCAAATATAGCAAAATGCATATAGCAGCTAGAAAACGTTCCTCAGCATTCTGGAAAGCATTCCTTATTACCATGTGCAGAGTAAAACACATTACCAGAAGACTTCAAAGTATTACGAAAAACCTCTTTGCAGGAATTTATAGTCATGTAGCATTTTAGAGTGAGTGGCTTTTCAAGCACCACCACAGTTACTCCTTGTTAGGGTCACTAAAGCTTTCAAATTTTTATTTTTTTTTTTTTGCATTCTCTCTGTTTAAAAATGCATTGCTCACATATTTTATCTTTACAGAGAATGTCAATATTTCAAATTTTGTACTATAGATTTATTGTTAGTGATCTATTAAAGATGAAAGAGAACTGATTGATGTATCTAAACACGATTCTTGTTCAATTTTAAATACCTATAAGGCATTATTCCTTATGCTCTTCATTTATCACTCTAGGATGGCAGAGATATTCACTGAGATGTATCTGCCAGGCCAGCAGAAGCACCTGAGGTAGCATAGTGAATCTAGGACAGGACTATATTCCAACTCTTAGGCAACCAAGTTGCTGTAATATTGTTCAGGCTATCATCTAACTCATCCCTTTTTATCTAACATGTCTTGCTTATAGATCAAGTTTCACTTAAAAATCTTCCAATTGTCTTTCAAATTTATGTCACTTTCTGTCTTTTCCCTTAACTTCTTTCGGTTTCATTTATGTGAGTTTGTTAAAGGTTTTTGCTATACTGAGATTTAACTTCAGTATTGTGTCCTTAGATATGTGAACACAGGAATTGTTCCATGGTTTAGAAAGTACTGGAAAGATATACTAATTCAGAGGAAGCTGTGAATTTGGCGTCTTTCCTTCATCCACCTCCTTTTAACTGCCCCCACATCTTCAACTGTTGGATGTGAGACTCCAATATGTATGACTGCCTAGATTCCTTTAATAAACCTGCTTATATCTCCACAGCTTCCTGTGGCAATAAATCATGAAAATTCACTATCCATTGGAAAGAAAAAAAATCTTTAATGGATTTATTCTGAACTGGTGTCTCACAAGTTTCAGTAAGAGCAATAAGTTTTGTCATTTTGTGTTTTGATACATTATGATTCTTGTTCTTCTGTCTAAATTTTAGAATATCAGATAATTTTTCTCTCTTGAAAAGTGGTGCCTCCATCCCCTTGTTTACTGCTGTACTCCTTCTATAACTCCACTCTACTCAATTTTATCCCTCTTGAGTTGCCTAGACCTAACCTGTTGAGAGTACCCAAGAAAGGGTCCAACAAATTCTTTTGAGGTGCTGATTGAGGCCCTGTCTTCTGTTGTCTCTTTCCCCTGATTCACAGTATTTTGATATCTTTCCTTGCTGGTGTGTACATTAGGCAGTTACTCAACGAACCCCAAAATCTCCTTCCTGAGCTGTAACTACCAGGCATAACAGACAGGGTCCTATGTGACACTTGGGAAACCACACTTTATAGTAGGGATACGTGTCAGGTCTGAATTTCAAGAACTATGCATAGGGAAAAAGCTTGGTTTAGGTTATCAAGAGAGTGTGAGTAAGCACCTTTAAATTTTCTTAGGACAAGTGAGCAAATGTGTTGCTATTTCAGAGTTTTATTTCTTGGTGCTTTCCAGAGACAACATATGTTGACCTGTTTGCTCAAAGCTAATTTCAAGGGGAAGAAACACACAGATGTATGGGAAGAGATGAGCACTGGGAAATGTTTAAGTGTCTGAATACGCATTCTGGTAGGTGTGTTAATGTGTGATGGTCAAATGAGGATACTTTAAGGTTTACGAGGATCTACTATTAAAACTTTAATGAAATGAGTCTGGAAAGTTCATGCATCATTAAGGACATCTGTCATAGGGTGTGCATGTGAAATCCTTGCTAACTGGCATGTTGGAAATGAAATACATTACCAATGTGTTCCAGAAAGAAAAATAAGACAAAGCCCAAGTGAAATGTGAGGCAAAGACAGAAAAGGCTCTTTTGTATTAATATCTTCAAACTTACATGTGAATGGTTGGTACTTTGGCAAAGAAATGTGTCCTCACTGGTGATCTAACATTTTCAAGGAAATAGAAGGGTTTGCTTTTTATTAATTTTCTGTGATATGGGAGAATAGTGAACACTTCAGCTAAAAGATAACTTATGGAATACTATTATGTCAGGTAATTATTTTTACTTTTTATTTTGCCCAACTAAATTAACAATTGATGTAGTAAAAAGTAATGTTTATTTTTATACCTTCAGAAAATGCTCATTAAAATGAAATTTTTGCACAAAATTTCTCCATTTGGAAAACCTCTTAATAAAAGTTTTGGTTACAAAAACATTGACTTCTTCTAGGGCAGTGGACATGAGCCAGCAAGGTGTGCTTGCAGCTCACAAAAGCAGTGATATTCTGCTTCGTCAAAACCAGTGTGACTAGGAGGCTGAGGGAAGTGGTTTTAGAGACAGGCTGAGAAAGCTGGCATATCTCAAGAAAGCTGGGAGAAGGCTTCAGGGAGACCTCAATGCTGTCTTTCAATACATAAAGGAGTTTAACAAAAAAGAGATACAGAGGCCTGCAGTGACAGGATAAGGGGCAATGGTTTTAAACTGACAGATGCAGATTTAGTTTAGACATAAGGAAGAAATTTTGTTTACAATAAGGTTGGTGGGACACTAGAACCTGTTCCCTAGAGAAGTCATGGAAACCCCATTGAAAATGTTCACAGTCATGAAAGAAGGGGCTTTGAAGAACCTGATCTAGTGAAAGATGTCTTTGTCTGTGACATGGGGGTTGGACTAGCTGAAGGTTCAGCTTTGAAGGTTCCTTCTGACTCAAACCATTCTATAAGACACAGATTAAAAGGGGTTTGAGTAGGAAATCTTGAGTAAATCTTTGGGAAAACTAGTGGAACTTTAAAAATAAAACATTTCAAACTTGCTGAAGCAATGATAACTGAACTTGTTAAAGATAATCTTAAAAGAGTTCAAGTGGTCACATAAGCCGTCATTTTCTGGGTTGCAAAATTTGCATGTCCCTTACAAAGTAATGTATATTTCAGAACAGATCGAGAGCAGCCTTGCTGAGAATGGTTCAGGAGTTCTGGTGCATGAGAGGGTGGATATGAGCTGAAAATGCACACTCACAGCCCAGAAAGCAAATTGTATCCTGGGCTGCATCCAAAGCACAGTGGCCAGAAGGGCAAGAGGGGATTCTGCCCCTCTGCTCTGCTCTGGTGTGAGCCCATCTTGAGTGCTACGTCCTGCTCTGAGGTCCCCAACAAAGGAAGGGCATAGATCTGTTGGAGGAAGTCCAGAGCAGGCCTGCAAGATGATTAAGGGATGAAGCATCTATTCTATAGAGAAAGGATGAGAGAATTGAGATTGATCAGCCTAGAAAAGAGAAGGCTTTGGGATGACTTAATTGTGATCTCAGCAAACTATGGTAGGGGGGCCTACAAGAATCATAGAATGGTTTGGGTTGAAAGGGGACTTTGAAGATCATCGAGTTCCAGCACCCCTGCCATGGGCAGGGACACCTTCCACTAGACCAAGTTGCTCAAAGACCCCTCCCAACCTGACCTTGAAAACCTCCAGGGATGGGCTATCTCCAGCTTCCCTGGGCAACCTGTTATCCTCACTATCCTCAATGCAAAGAATATTTTCCTAGTATCTTATCTATTCTCTTTCAATTTAAACCCATTCCCCCTTGTCCCATCACCCTGTCCACTGGTAAATAGTCTCCACCTTTCTGGAAAAGAGAAGCTTCAGGGTGACCTAATTGTGGCCTTCCAGTACCAGAAGGGAGCACAGAGGAAAAATGGGGCACCACAGTGGGGGTTGGCACTGGATGATCTTTAGGATTCCTTCCAATCCAAGCCATTCTCTTATTCTAGGATTCTATGATCTGGTGCTGGCAAAATATAGAACATACAGAGTCAGGAGATCTGATGTACGAAATATAGGATTACTGAAGTTTGGGGATCAAAAGTAGGCTTGTGATCAAACTAGATTAATAGAGGCAACCTTTTAGTAAAAAAGTTAAAAAATCATGTAGTGAGTGTAGACTTGGTGCATCAATATCCTTTCATAGGGTGCCAGCCAGAAATGAACAGACAAGCAAGCTCATTTCACAAATGTTACATCACTTGCTGTAACTTCTTTTCACCCTCACATTTCATATTTTCTCCTGGTATTCAAAAAGCCAAGATTAACACCAGTGAGATTCATGGATACTGGCTAAATATAAATGAGAGAATAATTAGAGTTATTTTGTACTTTTGTGTTTGCAATGGAGTGGCTTAAGAAAAAAAAAGAGGTGCTATTTTCACTTTGTTCTCTTAGGCATTTTTCATACTCAAGTCAGGACAGTAAGTTACTGGCAAAAAAAAAAAAAAGCAGTCTGTATTGATTTATTTTGGTTACTTTTATTAATATTAGCATTATGTAGGAGGAACTGCTTCAACTACTTCTTTCAAAATTTATAGGCCTCTCAAAATCTGGTGTACCTATTTGTTGGTGATGGATTCTCTGAATCAGGGGCTGAAGTACAACCAGAGCAAGAATCCAGTCTGAATAGCATTGGGAAATATGAATGCTTTATGAGTTTAAAGGAACTTTTGGAGCACTACACAGACAGCTAATTTAGAGGTCCACAGCAACATAAGCAACTAAAGGTGATCTGATGTTGGCAGTAATGGCAATAAAACCTGTGAGGCTCCATGGAAATCTGTTTTGCATTTCCCATCTGTACTGTCATCCCTTTGCACCTTGTAGACACGCAGTGAGTTTCTAGCCCTGTGAACTAGATTTCACTGCAGTAAATCTGCAGTTACTACATATGATGTTAGAACCTTAATGGATCCAACAGCATCAAATAGAGCATCAATAACACTTGTCATTCCCTTTTTGTGATGCACCATTTGGAAATACAGATGAACCCAATGAGGAGATAATGAAAATTATACCAGATAAAGAAATATTGCAATAAACCCTACAGACCTCAGGACAAAGTTCTACAAGCCAAGAGGTAAAGACATTTTGATTATGCAGATGAGGAAGAGAAGGGTTAATCAGTAAATTTGCTGCCAACCTTAGCTCTTTATTTACTAATAGAAAAGGATGAGGAACAATTGTAGGAAGAAGTAGAATCCTTAATATATAATCAATAGTAGAATTTACTTGGTTTGATGAAGACTAATGGGTAGATTTATCTCATTTTATTATAAGTAACAAATAAATTTCCCAGAATATCTGTATCCATTGCCATTGAAGCTACTCTGCTATGTGTGAGCCAGAAGCATTTGGCTGTTAAACATAAGAATTATCCTGCTCTTCTGAGGCAGCAGCTGAAGGTCAGCAAGCAAGGGCACCAGAACTAATACTAGATTAATTACTTATGTTTCTACAACTAAATTGTGCAATGGGAGGCAATGGATGAGGCTCATACACTTATAATGTAGTTGTCAGATTGTGATTAAGTATTACATGAGCTAGGTGTCTGCATTGTTACTGGAGATCTACTCAGTGTAGTGATATATTAACTCAGTCCCTTTGAGAGATGCACCTCTTGCCATTTGAAGCAGCACCCAAGGTTGTCCAAAACACCTGTCCAGAGATAGCAGAAATAGCAAGGCAGGTGACTAAACCCCTGGTAGCTTACAACTTGTCTTAAAGACAAGCATCAATTCTTCCACTTACACAAGGGAGGCATGCTGAATGGAGTCTGAAGATCTTCTTGGCTGAACCAATACATCTTGCACATTTCTGGAAGTATTTCTGTCCATATAGTTATAATCCAAGCCTGGGGTTCGAGATGCATGAATATTCCTTTTATAGTCTGAAATGAGAGAAATGGATGCTAAAAATATTGGGTTTATAGACTTAACTGATATTACTGGGGAGAAATTTTGGAAATTTGTAAGTATGAGAAAACTTGATGAGAATAATTTTGAAATTAAAGAATTCCTAATCATTATAAAGTAACGAAAGCAAGAGCAAACTGATGACAATGGACAATAGACTTCTACAGAGTCAAAGAAACTCTGGGATGCAAGGTCACCTAGGAAAATAAGCTAAGAAATCAGGTGTTTTAGAGAGCCAATGATCCCTTAAAAAGCAATATTAGGAGCAGAAAGACAAAGAATTATTGCAAAGAAGAATGATAGGACATATAGTGAGATTAAATGGAATTAAGTGTTGGATCTTGCAAGATCTGAAACTATAAAAAAACCCCAAACCCAGCTGACAAAAAAATAGGTGGTAGGCCAAATCTACCAAAAATTTAAATTTACTAAATTTAGCTTTATTTATTACTAAAGGAATAAAATTGCAGAATAGAGTTAAAGAAAGGCTGAGAACTGCTAATTGAACAGTATCAAAATTTCAGAAAAATCAGAAACTGAGACATAAAATGAGGTACCAGACAAGGACATCATAAAGCAACCAAAAGGGCATTCTTAGTGTATTTGAAGAAAAAAAAAAATCTCAAGAGATAGTTTGTTATACACTGAAAGTAAAAGTAAAGAGAAGATGAGGCTGAATGGCCAAAAGGTTGAGTGAAGTTTTTTTATTCCTGTGATCCTCTTCAGATGTGATCATATAGGTAAGACAGTGAGGAGTCTGAGCCATATGCCAAACCAATTGGTACGAAAGTGCTCTGGTAAGTTAAAACACCTCACATCAGCTCAATATAAATGAGTCACCCTTGAGTACTAGGAGTACTAAATAAAATAATTACAGTTATCAGTTGCAGAAATGTACCATAGATTAAACTCCTAAAAGGGTATAAAAATAGTTATATAGTCAGGGTAGTTACCACTTAAATGTTGTCAGGCTCTTTCTAATAGAAACCAATCCAATGGTTATAGCTGTTATTGTCGAGGCAGCCACAACACTCTTTGTCCTTCAGCAAAAACTTCAGAGGGTTCCGACCATCAGCACCTTGTTATCTAAAAGTCTTTCATACCTTTCCTATGTAGCCTCCCATGGGCAGCTCCACACAGCTCTGGCTCTTGCTCTCCTTCTTCTCTCTTCCTTCTGCAGTTCCAGCTCGCTCCTTCCTGTCCCTGGCACAGCCACCTGACCCTGGCTGTCCCTCCTACAGGGGCTCACCTGATCTGTCCCTTGCCCCACCTCCTGTCCCTTCCTCCTCACAGCACGGCCAGCAGACTCCAAGTGACTCTCTACCAACCAACTCCCTCTTTATCACAGCCAGAGCTGGGAGGGCAAGGCTGTTCCCACTCTTTGGTGATTAACACAGCTGCAATACATCAGGGGCAAGATTGCCTTTAGCACCATCTCTGTCTTCCCACTTACAGTAATTTGCAGCATCATCAATATCATGCTGTTGTGTAGAAACAAATATCACCTGATTCATACATGTACAAATACAAATATTATTGAATAATATATGCTATACCATCATTAGACTGAATACCAGAAGAAGCCTAAAGGCCAACTCTGTTTCTGAAGGGCCTGGTTCTTTGTTGTGGTGAGAGGCCCAGAGGTGGTTAGTGTGAGAAGCTCCTAGAACCTTCCACCATGTCTGACAGTGTAGCAGTGCATTTTTTA
>VWYP01028644.1:269586-322132 GCA_013400435.1 Pycnonotus jocosus | reverse complement strand
TTTTTTATTTTTAGTTTTTGAAAACAGATGGTATTTTCCAAAGGTAAAATATTTCTGGTCATGTGTGAGAAAGAAATATTAACTGCCACTGACAGAGAATTTCATCCTAATACTCAGCAGATGGTCCCACCCCTTTCAGTTCACCTGAATGTGTCACACAGTCCTACATTGTGCATCCAACAGACTCAGGCCTTCTTCATGTGGTAGATGTACTATCACTTCACAAGGACCAGGTAGGAAATCTGTAACAGTCTAGAAGAGGTGATAAAAATATGACAAAATTGACTACATTTGCCTCAGGAAACTTCTACAAATCAGGTTCATACTAGCCTTGGGAAACTGCTTTTGGAAGCTCATACACATGAGAAGATTTGAAATAAAACTGTTTATTACACCTCTTAATTATGTCTTTACACAACTAGTAAAAACAAGCAGATGTAAAAGTCAAGCCTGTCAATCTCAATTGTATCTCAATGCTCTTATTTTCCTTAAAAAGCTCCTCATACTCAAAAAGTGAGGAGAAGGTGCTAGATCTGGATCCCACAGTGTGACTTTGCAGGTCTTTAACTCACACCCAGTTGCTCCTGTGCTGGGCTCAGCAGGCTGAGTTTGGCTGACTGCTGTGAGTGCAGCAAACCAATCAGGCACCAGGGCCATGCTTTGATTTGCAGATATCCAGAGATGGAGACACCAACATTCCCTACAATGGCATTTTCCAAAGGTTAGTCTTTTCCCTGTTAAAACCTTGTGTTTTATTTCCAATATGACTTTTTCTGGCTTCAGTTTCAGGCTACTGGTTTTCATTATTCCTTGGGAAAATAAACCTGTTCATAATCATACACAAAGATATACAGCCCTGAAGCTCCTATCCTGTTTTCTCTGCAGCTCCCAGAGATCTGAGCAGATGGCAAAGGCAGACTAGCTCATGTGTTAAAAAGGGGAAAGCCCAGCTAAGGAAAATATTAACTGTCTTAACTGCACTTAAGAAAGTTTTTTAGGGTTTTTTGCCTGTTTGCTTTTTGGGTTTTTTGTCTGGTTTTGTTTGGTTTTTTAAGAAGACAACAGCACCCACAAAGACATGCAGCATGTTGAGACTACAGTCTTTTGTTGAACTTATCACCACCAGCTCCTTGCTAGAGAACTGTACTCACAGAATCCCTCTCCACAGCAGCTAGTGGTGAAAATATTTTTCCTGCTCCAATTTTTCTTGATGGGGGATCCAAATTTATTCCTCGGTTTACCACATTTCAAAAGGAATTATATAATGCCAATCTCTTCCAGTGCTTCTTTGTTGGACTGCTACTCTTAGCTGAGAGGGCTGCAGAAAATCACACCAGCAATTTAATGAGGAATTCAGAGAAGTTAAAAGACCTTTCCATTGGTGTTTAAATCTCACACAAACACCAGGCTGCAGCTGTAGCCTTTGCTGCTTATGGATAAATGTATTATTTTAGAACATGGCCAAGACCTCCTTCTAGGAGGTCCTGCAGGAGTGGAGCCAACAAGTGATTATGAAAGGCAGCCTAAAGAACATTTGACACTGTTTTCTGCCTACGCTTAACAAGCACCTCGTAGTTCGGGCTGCAGTTTGCACGACTTTGGCTTTTAGAAAATATGAAACACCTTAGTAGATGGATTTTACGTCTAGGAGATTCCATCTGAGGCACTGAACCCACCCAGTTTTATTACTTTCAAAAGGTTGGGAAAAGCTTCAAAGTCGCATCTGACAACTTCATGAACTTATTCTTAAAAAATATCTGGAACATTGGCATCCATGCACTTTTTTTAAAAATAAACATACAAAAAAGATCTACACTTCAAATAAATCTCACTGGACTTATTTTCTTAAGCTAAAATCAGTTAATTTGTTCATTATTATGTATTTCATTTCCTTTGAATAAATAAATTATTTACTACCTTTTGAGATACTACTCAGTATGTCACTCAGCTCTAGTCTGCCTTGTGATTCAGTGACTGGGATGGGAGAACCAGCTGGCAACTGAGAACATTGGAGTGAAATAAAAGCAAAGACCAGAAGCTGCAGACTGGGCAGAGCTACAAAGGTGAAGAGAAGGGCATCATCCATTCCAGGAGAGAAGCTGGGACCTCTGTTAGGAACAAAATTCTGAGGATTGCAGATGGATTGCCCCCTGTCCATCTTTTCTCATCAAGCCAGGGCTTGACCCACAATGGGATTTGGGAAAAGGATGACTATCTTATACACCGCATGGCCATTAGTATCAATTCCACAGCACTGAACAGCCACTGGTGCTCTCTACACTCTACACAGGGCTACCAGGCAGGTGAAGATTGGATTGAGAATGGGGACCATGCTAGAAAACCAACAGAAAATGCTACAGAGAAGTGTCTTATATCCTGTCCATTTGGGATTTTGATTTTGGGGAAAATAATGTAGAGCCCTAAAAGTCTTGATTAGAGCTCAGCTTTTGTCTCCCCCAAGTATCATTCACTTAGATACAAAGACACCTATGAAGTTACATTAAATTTGCATTTATTTCTACAGAGCAGTCCAGCTTCAAAAGGAAGACTGGAAACTTCTTCTTACAATGCTAAGTTGGTCAATATCCTTCTCCTTCAGAGTTCTTCTGAGAGAAGAACTGACGTACGTTTCCCACTCTTTATCAGAGAACAACAGCATATTTGTGAAGAGGTGCTGACTGCTGGGTTATTTTGTCCTGCCCACACTAGTTTGTGCTGGAGGTGTCCATCAGAGGAGCACCACCAAATCTGAGGATGCCCAGGTGATGGAGGGGCTGTACCTTGATAAGGAAGGCAGGAGGGTTGCTAATTTTGACTACTGTATCTGTATGTACTCTGCTGATGTGCTGTCTTATTAACTACTTTTAAGCATATTGTAGCTTGCAGAGTTGTTTTCTGCAGCATTGCCTGCTGCTCACAACTTTAGCCCAGAGGGTCTAAATGAAAGGAATAGAAAGAAAACAAAACCTTTTGCAACATCCAACCTCGGCATCTCAGAAAAGCAGGTGTTCATCCACAGGATGAGATCAATAGAAATATGGGGGCAAGAGGCAAAAGAGAAAGAGCAAGCAGAGGAAGACAGTACAAATTAGGAAGAAAGGGGAAGAAGTGAAAAAAATTACAAAAGCATCATAACAAATTTCCACACAAGCTTGAAGTCACAAATGAGAAAAGAAGAAATTAGAAGCTCCAAATGAGAAAAGAAATCAGAAGCTCCCTTTGAGACCATTGAGGAAGAGGGAGTCTGGACAAGCAATCTAATATAAGAGAGGCAAGGCTGGACTTGGGCAGACCTTCAGCATTTAATTAGGAATGGAGCAGGCTGACTCTATCCAAGAAGGAGCTCAGAGGCTAAAAATAAGAATGAAGAACAACATATACCAAGGAATCGTGTAGGGTTACTTGCCCTCTATTCAGAGATTGGAGCCTGGCAGCTCAGACATCCAGTGACTGAAACACTTCAAAGAGATGCACAAGAGAGCAAGACCACTGGAAGGACAATTACTAAGCAGAACTCCAGATCAAGAAAAGTCAGCAAGCCAGAAAATGATGTGAGGAAAGAGTTTAACCTCTCCCATGCAATAAAAAAAGCAGTAACATCACATTTTTTGGGGCCAGTCAGGTTTCCAGCATTCCAGCACTTCTTGTCCTCTGGAATCTGGTATCAGAAAATATGACTAATTCAAGAATTTCAGGTAGAGAACAATTGCAGTTGGCACTGCTGCATTTTAAAAAATATGCGCTACTAAACCAAAAGTGCACAAAGTCTCAACAAAGTTGCTATGCTACTCTACCTTCAAAATTCATTGTTATAAAACTACCTGCAGGAACCAGATAGTGATTTCCACCATTATACTGCAAAGTCTGCAGTTTTCTGGGCCTAGCTTGGTTATTCTGGATAGCCTAGGAACAGGTTAGCTCTAGACTCATTCTTGGACTCAAATACAAAATTCAGAAATTTGTCATCAAGTTGCTTGAGTTTTCACCCTCTGGATGTGTAAGGAAACATATTACAGCTGAAAATAAACCAAATGATTGGTAGACTGTGGCAGTGAAATTATAAGTGACTGAGCATGTCTTGCAACATAAGGTGAATAATATATGAAGCAAGTTAGGACAAGTATGCTTGAGGATTCTCAATTGGGGTGCTAAGACAGTTATTTATTTATTTATTTATTACACAGTTCAGAACTAGCTGCTAGCTTACCTTGTTCTCTCTTTTTATTTACTTTTTCCATTTGATGTGGAATGTCAGGACAGGGACTCTTCTCAAGTTTGGAGAGGAGGACGAAAGTGTTGTTTCTTTAAAATGTTCTGTCTTTTTTGTTCATGTATGTAATGCCTAAAGTGGGACTGTAATGGAAATTATGGTTAAAATATTTTCTGGAGGAAAAGGTCAGCCTAAGCGAGAAAGAAGGATGATCTCATTTTTCTGACAGCTCAGATACAAGCAAATCTTAGCACCAATAAGTTATGTCATCTGTTAAATTCACATAAGCAGAATGCCTCTGTAGATTTTGCACTGTTATGACAAGGCTGTAGAGAACAAGGGTAAATATTCCATATGAAACAGCTATCTATACAGGGTTACTTGTATCTATTATTATCTTTAAATAAATCTACTGAGAATTAAGGTCAGCATGGTTTTCTGATCTGTCTTCAGAGACCTAAGCTGTGCCACATTAAAAAACATAGTAAGCATAAATTTATATTTGGCCAGGAAAACACTGAAAGCCATACCTTAGTATCTTACTCACTGAGACACTGTCCATCCTGACCTTGGCTGTAGCTTCGTATTTTACACACTATTACTGTCATAGTAACAGACAGAGCCAACAGTAATTTGCTCATACAATTTACAATACATTGTCTCCCAGCCACACTGAGGTCTCTAACCATCAGCAGATGTGTTGCTTGTATTAGCCATATTTGAACAAAGCAGAATCTATTCAGCCCTAAAGTCTCTATGGCTGGTTGGCTGTGCCTTGAGCTCACTGTATAGATAATTTGGAGTTCATACCACTGTAATTAATGACAGCAGACCTGAGGAGGTCCAGAAGCTTCAGCCCACAACCTGCTGATTAAATTTCATGTGCTTCTCCCCTTGCTGGCATCTGAGTTTTAGGAGTCCACACTCAGAAACGTTAATTGCAATTAATACTGTAGATGTTCTGTGACAGTCAGTTCTAAAAGTTCTTTCTATGTGAATAATAACCAAAATTTCTTTCACCATAACCTTAAAATATTAAATGTCACTTACTAAATTCTCAGTATTCATGTTTCATAATCAAGCCACAAAATCATGTACAAAACCCTATATATTCACATTAATATTCCTGAAAAATAGAGTAATGCAAAGAAGAAAAACACCATCACTTTTGTCCTGCATGAAAGACAGAAGGCCTGCAGTATTCATCAATCTGTAGGTATGGACCTACTTCTATAAGCAAAGGCACTAAAGAAAGAAAAAGCAGACCCTTCCAAAAAAGGCAAGCCTTTGTTCAAAGTTTGGGTTCCTGATATGGCAATACAAATGTATCCAGTAGGATGCAATAAAGAATACATTACATTTTTTCAGGGTATAAAGTCATTCTGACTTGTGAAAACAGGTTGATCCTAACACTTGGTTAGCATCAGCAAATAACTTAAACTAGTAGTCCTTGAACTCAAATCCATTTGGACAGAAAAGCTGTATGGCTTCTGGGATCAGCAGGCTGAGAGCTATGACTGCTATTTTCAACAGCCAAAGTAGACAAAGAATTGCCTTCCCACAAGGTTGCCCAGAAAACTTTTTCTTCCTATTAAAAGAATAAGAAGGAAAGAGAAACAGGTCAGAAAGCTGCAACATGCTTTACTTTCCCTTTTTTTTTTCTTTTTTTCTCTTTTCTTTCCCCTAATTTTTGCTCTTTTCAGAAGAAGAAGCTAAGGAACAAGGCAAGTCTGAAATAGATGGAGTTGACTTAGGCTGTCTGTATATTCCTCTGCTTGCTTACCCCTTTTTCTATCAGTATTTCCTTGCACATTTTACCCAGCATACTGCCTTTTCTTTTTATTACCTTTATCCCATTGTTTATTTTCCTTCCTGCTATCCATAATATCCATCTTTGACATCTGGTTATTAAACCTACCATTATAGTACAATGTAAAACATAGAGTTTATAAAGCTTGTTGCTTATTTTGATGGTGTGGCTCCACAGCCCAAAGATTTTGCTTTTCAGCCTGACATATCCATTCTGCAAGGGATTCATACAGCTGTAGAGATGCTCGTATGCTTACTAGAAAATGAGAAATTTAGGTTCAGAATTTCCCCTTCTTCTTGCTGCCTCCACAGGAGATACTATTTCTCTAAGCTGATCCCCAGCTGCTTTATTGCACCCTCGAGTCCATTGCCAGATAATACATAACCCCAAACAGCCTTAAGTTTGCTGGAAGTTCCTGAAGAGTCTGGATGCAGGAACACTGCAACTCAGAAAAAGGCAGCTTTATACTTCCTCCCTTGGGCGTCCTTTTTGCTCTTTGGACATAATAGAGCATCCGGACTTCATATTTCACTTCTTTCTCTCTGCTTCCCTTTCTGGAATGCCAGTGTGTGTCAGGCCTCATGTTTGAAAATCTAGGTGAATTTGCTATAAAGTTAGATGTTGGTCTAAATACTGCAGACTGGATGTTCAATCCTTCTGCTGCTTCTCTCTAAAGAATCACAATGCCTAAACTGTCAAGCATTGGCAAGGTTTCTCTAGGATCTTTTGTTCTTATATAATAATATTCATCTTAGTTGAGATGATTATGAAATGAAAGTCCTTATTCCTTTTCCTAAGATGGTTTTGCTTAGTTCCAAAATGTCTCCAAATTTTCTGAACTTCAGGGTAGTAATTGTCATCAGAATAGATAATTTTGCTCTTATGCAGCTATTCATTGTTCTTCCCAGCTGCCTGTAAAAAATTATTGCTGGGTTTGATAATTCTAGAAACAGAAAACAACGTATCTTGAGGGGTTTTGTGCTTCTGCCCTATAAGATCTCTATACATGACCATCAAAATGCAAGGATTGTATAAGTGACAGAGACAACATTCCCACATTTTTGTTATTTTCTGTGTTTTCAGGAATGCCATAAATCCTGTCATTGCTTCCCCTTCGAGCAGTTTTCTAAATCACCACATTTTTAGTCTTTGGAGCCTGTTCTGTTTTACCAGGAAAAATGAGATGTGTGTTCCCTGCACAAGGTTAATCGATAAAATCTTTACAGTCTCTTCTCATCTGGCCAGCCTCACTTTAATTTCAGTAACAGTGCTGTCAACTCACTCAGAGAGGCAGTTTAAGCTTTCTGAAGCCTTTGTACTTCATTTCCCCATTCTTTTACTCTTTATTGCTAACCCTTTTGAATGTATTATCCAAGTTTCTGATAGGCAATGATTTTCACAAAACTCAAGCTCTTCAAGTCATGTTACCTCATGAAAACCTCTGTTTTTAAGAGTATCTGTGAACCCTCAAGGGGGTGGAAGATTACTTGGAAAACACATTGCTGTGTATGGGAAATAGTGAAAAAACAGAGTACAAATATCTTCAAATGCATACTGTATGTTACTCTTTTCTTCTAAATCTTGTGATTTTTGAGGCCTGATTCATGATTTTCAAATGTCTAAGACTGGCAGTGATATTAGTTCCCAAAAGTAGAACAAATTTTCTTTTTGGCCAGCTGAGTATCTCAGGACAGTTCAGGACAAGAGTCACTCTATATCTCACCACTTAAGCCACTTTCCCCAGCAGTTGCTCAGTACCATACTTCACCTTCCTTTCCAATGGAAAAGACTCTTAGTAGTGTTCCAAGTCCTTTTACATCATTTTTTTCACCATCTGAGTGTTGAAATGGATAAAGTGTGGCTGGCAACATTTATTTTAAAGACATATTTTCCAATATCAGTCACATTTACACGTGCATCTCTGCAGCTTATACACAGAGACACATCAGAAGACTGGGTGATCAGACACAAGAGCAGAAAGGAATGCCCAAGGACAGTCAGTTTCTGCCAGACTGTTCTTCCTTGTGCCAAATACCTCACCACAGCCTGAGATTTGATGAAGCTGAATGTTTTGGAGAATATTGTGGAAGGCTGCCAACATCACCCTTAAAATTTAAAAAAGCATTAAATATTATATTTAATTTTATGATTCTGAGAAAAGTAAGCTATTTATTCAGGATAAGCTTTATGACTGAAATAGATTTTTTTAATTGGCAATTTCACTGTACTTTATTTTTTCAGATCCATCTGTCTGAAAGAATAAAGGGAACAGGAACTGAAACAGTGCACAGTACTTCAGCAAAGTACGAGAGTTGTCTAAAATTTGTAGTATTAATGTACTAAAAATATCTAATTTTTTTCCAGGCGTGTCACTGTAATATTTGAAAACCTGAGATTTTATATTCATGGGATTCTAGTTTTTAATTAAGGAAATTAAGAATAAGATTAAATTATGGACATTGGAAAGAAGGACACAAGAATAGTGAAAACCGGTTAATAAAACATAATTCAAAGTGAATCTTCCTTCTATCATGGCATAAAGATTACTGCATAGGCAACAAACTCAAGGTTTTCCAAATAAAAATGACCTGTCCTGACAGGAAAGTTGGGAGCTGTGTAGTTAAACATTGAAAATAGTGCAAACAGGAAAGCACAGTAATGCCTGTTGGGCAGGTCTGTAAAATATATTTTTAAATACAACCTGAGGAGGTCTGGGAAGCCCTGAAGAAATTTAAGAGGTAAGTTTTAGGCTGGTTTATACTGAAAATTTAGGACAGTCTACAATTCTGGACAACATGAAGAAGGGTTCAACTCCATGGGGCAGCTTCCACTACAAAGAGCCATCAAATGGCCATCAAAGCTGGTGGCAAGAGCCACAACTGAAACAAGCAGGATGCGGCAGCAGGATGTGCCAAACTCATGCACCTCCTGGAACAGGAGCATTGCAGGTAAGGCACACACACATCATCACCAGGGAGTGTAGGATATGCATTTAATGATCAGATCCACTGAAGATTACAAAACACAAAAGCTACAGATCCAGGAAGTCTGAGCTGACAAAATAGTTAGAACTGGGAGACTACAGCAGGTGTTATGACAGTACCAACACATCTTTGTCCTGTTCCTGCTCTTTCTTAGCATCTACTTACAGTCAGGACAATGGTAAAGGAGTTCAGTTTGCTCTGAACTGCTAAGAAATATTTCATTATTTTGTGACTTAAATACAAATATTACACATTTGTATCAACCTGCTGGACTCCTGAGCAATCCACTGCCATGATTTTTCCAAATTACTTCTAACTGGAATGAATATCCAACAAATTTTACATTCTGCAGCATCACACACCTAAATTTCTATTAAAATAAATTGTTATTACAATAGTCATAGATTTCATCTTTAAAAAGAAAGAATTTGATTTCCAAAATATTCCTTTTAGAGCTCTTTTAAATTTAAAAAAATCCTCAAAGTGAAGGTTTGTCTTTAAATAACAAATTTTAAGGAGATTAGGACTATAGTGTGTTTTAAAACCTACAGCTTGGTGTGTTAAATAACAAATACATAATACAAAATAGATCTTTTTCTGTTCCCAGTTGTCTAGAAGTAATGTCAAAAATGTTTCTAAATAGCAGGATTAAAATACTGCATATCACTTATTATGCTGCTAGCAGCTGTACTATCCTCTGCAAGCTTAGCTTTTCCAAATGATTAGAGATACATATTACAAAACCATGGTTTGTTTACTTTTCTAATACCTTTAATTTGCACTTGGAATAGAAGTGTTTTAGGTTCCAACTCAAATAACAGTAGGTTTTGAAGCTGCAGCCACAAGCACTTTAATCATGTGCTATATGGAACAAGTTCTAAGTATTAAGGAGAATATGAGCTCCACCAGCTAAATAAAAGGCTGGGATCCAGCAATACTTCTCTGCAAACACAAACTAAATCTCACTCTCTGTGTGACCCTGAGCAAGCTACTTGATCTTTTTGTGCCTTGACAAGACAATTATTAAAACTTGGACTTCTCTGACTAACAGATGTTTCTGTACATCAGCATAGAGAATATCAGAGTAAACACATTACTGAAAGCATTCATGACAATAAAACGATGTGGAACCAAATTTCTTTCATTCCCTGTGATTTGCATCTTCATAATTCTTACTGCACTCACTGAAAAAGCTACTTAAACCATGAGATCACTTGTTTTCCAACAAATTAAGTCACAGTACTTGCCAATCATTCTGCTTCAGAGGTCAACAAAGATAAAGTCCTTCTCTTCTTTGCATAGATCCTTAAGACCATTAGAATTACATCTATTTGCAAGAAGTGCTCACAAAGCTAACAAGTTCCAAATGTTTCCTTTTTTAAAATGCATGTTTGTTTCAAATCACATGTTTTTAATCTGCACAAGCTGCCCATTTCTTATTTATCTCAAATATATGCTGTCCAAGGGATAGCATAACTAATACAAGTTAGAAAATACTTTTTTTTACTATCACACAAACTGTTGAGCTAGACAAAAAGCACTATCTTCTCATGACCAAGGTATGAAGTCTGTAGTACCACTAAGTAAAATACTAATTGCAGAGAGTATCATTAGTAGACCTGATTACTTAAAATAGGCCTCGCCATAATTAACACTAAATATATCATGGTAAAAGGTTTGAATACCTTGGACTCACAATCACACTAATCTAATCAGAGTAGGTTCATTACATGCTATCCCAAGGTAATCATTCAAAAGTTATGTGCTTATTCAAAGCTCTTAAATTCCAGATGTATTGAAGAGAGGGAGGGAAATGCTTCTGAGGGTGGGACACCCCTCAGACCAGCTGATTAAAGTCACCTGTCCCAGTGTAGAGACAGTCTAGATGAAACTCCTAGTTGAGTTACTAGGTTGAACACCTAAATTCAGGTGAGAAAAATGCCAGCCAAAAGTGGGACAATCTTTTTATGATGCTAGTCTTTTAATGATACCAGAATGTAAAAAAATTAACCAAGGTCAATAAGTCTGTTAGATAGCAAAATACTTCTAGGTCTCTACTTCTTTTATGTGTAATGTTTGGTCATTCTTGCTTGAGAGAAAGAACTTTGAAGCGTCTTAAAACTATATGTTGTTTTGGATTTTTTTAATTTATATTCAAATGAATATACAACTTATGCAAACAGAGAAATAATGTCCTTCAACATGTGTCCAACGGTTCTATTGCAAAAAGAACAGTGTTGAAAGAGACAATGCACAAAACACGGTAGGGAAAACATTAAAGTTCAGATGTAGGAGAAGAACTATTCCATAATTAGTGCAGCCTCTGGTAGATTCAGTTTGTTGCTCTTCAGGCTGATCTCAGAGAAAAACCCATTAGATGTTGCAGACTCAAGATGGTTCCATGAAACTTGCTCTTCCAGCAGACATCATTATAGATTTTGGGCATTATCTTACTTTCATAGCATTGATAAGCTTTTATCACAGGGCAATTAAAATACACGTGTTTAAACAAAGGGTTGGTTTGGAGAGTTTTGAGGAGATCTTTTTGCTTTGCTTAACATAAAAACATCAAATAAAAATTATTATTTCCACTTAGGGCTATTATATGTGAATCCATATTTTCCCAAGGATACAACCTTGTTAAACAACTTTTCTAAGGCTGTTTAACAGTTAGGGTTTGAAAAATTAGTTCAGGTATATAATAATATAGGGATAAACCAGAATCCTTCTGGTGTCTCAGACAGATTCCATGAAGATCAATGATGTTATATGTTATGTGTCATGCATGCATCTTGTCAGATCACAGCAAGAACCTATTTCATACCAAAAGGAATCCAAAGAGATTTTGGCCAGGAAACAAGAGATTCTCAGGACATGTAAGCTGGTGAGGCTCTAGTGGCATCCATTCTTCCAACAAATTAATGGGGAATAGAACCAGCTGTGGAGCTGGGAAGGAAATACAAACGGGTAATTTAAAAGAATCTGTGAACAACATTGATGGAATTATGCTTCCAATTTGAGTCTGATATGAACTCTAATGAGGTTTCCTCCGGACAAGTGGAAATTTTTTTCTTTGCCTCTCATATCAAAGCCCCAGAAATTTGCACTCAGCTCTAGCTGCAATGTCATGAGTTTTTTCTCCATTCTTATCTAATTCTTAGAGACATTGAAAATGTCTTCACAAGACATTTTCCAGCACATAACATTGTCAAGGCTCTGTAGTCTCTCACTCATTTCCATTCAGTGAATGATATACTGACATATAAAGATATTAAACCAAGAAGTTTTGCACTTCTGGGTTAAAAGAACCTCACAATAAAACCCTGCTGTATGTCAATATCACACAGGCAGTTGTCATTACAACTGGCTCCATCCAGCTTTTTTTACTGTGATCAGAGGTTGATATGAAACCTGAAGCTTTTTGCCACACCTCTCAAGAAATGAAAAGTAAAAAGATGAAACTTAGCAAAAAACCTGACTTACATTTCCCAAAGCTGTAAATGCAAAGTGATGCTAGTTAGCTGGGACAAAACAAATCTTCAGACTCTTAACAGTTATACTGTTGACTAGGGGAAGAGTTAGCTTTTGAGGGGATTTTTTAAAGACAATAGAAGTGGGGGGAAAAAAAAAAGTAGAACAGTATGGACTGTTCCTGTGGATTGGCTTCACCTTGCTGTACATGGAACTAAAACATACAGTTCTTTCCTGTGCAGAGAAGTCCCAACTAAAATGTAACATTTTCTTTAACTCTGAGAGCCCTAGTGGAGGGCAACTTCATCAAGTCTCCTCCACAGTCACCTCCTGGCCCTGGCCAAGCAGGCACCCCAGGTGTGCAGGAGGAAGATAAATGACAGCAAGGCACACAGCAAGTTCGGGGAGGAGGAGTGATGTGAATTCCCTCTTTCACCCTCGCGTTTTGAGCAAAACCCAGCACACCAGGGAGCTCTCACCACTTCCCTGGGCACTCAGTGTCCCCCACTCCTAGCAATCTCTTCCCAACCCTTATGTAATGTCATTTCAGCTTTCATCAGTTCTCCTCCTGGCTTAATTCTTCTGTTTTCTGCTTCTTGGTGCCTTCCCAATTGGTAAAGGCTTGCTTAGGACTGAACATTAGTCCTAAAATGAAAAGGACAAAATAACTATGCTCTAGTGGTTACAAATGCTCTTCTAACTTTCAGTCTAAATATATCTACAGCACTTTGCAGCTCTGTGCCTTCCTTCCAGAGTTAGCTAAGACTGAGTAGCTCCCAGCTGTGTTGATTCTCTTTTGTCCTAACCCACAAAATACATCTATGAACTATTTACATCCCTTATCAGCCTCCACCTGTCAGGCTAAATATCAATTAGTTTTAGTCTGCCCTCCTGGTGCAGCCTTCCTCTTCCACCTTTCTTTGCACCTGTTCCAATTTGAATCTTTTTTGTATTTTTTAACACAGACAGATAAAATCATATGCAAATTCAGCTAAGACCATATTGGTGCCACACAGAAAAATTCCTCTTTTGTTTAATGCTTCTGCTAGCAATATTCGCCTGAGATTTATATTTACTTTTTTCCCAGCTGTGCCACATCCTTGGCTCAGTCAGAAACTTTTGTCTTTCCCTGCTTTCAACTGCAGCTTCCTGCTTCACATAAAATTTAAGAGAGGCTATGGCAATGAATTGAAATGTGCTTAATAACATCTTGCTGCACTTAATTTAGTCACAATGAAGATTAAATGTTATTTATAGTGCTATTTCACTTGTTTAGATTAGAAGAATTTCTTATTCTTGAAATTCTAATAACTCAAAAATTATGCCAACGGTTATAAACCAAATGCTGGGTGAGGAGCAGGCATCTGTGCTGGTCTGGGACTGCAGTTCCAGAAGCTTCAGCTTTGCTACTGTCAGCTTCAAAGCCTGACTACAGTTTCAAAGATGTCATCATCTTGCTGTAAAAATTAAGGCTATTTTAAGAGGTTCTTCAGCTGTTTATAGGGATTCAGCTCTCAGCGCAGTCAAGAGGTGGGAGTGCATGGCTGAGGACATCTCTGGGCTTTTCAGACTTGCAGTGGACTTTCATCAGTTCACATTCAGTATCCTACAGAGCCTGAGAGCTCCCATGGAAATTAGCAATGAGTTGAGCACCAAAAGCCACAATCATGCTAAACTAACTCTGGTTGAAACATGAGGTTCCTTGTTTTTTCATATTCTTTGAAAAGGTCATGGCAAAATTACAGATTCACAGATCAGATGATCTTTCTCCAGCTGTTGCTGAAGCTGTGTCTCCTCCCATGCTAGATGTGGCCAGTTAAGCCAGCATTGTGGCTGTGAAGCACTGGTAGACCAGCAAACCCAGGGATCAGGGCCTTTCATAGATTATGATGCCAGATAGATCATCCATAATAACTGATAAAATTGCCCAGATCTGTATATTTCACAGCTGAAGTAGCTTTATCAGCGCTGTTTAACTTTTCCAGAAAATGTAAAATTTCCTCTATTATTTTACTGGCTCACTTTGCTGATTGCTGGACTGTGTGCCCATTAGGAAGCTGGCCTTCCAGGCAATGCTCTCCATATTGTTTTTACTTTCCTCCAATGGTTTGTCACTGGATCAAACAACAGAGCCATGGGAGCACGATCTGAAATCCCAATTCTGCCCTTGGCCCATGCAGAGTAGAGGACTAGTCAGGCTCCCTTCTGCCTCCTGCTCTCCGCCTCCTACTTCTCAGCTGAGTGTTTTTAGCACTGGCCCATCATGCAAGAGGCAGATGGCAGCACGTCAGAGGAGAAAAGTTGCTTCCCTGAGCAGATACAGCACCAGGATGCCTAGAATTTGAATATCAGGACATTGCTAAATGGGAAATAAACTCCTCTCTTGAAGGAGTGAGAAATAGATTCAAGACTAGACATGAGTGACTAAATGAAAGTGTTCAGGCTGTCTGGGTTGGTGCCTAATAAATCTGCTTTCCTATGGGGTTGTCACACAAAATAAAGTAGGTAAATTGGATGACCACTTGGCCTGTTGCAGAATATTTCTGCCTTTTATCACTCCTCTGCAAGGGTTAATATGACATGGGCTGTAATGAGCTGGCCAGCTCCTGACATGAACAGAATCTGATTGATTATATGCATAGTACACTAACTCTCTGCAGATGATAATGGCCATTCATGTATCATGCATTCAGCAATCACCAACATCTTTAATACAGATGTAAACCTTTGTATGGATGCCAGTTAAGCTACAATGAAGAGAGAAAGAATGTCAGAGAACATTCATTTTATTTCAAAGGGTCACTCCCAGCAGTGCAGCATGCCATTTTGTGCTGCCGCTGTTTCTCAGAAACATAATTCCCAGGAATGTACTGTTCCTAGTTTCAGAAGTAGGGACACAATTAAGCAGAGAAATACTGCAAACAGATAAAATCCATTGCAGCACAGCTCTCATCCTTTATGCAACAGCATGACAATGCAATAGCATTTATGACAAGATGTCAAAGGGGAGAGGGTGACCACTGTTCCACACTGGACCATTTAGGATGGGCTGGACACTAAATGAGCTCCAGTAGGATTTTCTTACCTTCAGTTCACAAGATACATTTGCAGGTACAATGTCATGGCATTTTTGGAATAACCTCAGATCCTCCTGGAATCAATGAGAGACACAGGCAGGTATTACAAAACAGGAATAACTCAAAAAGAAACTTGTGCAGGGAATGGAAAAGAGATGCAAGTTGAAAAGGGGATAATGTGCAAAAGAAACAAGAAATGTTCAAGAGTAAAAGAAAGGAAAGAATGGAAATGCAGGAAAAGAATGCAGGAATACCTGCATTGCCTAGTTCTCAGCATGGTGATATCACATAAAAACTTGCATGACAGACTAGACAGGGAGGGAACAGATAGCAGGAAAACATGGGATAGGCCATAACAGAAAACTGAAATTGCCAGGACAAGTAAATTGAGCTGAAAAGAAAGGTGAGATAAATAATAGTTTCAAAGGATGTGTTTCTTTGCAGTATAAGCTGAGATCAGCACTCCTAGGTGCAAGTACTACATCATACTGCTAAACCCTAGCTTTGTGTTGAACAGATACTACTAGAGATGGTGCTCCCAGACCCTGCCCTTGGCTTGGTGTCAATCTGTTTTGCTTTACACACAGCTCTTTTCTCTCTTGTGCAAGCACAAGCACTCAGCAATGCACTAAAGAGCTCACCTGGATGAGAAGCAAGAAGGGAAACAGCTATTCCTCACCTGCATCAGTTTTCTGATCAAATTCAGTAGGAGCTGTTGCAAATGGTTCTGTCAGCATAACACAGGAGTCAGCAGGCAGAGACTGGCATGAAGAACGAGTGTTCATGGAATGGGGCATGGACACATGCAATGAATTACACCCTTGACATTTGCTGTTTCTGCTTCATATCTGAAAGAGGGCTTCTATGCCTGAAATCTTGTCTGTGTTATTTTATCAGTTAGTCTAGTAAAAACAATAACAGAGAAGGGTCAGAATTAAGATTTGGCACAAAACCAGCTCTATTTTGTAATGAAAATAGTTTCCTTGAATAATTAGATTCACAAAGTTAGCTCTGCTTTGCCTGCTTGGTTCAGTACAATGTAAGCCAAGTTTTGCAGCAGTTGGAATTAAATCACAGCAATGGGATTGGTCAGAAAACAAATGATAAAGTAGAGTAGCTTAAAGGTCAAAGTCCCAAAGAGTTAAGTATTCTTTGAGGAATATTTCCATTCCCTAATGTAGATGGGTGTAACTCTCAGGCTTGAAGTCATTGATGGGAGTGGCTGATTGCATGAAAATTGCTCCTGGGAGGCCAAAGTATCCCACAACACCAAATTAGATAAATGGGAGGTTTGCTTTCTCTTTCACTCTCCAAATGGTACTTCTTGCTTACTTCTTCTTCTTCTCTACCCTCCAGCAAACGTCTAAGTCATTTTTTATGTTAAAATGTCCAACAGGGTTGCTTCTCCTTTCAAGACAAGCTTAATCTACCTGATGTGCCATACCAAAAACACGAGAGATATTCAGCAAATCTACATTTGCCCACACTCTATTTAGCCAATATCTTGACAGAGGTTATTTAACACTGGGATAAATGAGATGGTGTTAGCTGTCTGTACTATATGAAGGAGGGGAAAATATTAACACCATTATTTTTATATGTATATAATTCTGAGAGACTTAGGTATTCTGATAGTTAATAATCATATGTCCAGAAGACAAAAGAGTCACCAATTCAGTTTATTCAGCAGTTCTTGCTGTATTAAGACACTAAGAAAAAAAGAGAAGCAAAAACTTCCATGTGCTGGAAAAGGATAGTCTAGGACACCAGAGAGACAAAGGAATGCAAGTCCACTTAATGTATAATCAATTCACCTCGGTTTATAATAGGAATTAATCTCACTTCCTCCCATACAATAAAAAGTATGCAAACAGAGAAGTGTACCTGATTAAAGTATATAAGAAATGTCAAATATTCCAGAGGTGCAAGCCAGGAGCTCAATTTAATTGGCAAAACACAATCAAGAGGAAAAATAGATCTAAGAACTTACTGTACTTCTCTTTTTTGTAACTAATTCCCATGTATGTTAATGCCCTGCAAAAATTATTTGTCCTCAACACATCACAAGAAAAAAACAGTCAGAATTAACTATTCCATCCTGAAGGTGTAATTTTAGGAGACTGAAGTTCAGCATTTCAACCACTCAGCAAAAGCATTTAACATCAATTAATTCGTCTGCATTTTTCTGGAGGAGATTACTGAAACTAGGATCTGTCCCTTTTTTTTCTTTTTTTTTTTTTTTTTCTTTTTTTTCTTTTTTTTTTTTTTTTTTAAATCTACAATGGGAATTTCAGACCTCTGTGTTTCCTCCCCAGGAAAGAGTCCTGTTTCTGGAAAGGATTCAGTCACCTGTAGATCTGCCCAGACTCTCAGCCTTTCCACTGAAGCAGAGACATATAGAATCTTCCTACAGCCACAAATTCACCCAGAAACAGCTGAACATGGTCACCAGGAACACAAACAGCTCCTACATATAAGATAACAGTGTTCGTAAAGTTGTCTTTTTCTCCTCCAGAATGAATCACACAGAAACTGATGGCAATACTGCCCCTGACGATAAAATCATAGAATAGTAGAATAGTTTGGGTAAGAAGGGATGATAAAAGTCATCTAGTTCCTGCTTTGTGCAGGAACACCTTCCTCTAGACGGGTTACTCAAATCCGCACCCAGCCTGGCCTTGCACGCTGTCAGGGATGGGGCATCCACAACTTCTCTGGGCAATCTGATCCAGTGCCTCATCACTCTCACAGTAAAAATTTCTTCTTGTATATAATCTAAACCTACCCTCTTTCAGCTTAAAGCCATTTCTCCTTGTTACTACAAGCCTTTGTACAAAGTCCCTCTCCAGCTTTCTTGTCACTCCCTTTTAAGTACTGGAAGGTGCTAGAAAGTGTCCCCAGAGCTTCTCTTCTCCAGGCTGAGCAACCTCAATTCTCCCAGCCTGTTTTTCATAGGAGAGATGTTCCAGCCCTCTGATCATCTTCATGGTCCTCCTCTGGACTTGCTCCAGCAGGTCCACATCCTTCTGCTGCTGGGGCCCCAGAGCTGGATGCAGTATTCTGGGTGGGGTCTCACAAGAGCAGAGTAGAGGGGTAGAATCTCCTCCCTCAATCTGCTGGTCACACTCCCTTTGGTTCAGTCCAGGATGTGGTTGGCTCTCTGGACTGTGAGGGCACATTATGGGTCATGTTGGGTGTCTTATCAACCATCACTCCCAAATCGTTCTCCTCAGGGCTGCTCTCAGTCTGTTCTCCACCCAATCTGTGTTTGTGCCTGGGTCCTGCCCCCACCCAGGGGCAGGACCTTGCACTTGGGTCTGTTGAACTTCATGATGTTCACTCAGACCCACCTCTCAAGCCTGTCCAGGTCCTCTGGATAACATCCCTCCCCTCCAGTGTGTTGTCTGCTCCATGTAGCTTGGTGTCATTGACAAGTTTCCTAAGGGTGTGCTCAGTCCCACTGTCCATGTCACTGGGAAAAGTGCTAAACAGCACCCACACCCAACATCAGTCCCTGAGGGATGTCTCTCATTACTCTGAGCATGACCATCCAGCTAATTCCTTATCCACTGAGTGGTTTACCCATAAAATCCTGTTTCTCCAGTTTAGAAACACAGATTTTATAGGATGAACAACTAAAATAAGGAATGATTCCTATACCTTAGTTCTTTACTTGTCTTGATTTTGAGTGACTAGCTGAGATGCAGAAATCCAGAACAAGTTCAAAATAAGATGCAAAAAGCTTCCGAGCTTAAGATTCCAGCCAGCAGCAGATTTTCTTGCAGTTCACAGTTATTTTTTAGTGTCAATCCTGCTGTCCCCAAAACAGTGAGTAGCTGAGGTCTCTACTACACATTACAGTGATATGGAAGTTTGTTCTTCTGCTCTGTCATATCTCAGAGGGGGTATTGGAGAGGTCCCTTGCCTACTGCAGAATTTGGTGAGCCTCTCTTGTAAATAATTTTCAGAACTACATGCTAAAACTGCAAGTCCAAATCGAGCCTATGAACACCAGTATGATATCCTACTATAACAGTCACCACCACCACTTTCTTGGCTAAACAGAAGGACAAAATACCCACAAAAAAATGGGACATTCAATAGAATTTAGGCACTAATCTCCAAAACTGCTGAATGTTCTGCTTCTTGATGTTCTGAAATTACATCTCCCCTGAAGCCCTTCAAAATCCATTTCTGGACAACCACTGGGAAACACTACAGGATGAACTGACTGAGCAGCTCAACACCTACTTGAGGCCTGAATCTCCTTCAGATCCACAAACCAGGAACTCACTCTCAATCTTTCTTGAGACACTCAATCTAGCAAGTGCTTGAAGGAACATGCAAAAGGCAGCAGTAGCTGCCATACTTTTACAAAACAGCTCAGTTTAACCAACACTGTATTTGGTCCCTCTCTTGCTGCCAGCAATGGAGACCTACCCTTCCCTTTCACCAGCTCTTGCATTCATTTGACCCCTTGGAAAGTGAATTTAGCTCACTAAACTGGCAGAAATCTAACCCAACAAAAACAAAACAAATCAAGAAAAAGTGAATACTTTTCACCACTTTAGTGAGCTAATGGATCAGACACATCCCAGAGACGACAGAAAGGAGACAAATGGAGCATGTGTCCAGGAACAGGCCTGCCCCTTTCACCAGCAGCAAGTTCATGGGCTGAATCAGCTGCCTCATGAAGCCTCACCAGCAGGAGAGGATAGAGCCTGTTGGAGAGGCCAGATGCTCTGAAGAAGACTGGGAGAGATAGAGTGAGACCTTTCTAGTCCAGCTGCAGAGCAAGAGCACCCAAGCCGCTAGAAAATCAAGACTAGGTTAAGACTAAGTCTTCTGAGAGGAGTGTTGTGACGCACTCTGGCTTGAATTTTGGTCACCCACCACCTTCAAAATGGAAGGAAAGGCAGGAAGGGCGAGGCAAGTTGTCAAAGCCTATCAGTCCCTGGAGCAGGGGTACTGCTGGACTAGTCATGCCTTTGAAAGGGCAGTGCTACAGTTGGCTGTGAGCACAAGAAATTATGTATCCTAATAAGAAAATTAGGGACCAGCGACTGAGGACATAAAGGACTGAGTTGAAATAAAAGCCACTCTAACACAGCAAAACTGGACCACATGCAACATTTTCTGTTTAGTATATACAGTTGAGAAACATCAGAGAGCGAGAAGTCTGGGTTGACAAAGCAAGTAAATAATTTGTCAAAGAGAAGAACCTGCCCCGTGTTATATCCATGTATGGATATAATTGACCACATTTCATCTTAGGAGAAAAGAAAAGTTGTGGCCAACTTCAAAGGGAGCTGAACAAAAGTATTCTAATGATTAATGAATTAGCATCGTTGAAGTAAACGAGCTATTCTGAATGCCTGCCCAGAGGCAGTAATGGGAAAGTTTCCAGAACTATTGTCATTTTTCCTGGAACTCATTGACTTTAAGGACTCCACAGCTGCAAGAATTGTGTGAGCATTTCAAGACTGTCATTTTCACCACTGATTTTCTGAAAAATTCTTCCTGAACTGATTTTTATTGGTTTCAGCTGGGGAATCCATTGCACCCAGCCAGGAAATGCCACATGCCTCCTAAGCTACTGCTCTATTCTTCTTGCACTGATGCTATCAGAGACTCAAATCCACTGCAGGGAGAACACTGGGGGCCAAATTTACCCTCTGATGTATGCACTAAGCTCCCATAGAGCTAATGCAGAATTTTTTTGCCTTTGATGCCTCTTATAAAGAAGTCTGGAAGTATTGCATTAGAACAGGGAGTTCACACTATTGGTGGTCCCCATTGTCATTAACACAGTTAGTGGTGTTCCAGTGAAAAATGCAGAACAACTCTTTTGTTTGTTTGTTTTATAAGCAGATCTTCCAGGGTGGGATCCAGCTTGCTCAAATGCTGCCAAAGATGAAAACTTCAGCCTCTGAAACCCGCGTAAACCAGGAGTGATCCAGTCCGCCTTCTTCTAAGAACTGTCTAACCTTTTAGGCACTCAAATAAATCAGGCACTTTCCTCCTCTGCCTGAAAACTCTACAGGCAACTAATTTGTAGCTCCATGCTCAGCAAGGCCAGCTGAGCAGGCTCCCATAGGGAGTTAGTGAGGGTATCTCACTCCTGTTCCCACTCTTACTCCCAGCCCCACCAAGCCATCACTCCTGTTGTGCTAACTGTGATGCTCATGAGACCCTTGCTGTGGCAATTTAACTCACTACACAGCAGAAGATCATCCATTTCATTGCTGGGCTTGTTTTCTGCTACTACAGTGAGCTGAGTCAGCTCTCTGAGGCTCTCAGTCCCACAGCCAGCCCCTAGGTGTGTAGTTGGATGTGCAGACAGGAAGTGTGAATGACACCAGTTTGACAGCATTTTTGGCTCATAAAACTGGTTGCTCAATTGCCAATTCATGTTCAGAAAGTTCAGTTCTGGGGAGAGAGGAGCCTTAAGTCATCTGCTGCAACTTGCAAGCAGGAAAATACCTCTGATCTATCCCTATCCTCAGCAAAATCTGAAAAACTAAGTAAGGCCAAGACTACAGCTAGTGTGAATCACTGACTCTTGAAAAATCTGCATCAGGCAAGTTTGTTCAGTTCACTTGGCTTTTTCTTTGATGCAGTTCAGATTTTTTTTTTAATAAAGACAGACAAATTAGAACAAATCATTAAAGTGAATTAAATACATATAAACATAATTTCACATTGAAGGAAACATGAGTGAAGACATGTAGCTTGGAGCAGAACTGAAATCCACGCCCACCATCTGCAGCCAGCTCACCTCCTCTTTCCCCCATGAGCACACACCCTGGGTGTGCTGCTCTGTGGAACCACTCTGGTCCTCTGTCCAGGCTCCCAGCTTCAGCAGAGCTTTGATCACAGCTCCTTCCTGAATGCATTCTTGTGTGCTGGAGCAGCCATGTGAGGGGCCTTGATGGGACTGAGTGCTGAGAGCCACAACAGAAACTCATTTAGTTTGATGTGACAAAACTGCTCCTCAGACAAATGCTCCGTGGTGGTCCCATGGTAGGAATATGTGCAGAAGGCCTTGCTGAAGTAATAATACTGAAGTAATTTCATGCCTCCACCCACTTCCAGTCCTTGGAAATTTGTCATCCTCAACGGGTATAAATGGATGCAGCTTCTCTGAATTCAGCGAAGCCATGGTAATTTACTGAGGGTTCAAATTTACTAGGGGTCTGGTCTTCATGGTCTTACAGTAGACTGCCATAATGAGCTTTATTCTGAGTCCTATTTATAAATAAAATCTTGTTCTTCATAAATTCAACCTTTCTCAAGTGACAAAAATGCTAAATTTTTCTAGCTGCTGATTAGAAAATAGACTTACAGACTATCTGTATTTATAAGTATCTAAATACTCAAACTCTCTCATTTCACAAAATTAAGGACCAAGTTCTGTAGGAGACATCCTATAAAAGAATTCTTTCCCAGATCTACAATAGGCTTCAGATGAGTCTGATATCCAAAGATTACAAAGAAGAAATATTAACACCTAAAGCAAGTAAATCAACATCTGAACTTTTGCAATACTTTTTGAAGCAGTTATTTGCATACCTGTATTCAAGTTCTTATGAGAACTTCATTTGTTTTCATCAGATTTCATTTGTTAAGCTGATGCCTTGGGAAGGCTGACCTGAAAGAGAGATTGGACAGAGCTAGTGAATAAAGTAGGTATTTATTGAAAGGCCTCCAGGATCCACCTTGGGGAGGACAAGACCCTGACCAGGGCTACACCCAAGGTGGACTAAGAATGATCACAATATGGATGGCTGGTCACAAGGTCTTACACTTTTATAAGTTTTGGTCCATTTGCATATTGCGGTTTAATTGTCCAGTTATATCTTCAGGTTGTGAGGTCTCATTCTTCTTGTTTCTCTCTTTGGTCCACTGTTGTTTATGCTTTTGGGCCTGAAAGTCATACTCACTGTCCTTGGTCTTCAGCAGGAGGATTTGTTTTGTCTACCTACCCTGTGAAGAGAGCTTACTAGCACTCAGTATGAGGCTCAGAACTGCACCCCTAGGCAGCATGGAATCTGAAAAACATGAAAGCTAAAACTTAAGGCATCAAAGCAACTACATCACTTGCATAACTGCCATCAGTAATATGTCATTTTGGCAGTCTACTAAATCACTGACAGCACTTGTCCAGCAATTTTTCAAGCACATAGAAGGTCTCGATTCCTAAAACCATCAGTGGTACAAAAGAAAGAGGATACAACAGACTCCACTGCCATCAAAAGAAAGCAGCTCTGAATCCATCAGGAGTCTTGAGCAAAAGGACTCACAAATGAACTTAGATCAGATTTGAGTGCAACAAAAAGTTCCAGAGAGTTTGATGTGACATATAGGCTGAAATTGCAAACAGTTTTGCCTCTCCACAAGGAGGGGCCAACATAATCCCATATCTTGCTTGAAAATCTGGTGTTCAAACAGCCATCTGAAATTCTCAAATCAATGCAGAATTTTAAAGCTGTTAAGCTGCTTAAGTCTGATGGGGTGCATTAGGTGGGGCCAGTTTTCTAGTAACTGGATATGAACTGAAATTCATCGAGACTATGATCTCTTCCAGTCCAAGCCATCCTGTGATTCTATGAAACACTGTTTAACAGCTATTTTATTTAATGAAGTACAATCACGACCAGGTTTGACATTTTCCTAAGGCCAACGGAAAATGTTTAAGCATTAGAGAATTTCATTGCCTGCTTAGAACACAACATTTCACACTGTAGCAGGATGGAAATCACATAGATCACTGCCAGCCATGTAGGTTTGTTCTTATAAGATCTCTCAGACTCAAACTAATTTTAGAATAAAGAAAAACTCTGCTTCAAACTACCCTGCAGCACAAAAGTTCCAGTGACAGCCTTCTACTCTCCTCTTTTATATTTCACATACACTTTCAAGTCCTTCTCTACTACACTGTCAAGTTCTGTTAGCATCAGCACACTGTGAAAGAGACTAGAGACAAACCACAAGAAAACCTGTTTTGCTAAAATAAACCTGATTTTTCTTTTCATGTGAGGTGACTAACTAGCATTAAAAAATTAGCATTTTACTTCAGTTTAGTGAAGAGGTTTGCCAGCACTGCAAAATTTTGCATAGAAACTTGGGTTTTAATTTTGTTTTTCAAATTTCTGCTGATACTTTCAAAGTCAAATGTATTTAGGCTTGTGTTTTGACCTCTTCTGGAGGTTTTTTTTCCCTCAGTGACCCACCATTCCACCATTTCCCCTCAGATCCTAAGCTTCCTGTTAACAAAGAAAAATATATTTGCACACTGGCTTGCTAACACAATGAGCATAGTTTTAAACCAGAACTGCTGGACACTTGAATTTGCAGTTCTCAGGGAATAGTTAAATGAGGGCAGCCACAAGTGGGACTTAAAATAATTAAAGGTTAGTTTTTCCCTAAAATTATAGAGGCTAAAGGACGATGGTGGACAATGAACCATATCTTTTCCATGAACCAATTAAGGGGGAAAGAGCGTTGAGCCCAAGGTCTTATTGAAATATTTCATTAGCATTGGATAATATTATGGCATGTTCAGAGAAAGTTACAGTTTGTTTAACGAAAAGGAAAAATCTGAAATACTAATCATGCCTACACTTTCTCTGAAGTCCAAACAAAGACAGACTTGCTGCTTTAAGACCTTTGGACAATACTAAAAAGGCTAAAAGACTATTGGGACTCTCTTGGATTAGAGCACAGCATAATATCACATTGGAAAATTCACACGGCAAAGCTGGTGACAGTTGCAACAAAAACGACCTCAAGCATTTAATTTGGTGTTTTGAGTTTCCCAACCTTTAGCTGAAAAAAAATAATATTACAAGGCCTGTTCAAGTTGGCCAAATACTCAAACACTTTTATAGTCAGTGAACAGAGATAAATATTTGACAAGAGCTATTAATCCTAGGCTGATATTCTAAATGGAGTCACACACTCCTGGGAGTGCTCCTATCCACGGACTGGAGAGACAGCCTGGACATTTGGTCTAGATACCCAATGTCTAGATGTGTAGGGTACATGAGCTGACTCCCTCCCATAAAGTTCTTGAAATGTATCTGTCCTGGCACAAAAAGGATAGCACTTGCCTGGACTCCACTCTAAGGAATAGCGAGGGTTGGGGTAAAGAAGGTTGAAGTAGGTTCGTGACTTTTGGATTTTTAGAAGACAAAGTGGCAAAGAGCAAAGATGACACCGGAATTTAGGAAAACAGTTATCAAGAAATGCTATTTTAACAGGTCAGAAAGAAAAAAAGAGTCCAGTTCTTTGAAGAAGCAACAATGAGGGCATTTTCAAAAAACAGCAATTCTTTAATCCTTGTCTCGTTAGATGGTGGCACAGCACTTCACAAAAGATGTGGAGGGAGTATGAAGAGGATGTCTAGAAATATGAGGAAAATTAGGAATTGCTGAAGGAATTCAAAATATATAAGTCTAAGAAAAAAACCCCGACTGATTTACAAAATTATAATAATACTTTAAAGATAGAGTAGTGCAACATGAAGGAGATAAACCAGTTAGAATGAACATGTCTGATTTTGAATTGGTCAAAAATGCTCTGATCTTACATCAAGAGGTTTATGTTGACATTAGAGACTTCTTTCTCTAGAAAGACTAGTGAAGTGGTGCAGTGGAAATTCAACAATCCTGATATATTAACAGAGTTTTACGAACAACTTTCATCAGTGCCTGCAATAAACGTAGGTAATTGCCTTGGAATAAGTGGTGGAGTGGATGAGTTCAGTCATTTCCTAAAGCAGACTCCAGTAAGGCTAATTTTAGCCTAGAGATGCTAATTCCTCTTGGCTCTCTCCACAGTTAGTCAAGAGCAGCTCTTTTAGATGCAGATACAGAACAGAACTCTCCTCACTGGCCTAACACGAATAGCCCCAATATTTCCCCCAAAGCTAAGTACACTCATCCTGGTCCCTTCCTTCCACTACTTCCACAAATAGTTTTGTGCTCCTTTCAATCCACTTATGATCTTCTCTTCCTGGTCTTCTCAAATACCAGACCTCAGCCTGTGAAACCAAAAAGATTCCCATTCCTTCTCACTGTTATCCTCGTTCCTTATTTCTCAGTTTTGAAGAAGCATAATTTATCAAGAACTCTTAAAAAACAGATCAAAATGACAGGGTTGTATATGAGGAATGCCTTGATCTGAGTTACAGTCAGGTCTGTTTTTTAGGAAGTGTAATTCCAATATCAGGAAGTTATATTCCATATCACAAGTGTTCTTTGTCTCTCTCTAATTTTTTTAATCAACACTAACTAATCAGCAGATATTGGTGCTCTCTAGAATATTCCCCCAGGTTTGAAAAGTAGTCACAAGTCAGAAATCATTCTTAAATACTTGCACAAGAAAACAAATGTCCTCTTTCCTTCCAAAAAACCTCATAGCACCTTCGAAATTAACTATAGTTTAATAGGGCACATTGCCAATAGTGAAAACAAAACAAAAACATAATCCCTGACAGACAGAGGTCAACAGCAACAACAGGCTCACAGTCACTCTCAGGTTTCTGCCAGGGATAGGGTTCAGCTTCCACTGTACAGGTTATGTACAGGTTCAGTGACCACAGAACATACCCTTGAGCCACCCACTTTCCTCAGGATAGGCAGGCTGCACAGTGCTTTACCCAGTCCTGTCATGTGCAGATGCTTCAGTCTGCATTGTATGGGCACTGACAAGTGACAATGATCACTCAGGGTGAGACCACAGGCACTGCCTGAATCTCAGATGCACACACGCAACCCCCGCACTGTGGTTCTTGGAGGAACAAGGCAAAAACCCCAACATTGTGGCCATCTGGTCATTTTATGAATTGCTTTTACTTCTCAGGAAACATTTGGACCCCTTGCTAAAACAACCCTCAGTTCAGAAACCAAGATTATATCTAAAACCTCAGGAGATAAAGCATTGTACAAGGTAATCCAGACACATGCAAGTTTCAAAATTATTGGAAGAGTAAACACTTAAATCTCAAGTACTGATCAGCCTTTAGTATTATGGTCTGCTAACCCCAGTGTTATTCAGCTGCAGGTCCTCTCTATCACTTGCTTCTGTCTTATAAGACAGACTGGGAGTCCCTGGGTGAGTGACAGCAGATGATGCAGTAAGACAAGGCCACAGCCCAGTATTGGCACAAGCAGCATAGCCTCAGCACTGAACCCACCTGATTTACCCTTACATTCCCAGTAGCCAGCTACAGGGTAAGTGCTTGTTGACTAAATCACAGCACTAAGTGCCACGTTCAGTTGTTTCTTGAGCACTTCTTCAGGGATGGTGACTCCACCACTTCCCTGGGCAGCCTGGGCGTGACACTTTCCATGAGGAAACTCATCCTGATGCCAAATCTAATGGTTTGGAAGGAAGCAAAAATTATGTTTGCACTGTCAGAAAGGTCCATAGGTCACAGCTTCTTCCTTGGGAGATACTAAGCAGTAGGAAGCCAAAGCAGACCACTGGGTGGAAGTGTTGTTGGCAGGAGAGACTTGAGGCTTGGCAGAGGAACTCAGTTGGTCAAGAACTGTGAAGGGACTAGAGTGAATGAGCAGCTACAAACTCATTCACGCAAGAAATTGAATCTGAATTAGATACCATGAAAAGGTAAAACCACATTATCTGTTGACAATCAGACAATCCTATTAGGTCATAAGAGAAAAAAAGCCTGAAAATGGCAGAGAAAGCACATGCATTGCTCTCTGTAAAAACCAAAATGAGAGACACAAGTGATAGTTTGCTTCAAGCAACCAGACAGTGGCCAGAGAGAAGGAAGTTGCTAAGAGAGAAAACCAGAGCAGCACTTGGTGAGAAGGTACAGGCAAGGATAATTTCTGTAAGTACCAAAACTAAGACTCAGATAAGGAAGCAGTCAAGATGCAAGAGACTAATTAAGTGGTCCCTTTAGCCACACCCCCAGTTGGAAAAGGGAGACTGTTCAGGAAAAAAGAGCAAGCAGTAAACAGGTACCAATCTTATTAAGAAAAGTAAAAAAACCAGGAAATATAATTCAACAGACAAACTCGGTTTATTTTTCAGCTCATTGAATTGAACTGACTTAAACAAGTTTATGATAAATATTAAGACCCATGCTGCCTAAGAAAAAGTAATAATGTATTAACATAAGCTATGCCAACTGAATACTGAATGCACCATAGGAATGCTATTGAAAAAGAATGAATAAGAAATATTGAATGCCTGGAGATTATTATCTTGATGATGCCTTTATTATTCATGTCATAACAAGAGCTCAGCACTCCTATAGAGTAGCCCAGCATAGCTTCCAGCAAACTCATTTTTCTTTTCTATTCCAAATGGTGAAGTATTGTCTTGAGGTTTTAAAAAGGTTTATCGATGAAGGACGGAAGATAGGTCCGATGAGGTGCACGATCTGTCATTGATTCTTCTGAAAAATATTCATCATATTCATTACTTTAAAACAAAATTTCTTTGAAGCATTTCCAGGCATTGCTTTACAGTTTTCCACACATAAATTTTGGATACAAATAGCAGCAGATTCAAACACTCTGCTGGCATTTCCAGTAGTCCACAGTCATCAAACTGGCAGCTGGACGTCACCGGGAACACCACCTGTAATTTAAGAGGTATACGTGAACAGGCAAGGGTGTAAAAATAGACTGTCAGCTTTCCTGCATGTGAATGCTAAAGAGCAAAGTGTTGCAGTCCCTTTTTTCAGGTGATTCAGTCTTATAATGAAAAAATTTCTTATGAATACTCAGCAAGTATGCAGACAACTGAATGTTAGCCAAAGATCCAGCACAAAGGTAGGCTGAAACACAGGAAGAGAAGTGTAATAGTAGCAATATATAATTTATTCCAGTATCCCAGTTACACTTGTATCTGCTTTCATCTCCACCCAGATATTTTCCTGCACCTTATAAAGAAATGTCAAGCACATTCCTAATCTGGTGTTGAGTGTAATCCGACATTTGGAAAAGTTTGGTAACTAGAAGGTGAGGTCACATACACCCCTGAGAGAATCTGGATACTTCAAAGGATGAAGTTACCAAGCAAGCAGAAATTATTTTTGCAACTTGCACCACAATACTAAGATTACATCTTTCTCCGTTATTACTGGATGGAAAATAATCCTTATTCAAACACTATTCTTCAAAGACAGCCAGAGTTTCTCGGCAGATAGCAGGGCCCTTCCACTTAAAAACATGAAAAAGTATTATTTAAATACTGGTTACATTTCTAAAAGAGGAGGAGGAAAGGTTCTCCATACAGTACCCCAAATAATGAGCAACATAGGAGGGTGAGAATGTATGATGGGTGTATGATGGTAGAATAGCTTTTAGTGGGACTACAAGCCCTGGTTCCCCCTGCCCACGGCTCTGCCAAAGCAGCAGTAGTACTGTGGTCCTCTCCTCTAACCCCCCAGGCTGCAGCTGTCCTTTCCCTGTGCACAGACTCCTACACCCCCCTGACATGGGGGCTTCTCGTACATCAGTTTTCAGTCTGCCCAGCACGTTCCACATGCTCTTCCTCACCAGTGCCTCACAGCACCATGGACATTCCTCAGGCCCTCTCCCATCAGAAGCTCTACACAGACTCCCTCAGGCTTTTTTACTTTTCCCTGTCTACCAGCCCTTTGTGAAAAATCCCTTTCCCACTTGATGAGAGTAAATCATTCAGTCATCACCATTTCTAGCCTATCTAGAGATCAGATCATCTCCCCCTGCTGTTCCACAGCTCCATTTCCATTCCTGTCTTCCCTGCTCAAAATTTCTTTTGTACAGCAGGCAGCTTCAAACCTCATATTTTACCATCTGCAAGACAAGACGGCATGCTTTGAAGAGCTCCCCTCCACCATATTTAATCCAAATCCTTTAGCCTTTTGGGGATGAGTTGGTTTTGTCAGTAATTTGAGTAATAAGAGCTCAAACACAATTACTAACTAAGCCAAGCTGTTCCTGAACTTTCCTCAGTAAAATTCCCGTCCTAAATCATAGCTCCCTGTGTTTTAAGAGATAATTGCTCTCCCAGCTCCATCTGTCTTACAGCCAGAATGGAGTCAGTGTCTTCTACCTGACTCCAAGTAAGCAAGAGAGTTGCAAGAACCAGAAATTTAGCTAACAAGAGGGATTGAGAAGATCAGCAGTGCCAGCTTGCTATAGAAATTCTAATAAATGAGTACAGTCCAATTAATAATGGCTTTTTAAATTTTTTTTCAGTTCTATTTAGTAGATGAGAAATTCTTTTCAAGAAAGATATTCCCAGATTCTGGTTTGGAATTGGACCCCCTAGTTAATACTTTTCTTTAAATTCCATGGCCTATTTGCCTTCATTGCTGACGATCTTTTTTTTTTTTTTTTTTTTTTTTTTTTTTTTTTTTTTTCCCAAAGCCCATGAAAGCTGTTATTAAACGTTCATCAGAACACACACATCAGCTCTTGTGTGCTGCCTTCTAGCAGAATGCTTTTAATTGAAAGGAAAACCCGGCCTCCTGCTAGGTTTGGGTGGGCTGCAATTAGTTCCATACTAGTTAGTTTTTCCAGAAAGTCATATAACTCTTCTATGCAGGCATTCCCACTCTGGTCCAGCTGCAAACAATATGCTGAGTCAGCAAAACAAAGGAAGGATTTAGAAAAAAAAAAAAATAGGCAGAAGGATTTTTTTCATTGAATTAAGTATCCAATCTGTCCTCAAATCTTATAAAATATGTGTTGGATTCCATCTGTCCTGGAAGATACTCACTCTGATCAAGACAGTTCCTGGCACTCACATGGGACCTGTGTGCCTGCAGCAATACTGCAAATTCCCTCGCTGCATAGAGGCTTTGGACTCCATCAGCCTGGGACAACAACTTGCAATGGTGTGGGCCCATGTGGGGAGCAAGATACAAATATCCCCTTATGCCTGACCCACGCTGCTTCAGTGAAAAAAAAAAAAAAAAAAAAAAAAAAAAAAGGGTCTTCCTTACTTGCAAGGAAAACAAAATCTGCTGCCCTACTAAGTTGTAGTGACTGAAGCCAGCAGCAAATTGTGCCAAACATCTGAATTTTAACAAATTCAGATGCAGATGGAAGTTGGAGGACACCTTTTTCAGGGTATTTCTGGTTTATTTGAAGCCAACAAAGCATGAAATGGTCTTAGCAGTTTGTTATTTTTTGATGTAACACGAGGATCCAGAATCTCTTGACGAGTAGGAGCTCGAGTTTCAGTTCGTTGATTGGTGGTTTTCTGGATTCATCCAAGAAATATATCCAAACAGTATGTGCAGTGGAAATCATTGCAGTAATGAATGTTCAATGGCAAATGTCTGAAAGTGGGCATCAGATAATGAAAACAACAGTTAAGTAAATAATTGTTTTCATTTCCAAGGACAACTGTTAGAATTGAGACATGTTTTATCTTTTCATTTGCACCAAGGTGTGTGCTAAGGTTTTCCTATGTTCACAGAAGACCATGAGTTGCAGGCACATTCAGAGCCTTTACTAGCCCTAAGAAACACTTATGTTGAGACCCATGAATTTTGTGGGGTTTCACATCCATGGCTTGGATCAGCACAGCTGGTCCTCTAACACAATGGCTACCGAATAAAATTCAAAATAATCAGCCCATATTTAGCTTATTCTTTCACAAGCTTCTCTTGGTAGTAGTGAAAGACACCAGGTAAATTTTGCATTGTTAACTGTAAGTAAAAGGAATGTGTCCCATTTTATTTCATATGAGAAGTGAAAAAAGAAATCTTTATTTGAATTTTTTCCTTTGAAGTTCCAGGTTTTCATCACAGGAAATTCTTGAGAATTTTAAAGTAGTATTTTAGTTTCACTTTGATTCAAAATATCAAGGTTTTTTGCCAAAAAGCCCCAATAGTACAAATTAAAATGATTCAGAAATATTTCTTTATGAAACATGATTTAGTATGGAAAAAAAACAAAACAATTTTGGATGTATTTGCTGCAGGAAATTGAAAATTTCCAGTGGAAATAAAGTAACACCATAAAAAGTCAGCATTAACAAAACAGTATTTTTGGTAAGAAAATCTTCTGCACTAAGTACTGTGGCCAAGAGTAATTGCAATTTATCCAAAAGCCTGAGAGAGCTACAATGGATTTTTGGAACCTTTTAAATATCCCACCTAATGCAGTAATAATGTTGCACAGTGAGAGTGTGAAAAGATTATAGTGAAAGGTTGGTATCCCAGCAGTACTTGAATATAAACAACATGTTTGTTTAACTGACAACAGCTTTTTCCATACACGATTTTAAATTTGCAGAAAGTTATAAATAGATAGCACTTTCACTGAAAGCATTAAATTAACCAACTGGGTACTTGACTTTGTAATGTGGAGCAATGTGGAGTGATAATGAACACCATGTGTGTGTGATAATGGGGGTTGTAGAAAATAGATCTGGCCAGCTGAGTGAAAAGGAAATGCTAAAAAAGAAAAAAATCTGAAGGCGAAGCCAAAACAAGTGACCTAGTGGAGCAAGTAAAGGTTTGTATTTGGGGCAGGCAAGAGGCCTGAGAGAGATCAGCAATTCAGCAGGGTATTTTTAAGCATGTGCTCAAGGCCCTCCTTATTCGGCAGGAAACTTAAGCATATGCTCAGAGGTTAAGCATCAGCTAAAGTCTCATTGATGTCAATGGGTCTTAAACACATGCCTAGAGATACATATGTGCTGAAGTGCTTTTACAAATAAGAATGGACTGGGGATCAGGGCCTCAGTCCCCTGGTATTCCATAGCAGTCTAACCCTGCAACCTCCTGGCTTTCCAAATTCTTCAGAGTAGATCTCATTTATTATACACACAGGACCAGACTTAAGCGTTAAGAACTTGCATTACTGTACATAACTGCCATTGGCCCTTTGGTACCAAAATAAATAGGGAAATGCAGATACATTTATAAAACATCGGTAATTTTTACTGCAATGTGTCCAAAGAATTCTCTTAATGACAACAGTGAAAGCATAAAATAAGCAGAAATGTGACTTTTGAGTAGGTCTTTTAGTCTTTCCAATACTGATGTAAGAAGACTTCCACAAGAATGTATTTAAAGATAAAACTGAATCTTAACTGAAAACTGACTTTGAGTCATTTATTTTGAAAGAGCACATGGCGCTCTTAATTTTTGTGCAACCAATGGATGTGTATTTCCTTATGACCTTCTGTGCCTGATTAGTCCACTTGTCAACCACAGAGCTGACTGAACATCACTGTATCAACGGAATAGTCACTTTCTTTGGCAATTAGACTTCATGTAGGCAAACTGCAAAGCATTAATCTCCCACAACACAAATTTAGAAATCCACAATAATTATTCTCTGAATCTCAGATGTCAGGTTAACGTTATGAACAAAATCTTCATAATTTTAAGGTAAATTATGTCAGACTCAAGTATGCCTTGTCCTTCTTTAAAACTCCTTGAAAATATATCAAATAAGCGGCACAGGGAATTACATGACCAGGTTACTAATGATATTAAATATTTTTTCCATGAAGTTAGCACAGAATTTGAAATTATCAGTGAAAATCCTTCCTGTGCATTTCAGTGAACCTGAACAACCACTTGGTCTTTGCATTTTGTAACTCTCCAAGGACAAATATGCGGCAGAGGAAATGGTAATAAAGATGCACTGCAGGGCCAGTTGAGAACTACTTTAGATGGATTCTGTAAATGATGGCCCGTTTTAAAACACCATTAATGCAACAGGAGCAAACTGGGGTGCGTTTGAGTAGTAGGACATTGTCAGAGTATGGCTGTGCGCAAGCACCGCATTGCTTTTCTCTAATGATGACACAGAAATTATTACAGCAAAAAAGCTGACACAAACAAACAAACAAACAATGATAACTTCAATAAAATTTATGAAGAAAATATATTATTTGCATATGTGTTTTCCTTCTGTCAGAGGATTCACATCTTTAACTGGAGAGCATTACGGTTTGGCATTTCCTGCAAATGCACTAAGGAAAAGCCACAGCAATATAGTATTCCTTCCATAGATGTTAATGTTTAAAGACTCACAGAAGTGGCTAATGTTCAATTTCTGGTTAACATTTGATTACTTTCTTGCTTTGTTTTTCCAGATGAAGACAACCTGGTGAAAGCGTTCCCACATTCCTCTTTGCACTTCTGCTATGACAAAACTTAGCTGATGTAGGCAAATTCAAGTTCTAAAAGCATATATCTTAGTCCAATATTGTTTCAAGTTTCTGCCTCTATATTAACTAGGGAAGAGCACCTCTTCCTTCTTGCCCAAGAAAGCTGCTGGTTATCATTCCCATCCCTCCGGTCGGTCGAGTAACACATGATGCTAGCCTAGTATAAATAGGAAACAGGTTCCTATGGAATCTGAAATACTGTTTGTACATCCTACCACTGACCATAGCGGAACAATGGTGTGCCAATGACAGAGAAAAAAAAATAACTCTATTTGCTTGCTCTTTCTATGCCTCTGTCTGAAATATACCTAACTCCAAAGCTATTATTTATAGTTATGAGGTGACAACTGAGAGCTAGCAGTCTGCTGAGTGAAAAAATGTTTGCATTTACCCTTTCTAGAGATATCCTATATATGCACACACATGCATGTGCAGCGGCTATTCATACATACTGGATAGAGAGAAATACCTAATCAACAACAGTGCTTATTCAGTGCCATGAAAGGAAAGTAAAGGAAAGTTCTTTATTTTGCGTGAATTAAGTGACAGAACTTCATTTTTTAAAGATTATTCAAAATGAAGATAATTTTAATCAAAGCCTACAGCTACACTGGCATTGTTTAAGACACAGAGAAACAGTGTTGTAAGTTTTCTGTGAATACTTCTGAGTACCAATTCTATTAAAAAATCACCTCTTCAGAGTTGCAATATGCTGCAACTTGCAAGTATGTTTTTTTTTTAAGTCAGCCTTGGTCAAAAAGGTTGGACAGGAGAAATTTCTTCACAGAAAGGATTGTCAAGGGTCAGAACAGGCTGCCCAGGGAGGTGGTGGAGTCCTCATCCCTGGAAATGTCTAAGAAAAGGCTGGAAGTGGCACCTAGTTCCATGGTCTAGTTGACATGGGGTTGTTTGGCCAAATACTGGACTCAGCGATCTCAGAGGTCTTTTCCAGCCTAATCAGAGGTCTTTGCCAATCTAATTGATTCTGTGATTTTGTGAAAAAAAAAAAAAAAAAATAATTACATTGTTCACACAATCACCAAAATGCTGATGTTGGAGGGGTCTTCCAGAGGTCATCTAGTTCCTCTGCCTGTCTGCAGGACTATCACCAGCACCAGTCAAAGCTGCCCATGTTTTTCCTTAGTCAAGTCCCAAAAACCTTTAGGGATAGATATTCTGCCTGTTCTCTGGGTACCCTGCTCCAATCATCCAAAGCAAAAAGATTATTCCTAGCTTCCATCTTAAATTCCACAGTCACAATTTGATGATGTGACCCCTTTTTGGCCACTTGAAGCTATGAAGAAGGGTTTTAGATTCATCATCTCCATAGCTTGCCTTCAAGCAGTTCCAGAATGCCCACAGCTGCTTCCTCATCAGGCTCTACAAGCACAGCACCCTTCACCTTTCTGTAAAGGACACATCCTCCAGGCTTCTGTCCACCTTGGTAGCCCTCCACTTGTCTCTCTCCAGCATCTCTACACTCCCAGTGTTTCAGCCAACCTCACACATAACCTCTGTAGTTATGACAAATAGGATGAGCTCAGCTTTGTAAGGGTTGCTTGGAAGATTGTCACTGAACAACCCCTTTATTCTGCTTGGGATTTATGATACAGCCTTTGGCAGGCTCAGCTGAGGCAGTCTAAGACACCAGTGCCCCAGGCTGTGCCTTTTCCCAATTCCAGAGGTGACCACCCCTAGCTCAGAGATGGCAGAAAATGTTGTGTCCCAATAGCCCTCTTCTGTTATCTCTGCTCTGGGGACAGCACAGGGTGGCAGATCATGGGGCCTGGAATGGCTACTATCACTACACTTAAATCCCTTAGAGATCATTTCCAGGTGGACTTTACCTCTGAATTTCAAACAATGTCATTATTCCTGGATCATTTTCTCAACGAATGAATCATTTCAAGGAAATATAAAAAACAGTTCTATGATCAGATGCAGTCTAAGTCTTATGACTGCTGTCCTTGATTTAAGAGGAGCAGAAATCTCCTGCACAACTCTTTCCAGCAGACAAGCATTTAATAAATCTTGTGAAAGTGTGAGGAAAATATGGAGAAAAAGGAGACACTGATAAGAGAAATACTATCGAAATATTTGAAGTAATTTTATAGCCAAGTAATTACAAGAGTTCTCTGTCATAATTTCCCATGGAGTAAAAAGTCAAAAACTAATAGGTCTGAACCATAGAAAATCTGTTGTACTGTCCTTCTAAGTGAAGGTTGGAACTCATCAAAATAGGAGGTCTGTGTTTTGCTAATCACACAGAACTTATGGTCTTCATCAGTTCTTGGCCCCTGACTGCACAGATTATGGTGGATGCTACCACTCTCATGAGCAGTGTGACTGACTTTGGCCTCTTCAGCAGTTCAACTGTGTACTTCCCTCCTTAAGGTGGGAGAAACAACTGCNTATATATATATATATGTATAATAGCTGTGATTCTACCAAATCTCAGTTTTCAGCATGTCAGGACATTCTGTCCATGTTTACTACTGAGCAAAGCTAACTCCACTTCCCTGTTCCTTTAGGTACCTCCCTGCTCAGTGCCTTGTTTATGGTCTCTGGGCTGCTTTCCAGAAGCCATCAAAGCTGTCTGGCTCTCCCCACAGGCTAGGAAGAGGGGTTGAAGTAGGATTTAGGTTATCTAACCATGGCCTGAAGCAAAGAGTCCAAGTATCCCACCAGCAGGTGACAATTGCTTAGCTCTCCTCACCTTAGCCATCATGCATGCTTCATCCAGGCCAAATCCCACCCAGCCCGGGGGCTATCCATTCCTACAAGCTTCCAGTCAAATTTGGAGCACAGTGTATACACACTCATACATGCTCCTCAGGCGGTTCCCTGTGAGTGTGCCAGGCCATTAAAAATGTTTCTTGTTCCCAGCTTGGAAATATTTGACCGGTTGAAGAGAAATATACTTTTGGCATGTACTCCCAACCCACATTTTGTTTTCATATTCTTTGCTATCAGTAAAGACATTTTAATATGCCACAAAAAAGCTCTGGATGAATTTGCTTGGTTAAAAGTATTTCTGAATCTACGCCGTAAACAGAAAGAGAGCTGACTAAACAGCAACACTTTCTAAAACCCCAAAACTCAACAGCAAGTTACATACAGGAAACAAGAGCATTTTAGTCATAAAAAGCAAACTCTATTCTCATATTGGATATTTCTGTCATCTATATGAGACCCAGTAATAGGCAATCAGACCTTTGTCATGTTATTTTCCCAATGCCTTAGCATGCAAATAAGTTCTAGAGAAGTAATAAGCCTATTATGACAATATGAAGGAGAAATCTTTCCCTTTCGCACTCCAGAAAACTTGAAAACCACCTCTGAAGATGCCTACATACACTTGCTTTGCAGACATCAGCAGACACCAGTGCCTAGAGAGGCTGACCTGGAACAGAGGCCAGACAGAGTCAAAGGAATAAAGTCGGTATTTATTAAAAGGCCTTCCAAGGACACACCTTGGGCAGTACAAGAGCCTGGATGGGGCTCTGCCCAAGATGGATCCAAGATGGACCCAAGATGGAAGCAGGATGGACAACCTGCCATGAGTTTTCACACTTTTATAAGTTTGGGCCCATTTACATATTGGGGTTAATTGGCCAATTATAGCTTCAGGTTATGAAGTCCCATCCTCCCAAGCTGCTCCTCAATTTGCTGTTGTTTGTACTTCTTGAGCCTAAAGCTGCAGCGGTGTCCTTGGTTCTCAGGCTGGTAGTTAGGATTGTTTTGTCTAACTACCCTGTGAAGAGAACTTGTTAACACTTATATGAAGCTCAGAGTCACACACTAAGGCAGTACAGAATCTAAAAAATATGAAAGCTAAAACTTAAGGCATCATTTCCCAGAAGAGCAGTGGCAAAGGCCAGCACATTCTCTCCAGAATTCTGCTGGAGACACACGGATCTGGGATGGGATTTTGGATTTTGAGTCAAGCTAGATATCAGCTCAATTTGTGCCATCACAGCAGCAGGGAGCAATTTCAACACTGCTGAAGCCAGTGGATCAGCCATGTGAGTAATGCCTGCTCTTCCCTCTGCCATATGACTCTATGCAGTCTGGACACGGGTACAAGGAGACCATGTATAACCAATTGCATGAAGCTGCACATTCTCTAGGATTAAACCTTCAAATACCCTGTGGGGCTGATGATGGAGGTAAAAAAAAGGGTTTAGCAGGGCCCCTCCTGTACCTCTTTTTATGCCTGTCTTAGGGTCAGAGGTGTCATCAGGTAACCCCTTTCTCAATGGAAAGGGGAAAAAAAGTTCTGGTAGTTGATTTGTTGTTTTTGTGAACATTTTGTTCTAAATTCTTGAAATTGTTTTCAAGAAACAGAAACTGTTTTCAAGTTTTTGCTTTGCAAGGAGAAAAACGTGCTTCCCTTCAAAGAGAGGAGAGAAGTTCATTAAAAAAAAAAAAAAAAGAAGAAGAAGAAAAAGAAATGCATAATTTAAGAATGTTTCTCACAGGAAAAAAAAGGACACTCATCCAAAAGGATATACATGGCAAAATTCACAGGGATATAAGGCCATAATAAAGGAAACATTAAAGTTTACCAAACTTTTGTGCTAGTCACACACCTAACCTGTCTGACTCCTCTCACACACAATCAGCCTAGCTGCTCCTGGGTGAACGTCAGTAAGAACAGGCTGCACTACAGCAGACTTGCTATCTTGACCCAGACTAACACTCTTACATGGACACTAAGGACATTGCTAAAGAAACACAGGCCCTATTGTTAATCATTGCTTTTAGCAAACTTCCCTCACAGCCTGAGCTAAGCACCATATTAAATTGTGAAGAAATCACTAGAACTACTATGCTGCAAGTGACTTTTAAATCAAGTGCTTTGGTTATACGATATTCAGCACTGTGCTGTAAAGGGTGGTAAATGGAGGTGTCATAAATATCTGACTTTATCATCTGTTGACTCATAATCCAGATGCCAATGGGATATAAATCATGTAAAGCATGTTTCCAGATTAGGAAAGTCTGGCTGTTCACTATTGTTCTGGAGAACCGCATTACTTCTTTGTAGGATCAGGAGTGCCCTCTGATGGACAGCAGCTATTACTGGGAAGGAAGAGTTGGCTGGAAAGTGGCTCATCCCAAATCGTCTGTGCAACACAAGATGTTCTCACTTCCTGAATTATATATTTACAGTCCTCTGTGTGCTTAGCTACTATAATAACCAACTTTGTTTTCTTGGAAATAACTTTTTGCATATTTATCTTTCCATTTCCATAATTTATATTGGTATTTGGGAAGAAATCAGGGCACTGTATATGCATACATCTAGTTGTAAAATAAAAAAATTGAAAGAAATTGAATATATAAACTACAAAATTTGTGCATCAAGCTCTGAGAAAGGCCTTGAAAGGCTCTGACAAATTCAGACACCTGAAAATTCAGATATTCAGCTGAATATCAAAAGACATATAACTGGGGAAAACAGATAAACTCTCTTAAGAAGTGCTTATGTGCGTGTAAAACCCCAAAAGTTTGTATGCATTTTTCTAGCTCTATAAGCTCTATAACCTAATAAAACATGTTAACTCTCTCTGGAAACTTTCCTCATTTACATTCTTAGACAATCACAACAGAACTGTGAAAAAACGGGAATTTTTTTTTTCCTCCCTCATCTGTTACTTCACCTGTTTGTCAGGTATTGAGCATATTCAGGCTACTTATAATTTTAAATTTTATCACCTCTGATATCAGCTGCCCTTTCCAAACTTATTTGGGAGCTGGAGAAGAGTCACAGACTTAGAGTTTTTTGTGAAGATGACTGTGCCCAGGACCTGGTAACATCCCTCCCTTCCACTGGAGCAGCAGGACTGGAGCTAACGCCTTTGGTGAAACAAAATCCCCTCAAACTGGTCTCAAACACACACTTTCCCTATTATACAACAAAAAATATAAATGCAAATTTGAAATATCCAAGCCCTTATGATACTCATAAACTGCACGTTAAGGTTAACAGTATTTAACACTAATACCACCTGAAGACTCTTAAAAAAGGCAAAATACTAAGAACTGCACATTGTTAAGTAAGTTACAAATGCAGACACCCAAAAGCTTCCGAGCAAAACCCGTCTCCGCGCAAAAGACAACGGGTGGCATCAAGGAATGTGGCTGGGGAGCAGGGAGCTGTGTGCATTTTCCCCAGGTCTCCATCACTGCTGCTGATGTACAAAGCCAGCAGCCATTTTGCCCCAGGTGTGTTGCATCCTGTCGGCAGAGACACACACAAGCTCTGCTCTCTCACTGCTACTTTATTTTATTGTTAAGATCTAAACAAAATGTCACCTTTAGATTTTCCCTCTGGTGAGGAAAGCAGGCGGAGATAAGAAAGAGACCAGCAGAATGTTTCCCGAATGAAAGACACCAGCAGAAAGTTTTTCTGTGACAGATTTTACTCGAGTTTTACATAAACCTAAATATTCTGAAATAGTCAATACTTGGATGCTATGATTGTAGCATCCCTTTTTGCCATGGAATTGCAGGCAGCTGAGACTCAGACTGTCCAAACACTGCCCTGGATGGAGTGTGAGGCATCTCCTCGGCACATGGGTTTGGGAGAGCCCTGGCGCTCCCGTGTGAAGCCCAGCAGCCCCGCCAGCCCCGGAGGAGCGGGCACGGCGCCGGCAGCGCCTCCACACCCCCGAGGGCTCCCCCTCGAGCAAAGGAGGCTCGTTCTGCCTCGGTCTGAGGAAAAACTGCTCAAGCCCTTGTCCCTGAGGGGTTTCTACACCTCGGAAGAGGTGCCGGACCCGAGGTCTGCGAGGGGCTCTGCCCCGGCCGCTCCTGCCCCAGCACCGGCCCCTCGCGGAGGGCGCTGCAATTCCCCCGCTGGCGACGGGGAAAGGAAAACCTTATGCTGTGTCCCCTGAGCTGCCCGCGGCCCCCAGTTAGCCATATGTGGTCTAACAGAGTTTCACGCAATCGCTCCCGACGGCCACCCCGTCCCAAGGGTTCAGCCTCCGCCGCCATCACCCCGGGCTGGGAGAAGGAGGCAGCGGAGGATAGACCGAGCCCCTGTAGCTGGGAGCCGGCGAGCCACGGCCTTTCCCGGCCGGAGCGCTCCCCGCCCGCCGCTGCCAGCATCTCCCCGCGGTGGCCGCGCAGGGCGGGAGCCGCCCAGGAGGGGCTGGCCCGGCAGCGACCCCCGGGACCGCCGCACATCGCTGCGGGTGCCTCGGGAACGCGGGGCAGAGGGTGCCCGGAGGGTCCTGGAGCGCTCGGAGCCGCCTCAGAGAAGGCAGCAAAACGGCCTGGGAAGTCTCGTGGAATTCTAGAGAATTTGTGCTGAATTGGTGGAAGAGTGTTAAGGTCTACATGAAATATCCTTACCACTTTTCAGTGGGCCCGTTTAATTTTCTGTTCAGATTACTGGTTCATGAAAATGTCTAAAGCGGTGCCTTTGGGCTGGTCTTAGAGCAGGACCTTCATTTTCATGCTATAAACCCTTCCTGCACATTACCACTGCCACCCTTTGGGAGACGCTGAGGTGCCCTGCTGAGCCTTGGGGCTGTGCTGCATCCTTGGCTCCTCATGGAGTTTGATCCAGGTCCATCCCAGTCCAGATGCAGCCTTCTTCTGTAAATATCCCCCCGTGTTAATTTTGTACTTTCTTCCATTTTCCCATGTGAGGTTGGGGCAGGGTCTGGAGCACAAGTCTTATGAGGAGCGGCTGAGGGAGCCGGGGATGTTTGGTCTGCAGAAGAGGAAGATCAGAGGTGACCTTATCACTCTCTACAACTCCCTAAAAGGAGAGTATAGCCAGATGGGGGTCAGCCTCTTCACCCAGGCAACCAGCTGCAAAACAAGAGGACATAGTCTAAAACTGCACCACAGAGGTTGAGGTTGGACATTAGGAGGAATTCTTCACAGAAAAAGTGATTAGACACTGCTCAATGAGGTTGTGGAGTCACAATCCCTGGAGATGGTAAAGGAAAGACCAGATGTGGCACTTAGTGCCACAGTGTAGTTGACAAGGTGGTGTTCAGTCATAGGTTGGACTTGACGGTCTCAAAGTTCTTTTCCAACCTAACTGCTTCTGTGGTTCTGTTGCTGTCACCCTCAGGCCTGCTGTGATCTGTGAGCTTGGTGGATGACTTGCATATACACACCCTGGGCAAGTGGCATTATAGCTCTGCAGGAAAGATTTGTAGCAGAAAACAGGAAGACTTGCTCTAAAACTAGCCAAAGGGCACCGCTTTAGATATTTTAATGAAAAAATAATCTGAATAGAAAATAAAACAGATCCACTAAAAAATGGAAAACACTTTTCCAACAATTTAAGAATAAATTAGCTAAAATTCAAAATTATATGCCCTTCTAAATTAAAGGAAAAAAGTTTCAGTTTAAAAGGTGAAACGGGTTATGCTTTTAGCATCTCTTCAAAACACAATTTCATTAAGATGAGTAGGAACTGACCCTTTTAGCCTGACATTTTATTCCAAATGTAAGCATTGTCTAGTGGGATAATAATCATCACAATAATCATCATTATAATATCACCAACACTATTTGGCATCACAAATACCAAGCAATCCCCGCTCTCTTCTGAAATCCCAGTGTCTCTGGTATCTAGATGTAGCAGTGCGCAGTACCTGCTGTTACTGTTTAGCTATGGCAGCAGCATCTACAAAATAAAATCTGTTTTTAAAATGTGAGATGGGTGGTAAAAAATTGGGCTAAGGGGAAATACTTGTAGTTTTCTAACAGGACATAAACTGTATGAGAATAGCTCAGATACAGCAGGTGGCTTTTGAGTATGCAAAATAATATGGTAAAAGAAGATGCCTACTGGGTCATTCCTGTGTTCACGATCCTTGGTGAAGTGCTTAATGAACACTGTCAGAAGGAAAGTACCTGAGCTGGAGCCAGGGAAAAGGAGTTATAGATTTTTAAGGTTGTCCTTCAGTGAAAACTTTATTGTTTGAAATTGTCCTGGGTTTCTGTAAAATAAAATACTGCCTTTTGTTGTTGCATAGCACTGAAGAAGCAAAATTACTGCCATTTGTACTCTTAAGTGATTGGGATATTATCAGTTAAGTAGTATGACACCATTCCTGTATGAACACATGGTTTGAATTTATTCTCCAAAGTTTGACTGGACTTACCCTTTATAGCCGGGGTCTTTCAGATCCTGCATACCTGTTTCTGCCATAAATAAGGAGTCAGAAGTGCAGTGTTGTACTTTTCACTTTGCTTGTCATTCCCTTGATCTGAAATCTTCTTTTGATTTGCTGAAAATTCAGGGCAATCATGAATCAAACACAATAGATATTAGAAATGCAGAATTAAAAGCAGTCCAGAAACAGAACTCTGTGGACTAAAAGGCAGCGAATTCCCCAGTCACTGGGATGGATGGACTTTAATTTGTCAATAATTCATCAGTGTTATGGAGAAGGATCAATAATAAAATGATATTAAAATACCAGTCTTGTTGCTTTATGGACAAATTGACCTAGCCAGTCCAACACCTTGAACAAGGGGAGACTGACATGCAAACCATGGTCTATACATCTTTACCCTTCAGGCATGCCGAGGTGATGGCAAGATCAAAGAGGCTTTTGAAATGCCAAGTTCTGAGAAAGGAAATTGGGAAATATAACTCCAGAGTTAGCTGGAGGGGGCAGGGATGAGGGTCATGTTAGAAGGTGTTAACCACTGTAGAGAGAAGAGAGACTCCTATCCCAGATGGTGCAGACATTTCATTGTGGAAATACAACTGTGACCAGCCCATGTTATAAGGTAATGAAATCTGTCACGACTGGAACATCAAAAGTGGTCACAGGCTATAAAGGAACAGTGTTTGTGGGAGCAGTAGGGGCAAGAAATGTCGGACACTGGAGGCTGTGTCTCTGAGAGGCTGTAGTCAAGAGGATCAGAAAGGAGAGGAAGGAAGAGATTGTCTTGATGACAGCTGCCCGAGGATAGGAGCAGAGGACAAGTAAGATATTGCTTCCTTTGTAATGAATCCAAGATGTACCTCCGTAGCCTGACATTTACTGAGTAAACTGAGTTAGTTGCTCCCTCAGACAAGTCCTTTCAGTCCACTCTGGTTTTTCTATACATTCTTAATACATTCTGTTTTAATTAGACCAGTTGAGTCCTTGATTGTTTGCAAATTTCATGCAGACGTTTCCTTAGCGGTGCTTCTAAAGAAGAGGCACTACAGAAAGATGCCTGGAGCCTATCATAGTTGGGATGTTTGATGCTTGGACTTTGGAGAATTCTCACAGGAGATGGCACTTGCAGAACTCAGGACTGGCAAACACAAAGGAAACACCTGGATGGTCGGAGGTCTTTTTATCTTCCTCTGATTTTCTTATGTCTTGGAATTTGAGAATAATGGAAGTCAAATCAGAAAGAGGGATATCAGTCAGCTTTCATGAAAATCAATGCTGCAAAGCAGAAGTGTACTGAAAAGTGCAAATTAATTGCATGAAAACAGGGGAAAGCAGACTAAAAAGTGCAGGTAGCAGAACTAGACACTTCCAGCAGAGTGCAGCATCACCCTGGATGAGCTGTGCATGAGCATGAAGGCTGAGAACCACTTGCCGACCGATAAAAGGTAAAATAGTAGGTGTCTGTTGCAAATAAATCTCTCAGAAAAATAATCACACCTTTCAATTTTTGGCTTTTGAATAATACTTAGATGCTCTTAAATGATTGACTGTGTACGATAAATGTGTTGGGGATGGAAAGCAGGAGAAAGAATCTGGGACTGGAATTGGAAGTGGGAGCCAGGAAGATCCAGGCCAGACACGTGGGGAGGAGTGGAGGGTCAGCCGAAAAATAAGTTGACTGGTAGCCTGGTGATAGGGCAGGACATTGGAAAGAAATGAACTCATGGGACTGACAGAGCAGACAAAGAAATGAGAGGAAGTACAGGCAAGGAGAAAGGAATCAGTACCTGGAGCCAGAGACAGGACATAGAAAAACATGCTGGAAGAGATGAGACAGGTGGGATCCAAGAGAGAAGGAATAAGCAGAAAGGATATTCTGTTAACCAGTAAAGCCCATCTATCTACAGAGGCCTTGGGATGCATATGTATCACTATTCTGCTTCCTGTGAGCCTCTGTGAAACCTCATATCTGATATACTATAATATTGTCCTATCAAGGATGAAAACATGCTGTTGCTGTCTCTCCTTTGGAAAAAGATCACAAGGAAGAGGTTAGTCCTGTGGATTTAGAAGTCCCAAGACAACTGTGCTATCATGGAGATAATAAGTTGCTGCCATGTGATAGAATTTATGATTTTGTGTTCTTGTTTCTTAAAAAAAAACAAAAACAAAACAACTAGGACATTGCAGACAAGATTAGTTTTCAAAACCTTCTTAAGTTTGCAGAGTCAAATCTGGAAAAGTCAGGCAATCGGACAGTCAGAGGATTTTACCCAATCCTCTGTGAAAAGGCATTGTGATGGGTCCTTGAAGTATGCAGTCAACTGAGTCTTTTTGCACTAGAATTCTGTTTCATTTTATATATGGAAAAAGCTTGTTTTGGGGTTGATCAGATTTGTAGCATGAAGGAGGGTGACTTCCCTCCCTTTATACCTCATTTGTTGCAAAAATGCAAAGGGCATAAGGCATGTGGAGAGAAGTTTATGGAGATGGACAATTACATGGTTAGAGTCCCTGGTAAAACCCTGAATAACAGCACTTTACTTCAGTGCCTAGCATCTTCCTAGCTTTGCCATGATGGCTGGGAATTCACTTAGTGAAACTTGGCTAGTTGTTTTTGTTCTCTTCTGCTTTTTTTGCTCACTTTTGTTTTCTAAGCGGTGATCATATCATAGGATCCTTGACTTGAGGATCAGTGGTGTGAAGTGTGTAGGACTACCAAAGGCTACAACTGAGGCAGTACCATGCTTGAGACACAGACTACACCCACCTGAGTACTCTGGAAAACCAGGTGTTAGGAGACTGAAGCTGGGGAAGGTGATGATTCTGATCTGAATTTCTGTGCAGCATAAATCCTTGATTTATAAAACTGTGATGATGACAGTCACTACATTACTCCAGAGAAGTAATCTAGAAATTAAATACCATTTTATTGTACCTAAGTAACACTGAGGGTACAGCAGTGAGGGATTCCATAGTCCATCTTGCACAAGAATCAGAGGTGGAACTGAAAAGCATGTTTTACGATCTTCTAACTAAAACCCAAACATAATACATACAGAGTGAAGTGAAATTAATGTTGTGTGGCCAACACGGGGTTCATCTGACCTAGTTTTAGTCATCTAGACTGGCTCCAGTCAGTAGGGATTTTATTTCAAAGTAGGCATCCGTGACAGACAGGGCACTTGTCTCTCTGTGTCTACTTGCTAGCTGCTTTCTCAGAGAAAATTTATTTAAGAACTAGGTATTTCACTTCATGGCTTAAAAATTACTATGTTATTTCACATTGTTTGTGAAAAACAATGTGTTTTATTAATGGCATGTGCAAAATACACATGACCAGGTCAGTCAAGAACAGACACAGCTATCTGGTGCATTTGATTTCCAAACTTTATTTTCTAACCAAATAACAAAGGTATAAGCAAAACCTAACTTTGATCTCAAAACTTGTTTTATTTTAGATTCCTACATTATCTTTTCCAGATCCTCTTTTTTTCTACCTGATACTTTCCCCTAGACAGTTCTTTGTTTAACAGCCTGCTCCACGTACTCTAAATCAGGAGTGTAAACTCTGGCCTAGGGGCTCTTTTTTTTATGTGTTGTCTGTGTAACATCTGACATCTGAGACACCTCTTGGGTTTGAAACTAAGCACTTCCATAGAACAGGTAATAAATACTCATAATTCCAGTATCATAATGGTTTCAGTCAAGTAGAAGTGAAGAAGTATATGTCAGACACCTTGAATCCAGCTGAAAATATGGCTCAATCTAGCACTGCATCCAGGAGATCTAGAGTACTGGTGAAATTTCTGCTGTGAACCATTACATGAAGATGCTACAGAAATGGAAACAAAGGCTGAGGAAGTTAAATCTGCTTTCAGCAGCAGCACAGGGTTCAACCAACCACACATGGTTGCTGTTCCATTTTCAGGGAAGAAGTAGTGACTGTCCTGTAGCAGCTGGAAGGGATGCTGTGAGTCACTGGCACCTTCCCACTCAGCTCTACTCTACTGTGGAAAGGAAGGGGCATTTTTCTAGAGTTTTTTTGGTGCATTTCTGCCTGAGGAATTTCATTATAGAGCTCCCCCAAAACCTGGGGGTAATAGACACTCTCTTTTCCCTATCTCCCCTATCATATGCACAGAGGAGTGAATTATCCTCAAGGAAAGCAAAGTACCTTCTCATTTTGTTAAATTAAAATCACTGTACTGGACATAAAGCAGTAGATATTACATCAGTTAATGTCACAAGGCTAAGAGCAATTAGTAATTTCAGCAGAAACTGATGTACAGGAAATTCTACACAAATATGAGGAAGAACTTCTTTACTGTAGGGGTGACTGAGCACTGGAACAGATTGCCCTGAGATGTTGTGGTATCTTCCTCATTGGAGATATTCAAGAACCATCTGGATGCAATCCTGTGCTTGAGCAGGGAGGTTGGACCAAATGACCCACTGCAGTTCCTTCTAACTTGCCCCATTCTATGATTCTATGATATCAAAAAAAGTAAAAAATGTAGCTGTATCAAAAGGGATTGAATCTGTTTGGACTAAACATTGCAATGAAAATTCATGTTTCTCAGAAAAAGAAGGGAGAGACAGTTGATGAGGATCCCTACTGCACCAGGATGGAAATGAGAATGGTGTCTAAAAGATTTACTGAGGGAAAGAACAGTGTGGGAGATTGTTTTGTCTTATAAGACATGCTTATGAGACCATTACCAGAGGCATGAGAGTGTGCCCAAGGAGGACACCCTCTTGTTCTGCCTTGGAAAAGCAATCCCAGAGATTACATAAACCAGGGCAAAATGAAGCCATGCATGGAGGTGATGAGCTATATGAGAAGCCAAAGACATTTTTTAATGTCCCTGACAACCTTCTGAAGTCTGCTGAGACAGTTCATTGCTTTGGGTTCTCACTCAGTTCAAACTCCTTCTGTCACACAGCTAGAAGGATAGCCTATGTCAAGGCTGAAGAGTGAAATCTGGTTACTCCTGTAATACCTCCAAGGAAAGAAATACTGTGAATCACCATTCCTTGCACCTTAGTAGATTGCTGAACCAGACCACCCTGGAATCTTCATGGTAGGACATGAGAAATTTCATCTATGTGGGACATTTACCCAGCTGGCTGGCAGGGTCTGTGACAGTTCTTAATCATCTCGGAGCCAGGCCCTGAAGAGAGAGCTCTCTTGGCCTCACTCCTCTGAGCTCCTCATCCAGTGCAGCTGAGTGGCCCTGTCTTGATCCATTCCAGAACATTTGGAAACTGAGTATTTCGTAATATCTGATGTGAGCTGCTAGGCATTGCAACAGAGATGCCAGGAAGGAATGCAGTGACAAAACAAGCCTTTTACCAGAAAGTCCTGTGCGGACAACCCAGAAATTTCTTCTAGGAACATTTGAACCCTAAAGTCAGGATATATAAATTAGTCTTTGTTCCATGCTGGCCTCCAGAGTAAGACCAAGAATTTGTTTCCCATCCAGTTCTGCTGAGTGACCTAGAAGAACGTTACATAACATTCTACTTCATAGAAGGAAACAACAAAGGAGAGGTAATACCCATGGTCTCTCAAGGTACTGCTAGCTGGCTGTGGAGGTCACCAACCAAGGTTTGCAACACTTGCCCGTGTCAGAATTAGTCCTGTGTGAGAGGTTTGGAGATTGTTAAAAAAACTTCAGAAGAGCTTTTCTGAGATATATGCTAAGCTGAATGTGAAGACTGATCTCCACTGTCATGGGATGTGCCACTGACATCCTGGAGCAATTCTTAATGCCTTATTTCAGAGGAACAGAAGGGAAGAAAGGAAGGAGTCAACTACATTACACATTAAGCCTTCTTTCTCTCTCTTTAGCTCTCTCTCTTTCTCATAGACTTGCTAGACAGACACTCTCTGATGCTCTCTTGTCTTCTCTCACTTCAGTTCCAGCAGTCTCAGGTTTATTTCTGCACATTTTCACGATGTTACTCTTTTCCCTAAAGTGTCAATGATAAGCTGGAGAGGCAGTGATAGGAGCAGATGGATTAGGTATCTCGTGACATCTTGTTTTAGCCATCTTGTTTTAGCCATCCTTTGGCTCAGATACCCTTGTTTTGGGCATCCCAACATGATTCTGGAGTAGGCCATTTTAGCATAAAGCTAGTCCCACACATTTTCCTCTTATTGCCTGAATTAACATCCAAGAAACTATTTTCCAGGATAAAAACAGCATTGTCAAAGAGCCCTTCCCACAGCAAAAGGATGCCAATTTATGCTTCTGATCACCATGTAAATGGACATCACATGAGATGAGACCTTCACACAATCAGAAAGAGCAGCTTTCTAAGAGAATCATGATGAACAGCCAAGGCCAGCAGACACAAGTGGCAGGGTGACCCCCTACAAGTGCTTCATTGTCCATCCTGTTCCTTGAGGTGCAGGGTCAAATCAGGACAGCCCAGGCTGTTTCTGCTACACTCTGCCCAACCAGACTAAAGCATGAGTGTTCCAGGCATGGAGAGTTCTGTGGCATTTGGTCTGTGCTGTACAAGCCAAAGCCAATATTGTGTACACAAGTCCTTTTTGCTTCCTTTGGGGTTTTGCCGTGTCTCTGTTTGCACACAGCTGTGGTGGGCAGAACCAGCATCTGTTTAGAAATGATGTGGCTGTGGACAGGGATTGATGAGGAGAGGAAACAAGGCCAGAGGGATGCCAACAAGATAAATGGTGTCAGTGCACACAAACATCCAGAAGCAGAGTGACTGGCCAGAGTTATCTTTGTTTCTCACATAGCTGACTTCCTAGCAGATTTGAGACACTTGGTAATGATGGTGTTGCTATTTGTCTTGCAGATTAGAGCAAGGGCACTGGATCAGGATGAGGTGGGTGTGACTAAACTCAGGACCAGTGTTTACTTTCAACTCATTGTGAGCCATTCACACTTAGGAGGTCAGCAGAGACCTAGTCACTACAGGGAATGCACCCCAAAGAGAAATTCATCAGGCCTGCCATGGCATGAGACACTCAGTTGCTCAAAAAGAGCCAGTCAGACACCCAGACCTCTGCCATATGAGGCTGGCAGATATGGCACAAGACCTACACAAGATTCTCCTTACTGCAGGGAAACCTGGAGAGCACCAGGCAAAACCAGCACCTTTGTTTGAATGAGGAATCCCAGCTGGTGGGTCTACGTTAATGTGACCAGATCCCTCTCTAACTGCCCATGACTGTCCCAACCAGATTTCCATTGGCCACAGTGAAAGTTTTAGTGAACTAGAGCACGCTAGTGAACTAGGTAGTCACCTCCTTGTGACTGACAACCTGAATGTGTCCTGGCTTTGAACTGAAGCCCAGCCAGGCTGCCAGCAGAGGCCAGCTGAGGAAGAAAGCATAGCCAAAGAGGATGTGAGAAGGAGGGGAGGAAGCACCACTCCAGATTTTGCTAGCGTGGAGCTCATGCCATTAAGGATTGCCATGTGGTGAGGTGGGCAATGCACAGTCACCAGGGCAATAACAAGATACCACACAGCTGTTTTAATTCAAGTCATGAATGGGAGAAGGGGGACAGTGGGGCATAGCCATCATGGAAGAAAATACAGGTTCATTCACTTTCCAGCCATATGAGGAAACAAACAAACCAAATGAGTCCAGATTCCATTCTGTGGACTTCGAGTGCCCAGGGAACTGGGGCATGACATCATTCAACAGAAAGAAGACAGCAGCCCGTTCAGCTTCTGTAATGCTGTGAGAAACCACCACATTTCTCTCTGCACAGTGTGGGAGCTCGTGGTCTTAAGGGAAAAAGTGACTGTCAGGCACCACTTACAATGTGTGATTGTCCAGAAGTTCCAAAGAAGTGTATGGAAGTGACAGCACTACCACTTGGAAAATTTTTTTCTCCAGATAATTTTGTCATTTAATAGTGGAAGATGTGGACTTGCACTGTGAGTGCATGGATTAAAGGTGGGACCCCCAGTCAGATTTACCCAAGAGATGGTCCTCCCACGCTGCACCCCTAACAAGCTGTTTATTTAAGGCATTGGCAGATTTTCCCCTCACCGTGCATTTGCCAAACCGCAGCTAAGAGCTTTTCATTTAGCCACGGAAGGAAAATCTTGAAAGCAATTCATGAATCCACACTAAAATCTCTAGAGCTATAATTAAATCAACTCTTGAAGTAGTGTAACTCTTTTTATGGCTGAAATAGCAGCCTTTATTTTAAGCATCACTGGAGAAAGAGGAGGAAAGAGGAAAACATTTCCATGTGAAGTCTTGGAAACTCCTTTCAGCATACTAAACATTCACCAAGGCTTCCTGTGAGCATTGGAGTTTGTCCTTTCTCTGCTGACTGGATTTTCATCCCGTTTGACCTCAGGCAGCCGGCTAAAAGCCCTTCTCCAACAGAAGACAAAGAAGACAGCAGCTGTCTTCGGGTGAAGGACATAGGTGGGACAACGGGGACCGGGACGTGCGCGGGCGCAGGACATTGCTTGGAGCTCGGAGAGCCCCGAGGACGGGCGGACAGCGAGCGAGCAGCGAGGTGCGACGAGGACACAGCCCCCCCGAGCCCTCCCGGTACACTTCCAGCAGATGCGGAGCACCTGCGGCTGCCGTGCCCGGCGGCGGTCGGGCCGCGGCCGGAGGCTGCCCGGGGCGGTGCGCAGGCTGTGCGGTGTCCCCGCAGCCTCGCCCGCTCCCC
>VWYP01028644.1:215908-269553 GCA_013400435.1 Pycnonotus jocosus | reverse complement strand
AGGGCGCTGGCCCGCGGCCCTGCGCGGCCGGAGAGCCGGGATGCTTCGGCGGCGTGGCGCGGAGAGCGGCGCGGGTGGCGGCGGAGCGGGCCGCGCATCGCAACGTGCTGCTGCTGGATGCCGGCGACCAGTACCAGGGCACCGTGTGGTTCTCCCGCTTCAAGGGCCGGGAGGCGGTCCACTTCATGAACCTCCTGCGCTACGATGCCATGGTAAAGCGGGCCGGGGGACGGCGAGAGGTGTCCCCTCTCTCTCCCCCTCTCTTGGGTGCTGGGTCTATTCCTGCCTTTCCTCCCCCGCTGCCGGTTTTTCGCACTGCCGCCTCCTTCGGTGCGTAAAGTTGCATCAGAAAAGGCTGCAGGTAATGCTAAAATCGTGGCCAAAGGCAGCTGGGAGGCAGGCGAGACAGGAGACTATTTGCTGGGTGGTAGACTCTCGGCCGAATTAAGTCGTGAGCTGGCAGCCCACGCATGGATTAAAGGTGGGACCCCATGGCAAGGCTACACAGAGAGATGCAATGGAACTCTCCTTGGCACATGCAGGGGCTGGAGACAGGCAAGGGGCTGGACGGGGCCTGTTGGAGGGGAGTTGGCAAGCCATGGAGATGACTCCGGCAAAAACCGGGCAAAGAGCCTGGTCTGGACAGAGGAGTTAACTCTGCCTGAGGCTCGCAGCCTGACCTGCTTCGGTCCTGCAGGAGGGGACAGATGGCACACGCTGGCTGTGCTGTTTCAAAGGGTGGAGGTTTTTAGTTTTCATCAATCCCACCCTGGTTGTGTCCAATACTCTCAGAGTCATGACAGGGTATGTAAGGGGCTGTGTACAAACAGTCCAGAGACTACAACAATGCCGTGGTGAGGAAGGTCTCTGGAACTGTGCTAATCATACACCTTTTCTCTGTCTCTTCTGGTCATGCAAGTGCTGAGAGGAAGGTAAAATCTGTGACTGAGATTGGGAGATGTCACTCCATGTCCTTGAATCTTTTGTCTCAGGGCAGTGATTTATTTTGTTTGTGTACAACCCCGGAAAGGAGAGAGATTAAAGTCATGTTTGAGCATGACTCCTGTTGTGAGAGTGATCGGGTATTTATTTTATCCCAATTGTCAGCTTAAGGGGAAAATCCTCAGTGCATATCACATTCCCTGTCTTCATCTTTTTTGCTTTGTCTGGAAAGGACTGTGCTTTCCTTTCCAGGTAAAAATGGCTTCACCTGTGTATTCCCTCTGCCTCAGGACAGCTGTGGAAGGGAAAGGCATGCCCCAGTGTTCTTTCTTAGGCTAAGCACCAGACAGGGATACTATGAGGGATACTGCTCCCTGTTCACATGCCCGAGTGAGCGGTTTTCTAATTGTGAAACTAACATTAACAGGATTTTTCCTCCCGATGGTGATGGAGAGGAGTGTGTGCATTCAGGACTCATCCTCACTGAGAGCTGGGGAGCGCCTTGGGATTCTGTACTGCAGAAATAGCTTGAGGTGGTTTTTCCTACCTTTCTTCATAAAGCTTTCTGCTGTCTGTCATTTTTCAATCTTGTGCTTGCTGGTATAACTGGTTCATGGGCAGCCTGCGAGCCTATACAGCTCCTGATTACATCACAAGAAGAAATTTTTTCAGGCGGTGTTGAAGTACTGTTCAGTTTCAGAAACAAGTTATGTAGGAAGCACCTGGTTTTGGAGATACTATGAGCTTTTTCATCAGAATAAGCTTTAAAAATAAATCCACCCCGTACCAGATATCCAGAGGTTGTGCCAGACGTGAATGCTTTAGGCGAAGTAGTCAGCCACTTGTTCTCTGTAGAGGTGCTGCTTATTATAATTCGAATAGAAGGTGACAGGGTAGGTGCTAAACGTTCCGTAGCTCCTCAGTCTTCCTCTGCCACCAAAGAGCCTGAGGAACAGATGCCGAGTGTCGGGCACTGCTACAGCATCTGTTTCCATTCTTCTGTCTGTGGACCGTGGCTGGGGGAGGGCACAGGGAGCAAGGTAAGACCCGCACTGAGAAGAGTGAGCTAGTGTTTCTTCAAGTAAAATTTGGGAAGCCACGTCTCCGACAGAAGGGTTGGGGATTGCTGAGATGTTTAGAAGCGAACTGCAGCTCTAGGCTTACAAACAATATGAAGGAGAGAGCATGAGTCATTGAAGTTGTTACAGGATGCGGGCAGGAGCTGTAGGAGGATTTAGGACAGCCTGGAAACTTTAGAGGTTTTCTTCACAAATGGGAGAAATTTCTTTTTTGAAGTTTACCTTTTTCTCATTTATACCTGTTATCACCTCCACTCTGTTTTCTCCTGTTTGATTGCCTTCCAAAAATTTTCATGGCACTAGCCTTTTTTTTTTTTTTTTTTTTGTGTTATTAAGACTAAAAACCAATTTAAATAACTGAAAGGCAGTAATTGGAGAAGTGATAGAAGTCTTCTTGCTTTACTTTTAAGTTGCATCTTTCTGTTAATTTGTATCCTGATTTTTGAAATATTTTTAGACATGCTCCATGTGAGAAAGAGGATTATATAATCACATGCTGTGTGCCTGAATATTTCTGTTTATTCCCCCTTGTGACTTACACTTACACTGGCCAATGGATTTGGATTTGGTGAAGGGATAGCGCACAGGTACAGAGTCCCAGGAGCTCTGGGTGCAAGATTAGTTAGATAGGAACGCAAAATGGTCCACATCTTCCACCTCAGAGGAATAGCAACAAAAATAAAGCTGTATTATTAGCCACCAGTGCTTTCTCATTACCAGCGTTGTAACCACCCACACCATGGGCAAAGTTTTGATTAAAGTTCATGTCCTAATGGACATGAAATAACCCAAGATGCAATCCAATAATGCAAGACGCAGAGCCAAAAGATACGATCTTTCCTAACTGGTTGGTTGGGTTAGGCCTGTGGGGTATTTTTTTCCCTCAACAAGCTGGTGGCAGTTATACCAATTCAATTTCTGACTTCATTTGCAACCTTTTTTTGTTGGGGCTTAATTGCATGTTAAGGAGAAACAGAAGGCAGGTGCACTAGCCAAAAGGAAAGAGCTTTTTACGATTCTGATATACTCTACCAGTCCATAGATATCTTTTTAGAACATCCAGACAGCATCAAGATGATTTTTTTTTCTCTTTGTTACTATTTTTTAATAGCAAATTAGATTGCAATTAGAGTACAGTTAGACATGGAATGTAGTTGGAGTGCATTGTGTCTTTGCAAGTCAGGATTTTTTTAAAGATAATTCTTGGTTCTTTTGTAAAAGTGCTGCAGCCGCACACAAACAATTTGGCTCCTTTCCAGAGGTGTGAGTTGTGTTCTCACCAGTGTCAGCCGGAGCACCTGATTTCCAATGCAAGTTACTGCTGATATCCTGAAATTTCCGCAGAGCCATTGACTACCTGCCTGTGAGGATAAAAGGAGTCAGGGATCTTTGTCTGTCCCAAAAGAAAGAGACTGCAAATCAATTGATTGAAATACTGAACTCCCAAACCTGTGGTGGCTTCAAGGTCCTGCTTGGTTTGGGAAGCGATCAGGGTTAATACATCCATTTGGAGAATAAAAGCTGGGGCAAGCACAGCTGGGTGTGTGAGTTAAGTAGAACAGAAGGGTGCATAAGCCTTCTGACATGAGGAATGCAGCTTTCCCCACTTAATCTCAGAATGAAATTAAGAGCACTTAAGAGCACTTTTACCTGGAAGAGTTGGCCCATTGGCTTTGACACCTCTTACGTGCTTTGCTCCAGCTGCAACCTGAAACCTCGTATGAATTTATTATGTGCCAGGTTACGCAATTATTGTGTTTCTGTGGATACATTTTCTCCTTCCCAACACCTAAATATGCTACAAAGTCCTTGTGTGCATTGTGCTTCTGCAAAGTGCCATCTATGGAGGTTTTGCTGATTTATCACCAAACTTGCAGGCACAGGCACGTGGCAACTTAGGCTGAGCATGCAAAAGGGGCGGGTAGGAGAAATTTCCCTGGAAGCAAGTCGGTTTTCTTCTGCTTAACCAGCCTGGAAAAACCAAACATTCTCATCTGGCTGGTATTACCTTGCTAATAAATGAACTGGACTGCTCGTTTTGTGTGGTAGTCTTGATGCTTCACTGTGTTAAGTGCACACACACCCATTGTGTGTGGATTGGCTCTGAGGATTCTTCCTAATGGATAATTAGATCTTCCATTGGCAAGTATTGATAATGATGGTGGATGGAAAGTGATATTTTCTTGTTTTGTGTTAAAGCACAGAGGAATGCTTACTAAGTGCAACATAAGTATGTTTTTAAAACTGTAGTCCAGGCACAAAGCTCTTAAAATGCACTTTTTATTTAAAGAAAATCCTAAATATCAATGACAAATGTTTGTTTTCCTCAGTATCTAAACAACATATTTTCCATACACAACATATATGTTTTCCTTTATGGTTATTGTTAATCTTTTTTAGAGCTACAGGATGTAAAATGAGTGGATTTTGATCAGGTACGTGGTGACAAACAGATAAGTTTTTGATTTCGATTTTCACATCTGTACTCATGTAAGAGAATTTGAAAAATAAAAACCTACATCTAAAAAGAAAAATAAACCAACCACTTGTGTTCATGAGAAACATAAATGTGTTGGTTTAGACAATTTAGAGTTTTCTTTCATAGAATGTAGACTTTGTTTTCTCAAACATACCATGTATATAATTTATGAGACTAATTACATTGAATATTTGAGGTAGGGTCTCATATTTTTTTCTTGTTGTTGCAGGCTTTGGGTAACCATGAGTTTGATGAAGGTGTGAGTGGATTATTGGATCCTCTTCTTAAAAATGCAAATTTTACAGTCCTGAGTGCAAATATTAAAGCAAAAACTCCATTAGCAAACAAAATGATGAAATATGTTCATCCTTTTAAAATAGTCCATTTTGACTCAGAAGCAGTTGGAATTGTTGGCTACACTACAAAGGAAACTTCTTTTCTTTCACAGCCAGGTATGTTTTCTTTAGTATGTACGTTTACATCCTTTGTTACTATTTTGTTATTTGCCTACTTTTTTAAGTCCAAAGATGAAGATTTTCAGCTGAAAAGTGGGAAGTCTGTTGTTTTATCAGTATTTACTTGTATTACTCAACTCTACCTGATTTTTGACTTTAAAAAAGCTTGCTAACATTAAAACCTTCTTTCATACAGACCTGGACCATATCTAAGAATACCAGAAAGTCAGTGAGATTGCAGGAGAGCTCAGGGGCAATTGGGATTTTTATTCTTGCTTGGGTTTTTAAAGTTATATTCTATGATATTTTATTTTTATTTATCCATTTAAATGAAAGTTAAAACTTGAATATAGCTTGTCTCTAGCTTGAAGTGTCACATTTCTCTGTGTGTTGAAATTTTGTTCTTGGATGCCTCCATATCCAAAAACAAGGAGAGGTTCATACTTGTTTTTGAAGCAAAAGTTGCCCAAGATGTTTTTAGCCTCTCAAAATATTTGCAGAAATTAGACTACAGAAGGAACATCCATTCAGCTTTTACCACAATTGCTTCATTCATGAGTAAAATTAGAAATGATGGGGGAAAAGACTTCTCAATTTCTGACTATTTTTTCCAGCGTTTCAGGGGGTTTGGTTTGATGAGGGTGTTGTTTGGGTTTGGGTTTTTTAGTAAAATAAAATGGTCTGCTAGAATGAGAAACACATTTAAATCAGCTGTAGAAGATATGAGTCACTGCCCACTAGGAGTTCAGCCTACACGTAACAAAAACATAGTTTCTTCCTTGGGTTTTGCGGTTAGGGATGCTCTAAGCACTGCTTTGAAACACTTTCACGTTGAAAAGGGACTTCATATCATTATTTCTCTTTTTGTTGCCAAGTAATACAGAAATAGTGTGTTGTCTTCCTAACAAAAGGAATGTTCAATACTTTGAGGATGTATTAGAATATAAAACTATTACTTCTGTGTGTTTTTTAAATTCCAATGCTGTATGTTTAACCTGCCAAGAAATGGGCATCTGAAGTCTGAATAGACTTATTGATCTCACTTCTGTTTTTCAGTGATGTGGGTTTGGATTCCTGTCTTTTTTCTCCCCAACAAGAAAGAAAATTGATCTGTGTTTTGTGTAGGCAATAGAATTTTACCTGTGCCTGAGGGTGTGAGGATAGATATCATGGGATGTCATGCTAAGTTTGAATAATGACAATCAATATTGCCCTCCATTAGGGATTAATGGAATCTGCTGCCACTCTTCTTCCAAACACCTGTGTTGAGGCAGCAAGATCATCAAAGTAACTTTCTTGCAAATAAGTACACTAGGTGAAAATCCAGATAGTGCTGGAATGATTCTATGAAGCATTTGAATACATTTCCAATAATGTTTAGACATCATATCCAGTGCCTCAGTATGCTAAGATGTTGTAAGAGACCACAGCTAGATAAAAAGCAATGTCAAATTGGAAGTCTTGTTAGCTCCACAGATGGAGCTGAAGCATCCCTAAGGAAGTGTATCCCACAGTGAAACTGGCAAAAAAACAGAGCAAATTCTAGCAGCAACATTTGTAGTGATCAGAGTTTTTACAGTTTTGTGTTTTGCCTCCTCGGTGTGTGGAGGAACATTTAGCAGCTTTGAAAATGTGAACTCAGGAAATGTTCATGTAACTCAGTGACAATATATTGCCCATGACCTAGCAATCCTTCAGACTGGTAAAATCATGGCAGACATGGGTCAGTGGCTAAGTAATTATCAACCTAGTTCCTTATATTCAATTAATAAGGAACCTTGTGAATTTTAAATTCAGCACCTTGGTTATCTCTACACATTTCATCCAGATGATTCAGTTTTCTCTGGAAAAAAAGGCCTCTGTGTGCTTTGGCATGCTCTACACTCTTATGGCATTCCCAAGGCAAACAGGAAGCTTGAAAATGCTGAAATGTGAATTCCTACTTTACTGCCTTCTGTGGAAGTATTTTGTGAGTATGATTTCTTCTATTGTTAAATCTCAATAACTTCCACCCAACTATGAAATTACAACTTGTTCTTTTCATAGTCTGCTTAAAAAGGGTTACCAAAATAATTGAACAAAGTATAAAATCCTTAAATCTCATTGTTTCCATTGGGAGGGACCAACTAATCTCTGCTGAAAGTACTATTAATGTCACTGTTTGGAAACCACAGGGATGGGGAACACATTTATAGATTACAGCCAGTTGGCAGTTTTTCTGGAGTTCTCTGTTTTGTTATGTACAGCTATCTCAGCTGAGTGCCCAGCAGGTTTTCCCATGTCCTGCAAGAGTTGCTCATAACTTGGTACATAGACACAGTTATCTGTGTATTTACTTTGAACTGATAATCACAAGGCCATCTTTCTAGTATTTTATGGTTCCAGTCCACTTCCTTTAGTTGTGTAATGTTGTTTGGTCCACTGTATTTTTGTATAAGGTGTACACCCAAATCTACTTATTCTGTAGCCCTACAGACTGCAAAATATTTACTAAAACTATTTATTTGGCAGAGTTTTCTAAAATTGAGTTTTAAATGGCATTTATTCCACTTTATTCTGGCTATCTTGAATAATATTTTTAACAGAACAGACAGTTCTTTTCCATGTTCAGTTGTAGCAGTTTGGCTGTTTTTCCTGAAACTCTACCTCACCTAAAAAGAGAAGATGCCACATCATCTTAATACCTTGAAAGAGAAGTGGAATATTTTGATTCAGATTGTTTTGAAAAATGTCCAGAGGAGTGCTAAGCAGTATATTGCTTTTTGCCTGGTTTCTTAGAGAATTGAACACTGTATAATTGCTCTTACAGTCCCCCACTGTATAACTTTCAAACCTGCTGGCCCATTTCATCTCAACTACATCAAATACTCAGATGGCTGGGATGCAAAGCTGTGTGCAGTGCCGTGGCTAGGCCATGGAGAAGGGGTGACAGAAGCCCCTGCAGCCCCAGGCAGAATTCCCTTTCTGAGGGCAAGGCAGACAACAGGAGATCAGTGGGTGGGTGGATTGGCAGTGGGATGACTCACCCGAGCTCTGATGTCTGCCTGCCCTGACATAACAGTCCTGGGAGAGAGATGGGCTTTATCTGCATGGGATGGGCCTTGGTTTTTCCCTCATTGTGAAAGTGGTTTGTTTTGATACCTTTTCTCTACAACTACCTGAAAGAAGGGTGTAGCAAGGTGGGGAACAGTGTCCTTCTCCTAAATAAGAAGTGACAGGAAATGCTCTCAAAGTTTTGTCAGGGGAGGTTTACATTGGATTTTTAGAAAAAATTCTTCCTGGAAAGAGTTGTCAAGCACTGGAACAGACTGCCCAGGGCAGTGCTGGAGTCACCAGCCCTGGAGGTGTAAATGTGGCACTTAGGGACACACTTTAGTCGTGGACTTGGCAGTGCTGGATTAATGGTTGGACTCTGTGATCTTAGAGGCATTTTCCAGCCTAAAGGATTCTATGATTCTGTGGGTTGAAGACTAATAATAATGTGTCTTCAATGAACTGCACATTTGTAGGCTGCAGTGGTGTGGAGGGGTCACAAAGCTGGTGCTGATGGGGAGAGTTTAGTTGTCATGGGCCACCTGGCTACTGGCCATGTGAGAAGTTAGCCCACAGGCACCTGCATGCTGGCACAGCTCGCCAGTGGCTCGTTCCTGCTCTTTGTTTCAAGAGCTCAGCTCTCTTTGCAGAACTGGTCCCCACACCATTGGGATGCAGCTGGTCCATGGTGGTGAGAAGTATGTGAAGAGCCTGTGCTCAGGGATCAATTCTTGCACTTCCCTTTTTGCCAGCAGCTCTGCATCAGGCCCAGCTGCTGTCAAATGCAAGGATGTGCAAAGAGGGGCTGAAGCCAGTGGGTTCCTTCAGCCTGGAGAAGAAGGCTAAGAGGGAACCAAGTGCAATCTTCCACTGGTGTAAGGGAATTTATAGAGAAGACAGGGACACACACTTCCCAGAGGGGAAGAGAAAGGACAAGAAACAATGGGCTCAAGAAGTAACAAAGGAAAGTATGGTGGGACTTAAGGAAAAGATTTGTCATGGTAAGCATAGTTAAGCCATTAAATAGGTTGTTCAGGGAGCCCGGAATTTGAGCAAGCTCAGACTAGACCCCAGGCATCCTCATTTGGCTTTCAGTTCCTGTTTTGAGTGGGTTTTGGACTAAATGGCTACTAGAGGTCTCTTCCAACCTCAATTAACTTCTGACTCTTTGGTCCTGAGAAGAGATCCACAGGAAGAAAATGCACTGCACAATTCACTCTGCAAAGTGCAGTACAGAGATTCCCTCTGGCACTAACAGAACTATTGAATGGATGTAATGCTGAACACTTTGTGTAACCCTCTTTTAAATTCTCCATTGTAGCAGCTTCCTCCTCATTTCCTGAAATATTTTGCAGTGGATTGTGAATTCGTTTCACTACTCCTTTTGTTATGAAATAATGTAAATCTTTTTACTTTAAATGCATATTTCAAAATTATTTGATCACAGAACTCTGCAGGAAGGAGAGGAATTAGATAGAGGAGAAATTGGTTGAAAAGTCACTTGGTTGTCTTCACCAGAAAGTCTAAATTTACAGTTGGTTGAATCTGTCCTTAAACTCTATTCTTAAAACTTTGTCAGAGAAATTATCCTCTTATATAGGAAGTCCTTTTGTGCAAACCACTGTGGCCAGGATAAAAATGCCTGTTATTCTAGTGTTCATGTAACTGTTTGTTACGTTAGAGTAATTTCAGCCGGCACAGAAAACTTGCAGAAAGATTGTCAGTTTCCCAACTCCCTTGTCCAGAAAAGGTTTCTCCTTTCCAGACTTTCCGTTCCTTATGCTGTCGTTTCAGGATGGTATCTCAGATGTGTGCTGTGCTGAACTGGTATTACTGAGAGTGGTCCACATTAGGTGAAATCATTTGTATAAAAAGACAATTCAGAGTTTAATGGAGGACGTTGAAGAAGCTGCTGTTTAAAGCCTTGGGGAGGGAGGATAAAGGAAAGAACAAGAGGAACATGCAGTAAAAAGAGAGATTTAACTTGGGAAAAGATAGACAATCTCAAAGAAATACAGTTGGAGAAGAAAAAATCCTTTGTAATAGAATACAAGTGTTTAAATGCAAACACTGGCACATTTACTTTCCTTTCTCTGGTTAAATAATAAAAGCCATTCAGTTTTTTATGCTACTATTGATGTCACTGAAATGGAATGGAGTTATAACTTTTCTTAGTCTGGGCAAGAACATACAGCTTGTCGCAGAAATGTTGTATTGGTCTAAGCACACGGGTGCTCCTGAGAGACTGAGGAACACCGGCTCAGATCAAGAGCCTGAACCAGCTAAGGATATTTGAAAGGCACTGCCATTCAAAGTCCTTTTTAATTATATAAACTAATATGTGACATCAACTACTTTATTTTTAACTAGCAATTATTTTCTTTTTTAAGGGGATGATGTAACCTTTGAAGATGAAATTGAAGCAGTGCAACGGCAAGTGGATAAACTTAAGAACATGGGAGTGAACAAAATAATTGCACTTGGACATTCTGGTTTTACTGTGGACAAAAATATTGCCCAAAAAGTGGAAGGAGTGGATGTTGTGGTTGGAGGACATACAAACACATTTCTCTATACAGGTATTTTACTTCTTACTAAAACGGTGGTTCTAAAGCTAAGCTGAAACTGATTGTCTTTAAACTCAGAGAACTTTCACCAATATAGTTTACTGCTGGCTGCATTCAGCCAGGTTCATAGCTGGTACGTGTCCATAACTTCCATGGAAGAAACCAGTTCAAAACAGCCTGTGCACACCAAGTAGCACAACTCACTGAGAGATGCCATAATGCTGTGGATATTCAAGGTGACCTATACAAAGCAGGGAAGAGGAACAAAGGTAGTAATACTTGTAAATTACTGCTAAACATACTGTACTTCTTGCAAGCTTACACCTATAAAAGAGTAAATTAGTTGTCTATTTTTAAACATGTATGTGACTCAACCAGAAAAATCAATCATGGAAGATGTCAAAACTGCTACTGGTGTTGATTTTCTCTGTAATCTGATTCCATATTCATAAGTTGCCATTTAGCCTGCCATTAAAGCATTTCCCCCAAGTTTCATCTATTTATTTCAATCCCTCTTTTAATCTCTGACTTTATTCTTCTTTTCTCTTGAGGCAGATGTCATTCCAGAGATAAACATTGCTGATCTGTTTTCTCCTGCAGTAATGCTACCTTAGGTAACACCTACCATCAGTAGCTTCCCCAGTGCTGTTATCTTTCCCAGAGTGTAAGGACAGAAGTGAAAGAGAGGTTGTTTTGTTGTTCTGTTTGATTGAAATTTTTAAGTTCTTTAAATTTAGCAGAAACTTTAATAACTGGTTGAGACTATAACGGGAACTTTATGTAATTTTCAGAAAAGTTTCCCATGCACCCTAATCACAGAGATAACATTATGTACCCTACTCTAGGAACCTGACCACTTAAAAGGTTTGCACTGTCCATCATCCTCTCCTCTCCCTATCCATCTCCTCTCTGTTTCTCATGCCTTTTTTGTCTTACCTGGGCTCTCACCTTTTGTTATCTGACTTGTTAAAAAGAAAGAATTGCATGCCACAGTTATACATTGAGCAGATCAGAATATCTCTTGAATTTGGCCTCAGGGAATGACTTTGATGATTAATTTGGAGGCACAAAGCACCTGCGTCAGAGCTCACAAACACTTTGCTATGGGTGCAGCAGAGAAGTAGCCAAACTGGAACAACAGGATGGGCCAGCCCAATACCAGTGTCTAAGAGTGACCAATGATGATGGTAGGGGGACAGGATGAGCCTGTGGAGACCCTTTACTCAGGTCTGCCCACGTTTACCACCAGCTTGCACCGCAGGGGCTCCCCAGCCAGAAGTGGTGTCTTGATATTTACTGACTCCATCTCTTGACTACCTTCAACTTCCACAACATCTTCCTGTCTAGACAACAACTTCTTCCTGTCTAGATCTGCAGGAGTTTGCAAACACACCTCTAGTCATCCCAGAGAGTACCCTGCTGTCAGACTAGAATATGTCAAGCTGTTCCACCCCACCCCATTTGAAGCGGTCCAAGATTCAAAAGGCCAGAGAGAGCACACTGCAGGAGACTCTGAAACCTTCAGGTCAAAAATCTCAGCTGGATTCTGGTCCCTTTTCCAAGGACTCTATTGTTTTGATAAAATAAAACTGTCTTACTTTTTTATTAATACTGGCAAGGTGAGAAAAATAAAAAAAGAAGTGATGTCTGGGGCAGATACACCAATAATATTTATTTATTTAATCAAAATACACTTTTTGACAGAATGTGGTCTGAGTATATAATTTTTATCCCAAGTACCGTGAAGCACATGCTCACCCCTTCAGGAGCATCATGAGTGCATTTGTGAACCATGCCCTGCTGAGTCAAAGCCATCAGTCATCATTCCCAGAGAAACAGCCACATCTGTGGAGCTGATTTCACTGCAAAATAAAACATCTGATTTGAAATGTTTTTGTGCATGTCTCAATGCATATATTAAGCTTATAAACTCTCATTTAAATCAGGAGGTGTAATCAATAACTGGCAGCAGAATCTGGGAGAATGTTTCAGCTCAGTCTAAGTGGAGATGTGTGAGGTGTTCAGCCTGTTCTGTCTGCCTTGGAGGTTTAGAGACATACTGCCCACAAAGATATCTCCACAGAGAAATCTTAGCGTAAGGGTTTTATCTTGGACTGTCCAACCTGTCTAAGATACTTGCCAGTCTCTGGTTTATCCACAGGTTATAAGGCAAATATTGTCCTGACTTGTTCAGGTGTGCACTTGGTTTGCGGAGCTGATTCAAACAGCAGTGGTAGTTTTGGGTTAGAGCAGTTTAATTCCTGGTTTCCATCAGAACTGATGTTCTGAAAATGCAGTGTGTTGGCTAAAACAGGGTAAGAAATAGGAAAGTGTTATATGTTCTTCAGTCACCCAGTATGAGTTTGTGCATTTGTAATGAAACAGCATCTCATGTCTTGATTGAGCATGAATCCTAGTGCTGTGTTCTTTGGGGTAAGATGCACTGAATAGTTTTTGCATTTCAGAAGGAGCGCATCTATATTGCAAGGGAAAGATTTCATAGTGCTAATTAATCCTGCAAGGAATTATCAGTATCAGAAAGTATTTTGTTAGGAAGAAAGAAATGAGTAAGATTCTGGACAAGCACTTGACTACACACAACTGATACAAACTAAAATGCCTACAAAGAATAACTTTATCTTTCTAATGCTCTGTTAATTTGAGGACTAAAGAAGGAGAAGAAATCAAAACTGATTTCTCTGTCAGTTCAGAAAACCCCAAAGCCACTTTTGTGTGCATAAATCCTGGAGAGTCCTTATTAGCTACAGGATTTCTTAAATTCTTGCCCAAATAAATGAATAGTTAAATGGCACTCTGAGAATCCAACTCTGTTGGCCTGGCTGAAAGTAAAAAAGCTAGTTCTGTGGTAAGTTTGGTTCAGTTTGCAGTTTGTTGCAGCCCTTCTTCTGGAGAAATAGGAGGGATTAGAGAGGAATATGAATCATATCAGAGTTCTAGAAGGAATATTTATCATGCTGCTTATCCTAGGATTTAATATTACATAAACAACTGTAAATGGAAAGAAACAAGTTGTTCTGTGAGCAGTGGAAGTGAAGAGGCTGTTTTCCTCTGGATCCACAGCCTCTGCACCCTGTGCCCCTGTCTTGCCAGCAGCCCAGCACTCACCAACACGTGGATGGGGAAAGCCACTGCCTTTGGGACAGGAGTAAGGAGCAGGCTCTGAGGGAGCTCTGTCACACTGGCTCTTGGAGCTACCCAGCCTTGGTCTGGCAGTGGGGCAGAAATAATGGCAGGAATAACAACAGGGAGAGATAATACTCAGATAATATTGTCACTACTTTGATAATATTTTCACTACTCAGATAACATCAAGGAGACATGGAAAAGGCTGGTGTCCTTGAGGCAAGAGCTGTGCTGTGCAGTTCCAGTTTTCTTTGCCGCCTTATGCCCGTTTATAGTTTCTAAATCCTGTGGTAGCCTATGCCAATTGAGCTGTCTCTTTTTTTTTCTGCCAGTGCCTTGCCTTAATGTGTTTCCAAGTCCAACCTAGTAACCTTTCAGACTTTGTGGGTTGATAGGAGTTTTAAATCCATGGCCACACAACTTTAACGCTAATGAAGTTTGGTTTTGCAGAGGGTTTGCAGGTTGTCTGAAATTTTGGAGGCTGTTTGGCATAGTGAAAAAAAAAAAATCAGCTGGCTCTATGTACAAATTCACAGAACTGTTTGTAGGTATTCTATCTGCTTATTAGCAGTAAAAATGCATTAGACTTTTTCAGATGAAGAAATCTGATGTGTGTTTTACTAAGATTCTTATTTTCTACCTGATGCAGGATAATGTAGTATGAAGGCTCAACAATAAACTTTTCATCCAATGGCTGATATGTTTGGATTACTGAGGGGTTTAGATTGCAATAATTGGAATGAAAAGTTGCTTTGGTGCTGTTGTGATGTGATGTCATGGTGGAGTGTGCTGTCATAACTTAAAAAACACTGTGGTAGTTATTTGAGTTCGTGTCCTGAAAACAACATTGTCTCTTGTGAGATAACTGAACAGATATGTGCTTGTTGTCCAATACAGTCTTGGCTGTTTCTATCCTTCTATTTTAAGGCTGAGAAACATTAGAAATGTCACTGTAGTAACTCCTTGAAGGTCACAGGAGCTGAAGCCCTGTTTTTCATGCTTGTTCTGTGCAGGCACCCCACCCTCTACTGAACAGCCAGCTGGCCCCTACCCGTTCATGGTAGACTCAGATGATAGGAGGAAGGTGCCAGTGGTACAAGCTTACGCTTATGGAAAATATCTTGGTTACTTAAATGTTACATTTGACAAGAACGGAAATGTAGTTGAAGCAGTTGGAAACCCCATTCTGCTGGACAGCACTATTCCTGAAGGTATGTGGACTAGGAATCTGATTTTGCCTGCAGCACTCTGCTGCAATTCAAATCTTGTTAAATACAATGTCTGAATAAGAACTCAGCTTTCTTTCTGAGCTTGCTGTTTTCTTCTGTGTAGGGTTCAGCCTGTGTTACAGTTGAATATGCATGCAGAGTGCATTTTTATCTGTTGAAAATCCCTGAAAATCCTTTTGTAAAAATTCAGATGATACAATACCTTACCACTTTGTAGAACCTGTTTTAGCTAGTCCTGTAATTGTGATTTAAAAGGTTACGAGGACTAATTTACAGTTTTGCCAGAGGTTGTGTTCTTCTGAACAGAGTTTAGAGCAATATAGGAAAGTGGAAATGTTCCAGGAAAAACTTGAAGTACCCTGCCAACTACTCTGCCAACATGCAAATATAGTTTACAAACCCATGAGTTCTTGCATGCAGTGCTAACTGTGTTCAATGCTTTAACTCTGAAACATTTAAAGAAGTGGGAGGAGGACAGTCTCCTTGTCATTTTTTGTTTGTAACTCTGTCTGAACTTTGTTAACTGATTTTTTGTCAGTTCTGTAATTACCCAGGGCTGGTTTTCTAATCTCTGTTTCTCCTCCAGTGTTTGCAAGTTCTGAGTTTTTATCAGACTTTCTGAGTAGTTGTAAAACAAGTCCTTTAAAAATGATTTGTTCATAGATTCTCAGGGACCTATTAATGTAGTGAGATGATGTAATGAAACTTCACATTCTCCCTCTGAAGTCAGTAAAAATTAAAATTCAGATACATGGGTGGTATAATTTTATAAATGTTATTCTTGCTGACAGGTGTGAGCAAATTGATTAAAACTAGTGGCTGATATAAAATAGTCGTAATATCTGTCTGTATATACAAGTATCTTTGGGTTTTTTTCTGAAATAATTAAATTTTCACCTGAGAGACAGGTGTGCATAGATAATTAATTTCCATAAATAGTTTATTCCTTTACATTGATATTTGAGCTATTTTTCCTTTTAGCACAACATTAAAGGGAGGAAGTTACAAACAGCAAAGAAATAAAATCACATCAAAGACCAATCTCACTTGTATCTTAAAAATTCTCTCACCTGTCAAGGTAGGTACTAGAAACCCCATCAGTCAGAGGTTAGAACAGGACTGGGCAAAAGTACAGAAGAGTAACCTTGCTGTGGGCTTATTTCCTTGATTGTCCTGTCCTGCCTTTTCCCCTTACAGGCTCTTTTTGAAGTGAATGCAGTTGCCATGTTGCTTGAGAAACTTTTAGGAAAGGTGCAACCTTTTAGAATCATGAACACCTTTTTCTTTCCCTAAGGTTTGTTTTCACTTAAGTGTCATTAATATGAAATATGAATGATGCTTATTTTACACTTTTATATTACGTTACAGATGAGCACATTAAGGAAGAAGTGGGAAAATGGAGAGAAAACCTTGGGAATTATTCTGAAGAGATTGGAAAAACTAGTGTTTACCTGAATGGTACAAGCCAAGCATGCCGTTTCCAAGAATGTAACATGGGAAATTTGCTTTGTGACGCTGTGGTAAGATGTTTTCACCACTACAGGTGGCAATCACATCTAAGGGTTACTCCAGAGCTATCCAGATCCAAATTATCAGCATATGGGCTCTGTGCCTGCTTTTCAACAGTGCAATATCCAGTGTGTCCCTAGAAAGACCTGGCAGAAGCAAGGCTATAAGGAATGTTGCTGTAGAGAGTAAGCGGCAGCTTATTCTTTGTGCATAGCCTCGTAGACACAGCAGCTTTTTCACAGCTGGCTTTGAGGCTGGACTTTTAAGGGATGTGGCAGCCTGATCTAAGAGCCCAGCAAGGAGGACAGCTCAGCCCCCCTGCCCCTCTCCTGCTACTGGGCCCTGCTCACAGCATTCACCCTCTGTCCTCTCATTACTCACTGGGCTTTGCTGTCACTTCAGTGCACTGGCACAGAAAACAAATCTGTCAAGCTACTGACAAGCATTGTCCCCCTGAAGAGCATAAAAGGTGCCAGTTGAAGCAAGGAGGGGGTGGGAAAGGCCAAACACCCAGCTGGGCACAGAACACTCCAGCCCAGAAGGAGCCGCCAGCCCCTGCCATGTTCTGACAGCCACTACTGGGCTTTAACAGTCACATAACTCCAGAAAAGCCTTTTTACAAGAAGTCACTTCCAGTTTTTAAATTCCCTGAGTTTGGCTGTTTTACTGCCCTGAAGCAGCAGCATTTCATTTAAATGTTTCAGGGAAAACATTCACTAATGTGACTGTTTCCAGAAAATTAGCTTTCCCATAAAGGGGAATTTAAGGGACAGTTAATAATCATGGGTTGCACTTAGTTATGTACCCAAAGCTATTTATCTAGTATTGCTCTTATTGTAGTCCTTAAAATAATTCTCTAGTTCATGGGCTAATTTTCAAAGCAGATTAATGTCTGGGAATTCTGCATACAATTCTCCTAGAATTGCAGCATCTTGTGCTTTTTTTTCTATTAGACTTTTTAATATCTTTACTTGCAAAAATATGAACAAATGCTTTGGCCCTTTTCAAGCTTAAAGAAAGTAACCCTGTAACCTTTCAGAAGTCTGTAGACTTTCTTGCTATACCTTTTTTATTAGGGAGGTCAAATTCTATTTTAGTCCAATCAGTGTCTCTAGACAATCACCTGCAGTCATCAGTAGATACACAGATTTCTCTCCACATTTCCTTACCAGTTCTATACTTGCTTTCTTGTCTCCTGACTTGTGGTCAGAGTTATAAAGGTAAAAAATAGACCTGCCTGTTCCACAGGCTTCAATATTTAGAGTTCTCCTCAGAAATGGAGAGATTGAGAATTGCAGAAGACTGATTTATTGTTTGTGCTGGGTCAAAACAGAGGTCCATTTAGCTCAGTAGTGTATCTCAACCAGTAAAACAAAATCTCAGAATAAAAGGTTGACAGGCCTAGATGGCATTTTACAAAGGTCTTTAAAGGGACTCAGATGTGAAAAGACTCTGCAATTGATAGCAGCACTGTTGACCCCCTCTTTTAAGCTGCCTCAGCTCAGGGCTGGGAAGTTGCAATCCTTTGATTATGAGTTACAAACCTAAGCATGGATCTGGCCTCGGGGCATAACTTTGATGACTAAGCAGGAGGCACAAACCATTTACACAGCTGCGAGTCAGAGGTCACAAACACTTCACGTAGGGGTGCAGCAGAGAAGTGGCCCACCTGGAACAGATGACAGGATCATTCATCCCAAAGTTTTGTCTCCAAGAATGACAGAGTGGGGATGGTAGGAGACGAGCATACTCCTGGACAAGCCTGTGGAGTTGCTGTACTCAGATCTGCCCAGGTCTCCCACCAGCTTGCAGCTCAGGCACATTCCCAAGGCAGAAGTGCTCTCTTGACATTTACTGGCTCAAATGGAACATGTGGGGAGGGCAAGAAACAACAACAGGGAGACAGTGGGGGATTAGTTCCTGCAGAGCAACTCCACCGCCCTTTGCCTGCCTCCAGCCTTCCCAGCAGCTGGCGGCAGAGCATTCCACCATGGACCTGCACATCCTGCAGAGACCTTGGACTTGTCAGTGCGTAGCCTGCTGCTGCCCACTGCCTGCGTAACTGCTGGAGGTCAAGTGGTCCCTGCTCTGGAGCACTTGCTCCCCATCCACCATCACACCACTCATGATTTTATAGCCTTCTTGAATATTTCCTTCCATTACCTCTTAACCAGGTCAGACAGTCCAGGCCTACACCACCATTCTACATTCAGGAGTTTTCTGTGTCTTTGACCATCTTCGTCACCCCTCTCTGAGTCTTTTTAGGTTTTTTATCATTCTTGAAATGAGAAAAGACACAAATTCCTGCCCAGCCTCCACATGCCCTTCTTCATTTTATAGGCTTCTGTCATGTGCTTCCTGTACTTCTCTTTGAAACTGAAGAGTTATGACCATAGTCATTCCAGTATGGAAACCAAAACATTGCTTTCTATTATCCTAGGTTATTTCAGCGTTTTCCCATACCACTTGGTTATTTCTGAGGATTATCACTGGAGGCTTATCATCCTTACGCAACTGAGTAAATATCTGGTCTCCATTTTCTTTACTAGTAAGGATGTCGCAAGCAAATATTATCCTCCTTGCATTTTGTCAGAGCCTCGCCACCGAACTGCTGGGGACGCATTACTGTGTATCTATCAAAAGTAGACTTCCCGATCTAGTATGCCTGTTTCCTGTTCTTCCACTGTTCTACATCTTTCTAGTTACCCAAGACCATTCCAAATATTAAAAACCAACCACAGAGAAGCTGAAAAAAGTTAATTCCCTGCAAAATTATTAATTTATGCTTTCCCTAAGAGATTTTAATGAACAACAGTATTTAAGGTCCTCTTCACTTCTCAGTTCCCCAAATATGCTTAAATCATTTGTCTTTATCACAGTCATTGAAATAAAAAACCACTTTTCCTTTGTTCAGCTGGCCTACCTTGGCCATGCCACAGACACACAGACGAGGGCAGAGCCCAAGAGTTCATTACAGTAAAAGGGAAATATTTTTCATGTTAAGAATTTTGAAAAGCAAAATAATTGTTTGGGTTTTTTTAATAACTAAGTATTTTACAATGGGTCTGGAGATAATGTAAAAAAAAAAAATCTTTCTGTCTCTTTTGAGTCTCAGATTGTATTTGGTGTAAATTTCCAGAGCCTATAATAAGTGAGATAAAATCTGATTAAACATTTTTCTTTGGTAGCTTTATGAGAATGTCAGGCGTCCGGATAAAAAGAGATGGAACCACGTTTCAATGTGCATCCTGAACGGAGGTGGGATACGGTCACCCATTGATGAGCAGAGCACTAATGGTACGTAAAATTTCCAGCTAAAGGACAACTTTGACAGAAAGAAGGAATCAAGCTATGCCAGTCTGAACCCTGTGTTTGGTATAGGCTCGTTTTGCTGGGGTTTGCACAGTGTTTAGATGTGATTTCAAATTTTCACAAATGGTTGTCCATGATTTGAGCACAGCTGCACTCAGGCTGACATTGACAGAAGTCTCTAGCATTGTTTGTACACAATGCTTTTTATAATTTCCCTCTCTCCTTGCTGCCTTGGAACAAAGAAGGGTCTCCTGCTGTACAGGGTCATCTGGTATGGTCGCTGTGAGCCTTCTGTAATCTGCTGTAGAGTAAGTAAAATCTGGATTTTTCTGAATGCTGAGGTTTTAGTTTTTATTTTCCTGATACCCTACAGATGCAACCTGAAAACAAACAGCCGTCTCAGTTTAGCTAAGTCTTTCTGTAGGACTATGTGAGTAAACCTTAATCAACTGGAAAAAGCACCCAAAGTAGTACAAATAGCTGTGTTTCTTCATCTTAGGTTGCTGATTTGTCATGTCTTTTAATAGCTCTATTCTAATAGCAATACATGCAGGTACATTGAACTCTGATTTATTGGTCTTGAGACCAGATGGACGACAAAATATGCAGGTTCTTTGGGAAAATACACGTGATTCTTACCCCTGCCAGCCCTCATTTTCTTTAACTGTATTTGTCATGTTCCTTGTCACAAACTTGGTGTTAAACAATCCTAAAATAATTCTGTAAACAACAGCAGAAAGAAAGAAACAAGCAAAAAACCCAACAAAAATAAACCCCAAACCAAGAAGTGAACAAAGTCTCTTTTCCCCAGGTAGCATTACTGTGGAAGATCTGCTGTCTGTTTTGCCATTTGGAGGTCGTTTTGATATGGTGACATTAAAAGGCTCCACACTGAAAGAAGCTTTTGAGCACAGTGTGAGGAGATATGGAAAAGGAAGTGGAGAGCTGCTGCAGGTTGGAGGTATATTTTCTTCTTTCCTTTTCTCAGTTTTCCAAAACAGCCATCCCTCCCGTTGACCTTATTACTTGTGGAAGCCTTTTTTTAAGAACAGAATGTCAATCTGGCCATATATCCTTGCTCTGTGCCTTGCACATGCCAGGCAGCAAACACTGTTTATCCCATGTGTGTTTAATTGAGCCACTGCAGCACACAGGCCATCGCTGTTGCCTTCAGCAGGGACAGTGTTCCCAAGCTTCCTGAACCCATAATGGCATCAGTTTAACACTGCAATTAACTAGAGGAAAATATAATTTAGTATAGCTGTAACACAGAAATAGCTACAACCAACTCCCATTTTTAGTTCTTAACTGGCAGCCTACCTGAAACGCCAAACTGGATAGCTGTGCTGAATTTCGGTTTATCAAAATAATTTTGTGCAATTCTCTAATGATTGGTGACAGTTTTAGTTTGTCCAACTGGGCTATGGAATTGCTCCAGTGAATTTCTAAATATTTTATGGATGAATAGTTAATATCAAAAATCTACTCTTTAATTGCAGCTGCCTATATGTTTATCCAGATGTGTATTAGGCTACAGTCATGTTTATTCATGGTGTCTCTGTGATTTCATGCAGATGTTTAGTTGTTGTGCAGTGTGATTGTTTAGTTAGCAGAAGAACTAAACTTCAAGGGCAGGGGCTGATGTATTCCCTCTCTCCATGCCCCTCACCCCACATATCCTGATGTTGTGATCCCTCACATGCCACAGGCACAACCCGTGTCTCACACTTTCACCAGTAAGTTCCCATGTTCTTAGGTACCACTAAGGTAAAACAGGAACAAGCTCTGCTTGCTGCCTCTTCACAGAAAAAGAAGAAAGTCAGTAGCTCTGGAAGGGGTTCAGGATGGAAGATTCAGAGCAGGAAGAGCGCCAGGGTTGGAAGAGCCTCAGTGCTTTGAACGACCTTTAGTGGCTTCCTCATCTGCAGAATCTTGGCAGTGCTGTTCTGGGGCCTGGCTCCCCTGGCCTTGATCAAGGAACGCTCACAATGAGAAATGTTGCTTCTCCTACAGTGAGGAGACACTGCAGAGTACAGCCTGGTCTGGCTTTCCTTTTTCAGGACAGTGCCTATTATCCAGAATAGCTACCAAGTTAGGCTGGCTGGCAGGCCTTAAAAAAAGTTATTTCAGCCAACAGGCCAGGGAAATGAGAAACCATGTGACTACAGAAATAAGGGAAGGTATTTTTATCTTGCAGTATTCCAATCCCATGACTAGTAATTTCCTTTTGTGGAGTAGTGATGAGACCAGACAAGTAAATGAAGTGGGACAGTGGTTCAACAATTCTTATTTCTCTTGAATGTTCTTGCAGAGAAGTTGAGTAAGTGTGCAAAGAACATAGGGCATTAACTGGTGTAATTCTGAACGATACAACTCTCGGTCACAGAGAGTAATGCAAAGAACCAGCTGAAGATGAGCGAGAACGCTGCTCCTGGCCCCGTGTGCTCAACATGCACTGCATTAAGTGGCATTCCAACGTGTATTTTTGTAGGGATCCACGTGGTCTATGATCTCTCCAGAGCTCCAGGAAGCAGAGTTGTTAGCTTAGAAGTGCTTTGCACATCCTGCCGAGTCCCAGCCTATGTCCCACTCCAGATGGATGAAATATACAATGTGACTCTGCCATCCTATATGTTATTTGGAGGAGATGGCTACAGTATGCTGAAAGAAAAAAACCTGGGATACAGTAAAGGTAAGGGGGATACAGTCCAGGTAAGTATGGGCACTAGCAGGGTAGCAGACAAACAATTCCCCAAAATGAAAAGATCTTTCTACAGTACAAACCTCAGACTTTTTGCCTTTACTCAATGATTACATTTGCTTCTACTCTGACAGCTCTGGATTGCTAGATTTGGTTGTAGCCAGCAACTCCATTCTTTTTCAGTTAAAACCACAAAAGTTTCAAAGACAAACATCTTTATCAATTCAATTTGTCAGAAGTGCTCGGAGAGCAGTTCTGAGATTGCTGCTTTTCTGGTTTACCACAAAGTACACAGAGAGTACATCTTACACTGCCTTGCACTTGTACTCATTACTGAACAAGGCATCAAAAAGAAAGGTGCTATTCTATAGACCTTAAATTTACACTGTATTTGGAAAGACAGAATCATTAACGTCCACTATTAAATGACATGCAGCTCAGGTGAACAATATAGAGTGAAGTGAAGTGAAGTGAAAGATGCCAACCTACTCTAAGGGACTTTGCCTGCCCAGCCAAAAACAGGGACCCCAGGGAATTCTGCAGGCAGGAGAAGGCAGGGTGCCACAGATCTGGAAGAGAGGTGTTTTACAACACTGGCTTAAGGTCCTCTAAAGCTGCATGCAAAGTGTTACAAAGTCTGTGTTTGTACAATTGACATTGTGCATCTTTTAGGATGAAGGGAAACTTGAAAAAAAATTGAGATTAAAATCCATTATTCCTGAAAACACAAAAGGGGTGTAGTATCGTATTTTAAAAAACTCAATCTTGTACGAGCCTATCTACATTTTTGCAGACCTTTAGTTTTGTATGTCCTATTTGTGCATGGTGAAAGCATTCTCTCACCTCAAAAGTTTTCCTTTGGGGCCTTTGTTACAGCATAATTTTTTTTATTTCTACAGCTGTTTAAATTTAAAATTGATTCTCACAGGTAGGATTGGTGTTTTAAATCAAGTTCAGCAAAACTGATTTAAAACATCAGCTTTCCCATGAGACTGAGAAAAATCATTAGGAATAGTGAAAGGGAATAACCTGACAGGTTCTGATAAAGTCTTCCAGTACAACAGAAGGGTAAAACTGTAATTATTGTTAAGATGGAGGGTTACACTTTAGGATTTTAAGAGCTTGGATTAGAAGGAGCTCATTCCATGGTTGGCAGCAGTGACTGAAAAGAGCCTCCCACTGCAGAAAACCCACATAACACCTTGTGTGCACACAAGCAGTGCCCAGACTAGAAACGTCTCCTAAAAAAAGAAAATTTGAAAAAGCATAGGCAATAGCTTTGCCAGGTCTACAGCCCCATACCCCAAACAGGTGGGAGACTATCTCAAACTACCTGACTGGAAAATACCATTGTAACAAATTCAAAACAAGCCAGACAAAACAAAAAGAATGTTTGTTTGTAAAATACAAATTGCTACCAAAAATTCTGGCTACAAACCACCACAAGTGATGTGTGCTGATTCAGAATGGCAAACCACAGAAAACAATTTGATTCTGGAGCTGAAACTGGAATTTAGACAAGTGCTTACATTTTGGTTAAGAGCTTGGCAGATGCAGAGAAAACTTCTTGTTTGTTTCTTTAGGTGAACCTGACATTGAGGTTGTTTCCCGCTACCTCCAGAGAATGAAGAGAGTTTACCCAGCAGTTGAAGGTCGAATAAAATTTTCTTCTGGAAGTCTTATCGAAGCAAGTCTCACCCTGATCTCTGTATTGCTCACTGTAACATTCTTGCACACTTGATTTTTTGTTTGGAGGAATCTGGAAGAAGAGATGATACTGACAAAGCTGTAAGAGACCTGTTCTCTTCTGTTACACCCCACAGTGAATGAGCAGTGAAGTTGCTGCATGTTAGCAGTGAGCAGCCCCCCGCATTGTCTTTAGACTGGTGGTGCCACTGGAGCACTGTGTGCAGGGCAAGGGGGCAGAATCCTCAACTTCTCTTGGTCAGAATCAGCAGGTACCTGAAATTGAGGTCTCAAAAAGAAAGTCCCAGTGAATACTTACTGCTCAATCATAAAACAGTGACAAATGAAATGGGCAAAATAAATTGTCAAATTATTTTAGCTGCTTTAGACAGTCAGTAAAGAACCTGATTCCAGATGCAAACAAGCTTCCAGAAATGGATGTATTATCCATGTATATTCCTTTCTTTGATCTCTACTCAGGGTTAAGGTATTCAATCTAATATCTCTACTTTGCTTCTAGTCATATTTATCACATCTACATGAATGCTTGAAAGAGCTGGGCTAAACTCAGTGCCATTAAAATCATGAGGTCTATTTAATATGCAATTTTAAAAAGTTTTTTGTTTTACTTTTGAAAGAAACATCACACTTATATTTTCCATTAATAAAAGATGCAATCAAAGCTTGACTTGATGTTGATCAATTTTAACAAACTGAGTACTCTTCACTCTTAAATATGACCACTGAGCTAGAGTGAGGGCACAGTCTGTGACTGTATTTCATATAAGTGTGCTCAATTTTATACCTCAAAGAATAGGACTGCTGCCTGTTACCCTGTATTAGCAACATTCCAAGAAAATGTCAGGTAACAGGCACCAACTCCTGCAGCACTTCTGGCATCCTTTGGAAATAGTCAGGTAATGGGGCTTTTTACAACATAACCTGGCTTTATGATAACTGTGATTATTCCTTTTCTATGAGAAGGCTGTGTTGAAAATAATAGTTGTAAGAGACAGGCTAATGAGTATGAAATCAGATTAAATGCTAAATGTACAATGCTGATGTTTTATCAAGAAATGATTGCTTATAAATTAGGGCAAAAATATCATCATTTTTCTAAGATTACTGGGAATTTTGACATCAACAGGTTTGGATTGTTTAATGCTGTTTTAAACCGATTATAAGTGTTTTGAATAAACCTGCTATGTTTTCCTGGAAAGCTCGCTACATGCTTTTTCAACACTGAAGCTCTTCCATTCACTGCACCTGTAGATTTCAAGGAGAAGGTGCATTAAGATAAACATTCAGTATGTTGAAATTTAAAGACTCCATTCATTTCCACATCCATTCAAGGGCTGTGCCTGTAAGGCTCTGACTACTCAGCTGCATTAGGTAAGGGGTGATAGAACAGGGAGACAAATGACTGACCTTGACACACTGTAAGTTCTGCCCTGGCATTGATGATTTGTTACTAGTACTCCCTAAGTTGTTAATTTACAGAATGGTCTTCCCCCCATCAACATCAAAGCAGTAACAGAGAGGGCACTGATGGACAGAGCTGTACTTGCACACCAATTTTGAGAGTTGCAACAACTGCTTTGGCAGAGCCAGAAAGGAGAGAAATAACACTTTCACCTTCTTTGACAAACAGAAGGGAAAGGTTTGCAACAGTAATACAGACAAATTACATTGGCAAAGAACACCAATGCTGCATTAGACTGGTTTGTTTGTAAAAAAGGAGAAAATGGGTGTTTGAAAAGAAAAATTGAGTAATGCCTATTAAAGTATCGCTGTATTGTTCTGCAAGTAAAACTTGTTAAAAATCCACGCATAGAAGTCTTTTTCAAAACTTTTATAAAGGCTGCACCAATGAATTAAGATTTATGGAGAAAAATCTTCCACATATTTTTATATGAATGAATTTTTATAAAATGCTGTGAATATACTCACATCCTCCTTCCTAAGCCTGTAAAAGAGTATATCAGGAAAAAACCCACAAAGCTAGATAAGACACTGCAGAGAAATAAAGGCTAAGTTAAAAGTCAAAACCACTTTTCACATCGATTATTATTTTAAGAGGGCTTTAGATTTGAAGATCAGGTATTAAAAAGACTAAATTACAAATGTGATTTTCCATGCTCACAGAAAAATAAAGGCTTAAGAAAGTTCTGAGATTATTTGTATGCAACAGATTCAATCATCTACTTCTGTTGTTTAAAAAAAAAAAAGTATTTGTTAAGACATTTTAAAATAATGTAATGAGAGCATTCTACAACTTCTTCCAAACAATTTTTCTACATATCCTTTCAGGAAGACACCCACTAATTCTTCTTTTAGCAAAGCATAAGTTGGCTGATCACCCAGCTGTCTTTTTTGATGTCATCCTGTAATTTCATACACTGAGAGATTCTGGTGAAGACTTTTACTGGTAACAGCTGAAATAAATTTTAAATAAAAAGTACAGGTATTTCATTTACTTGCAATTGGTATTAAATTTTAATGTCTTTATTGCATAAGTTATTTTTTTAACTTTTAAATTATTTACAACAAAATATACAAAGCAGTGTTAAAATGTCACATTTCCATTAGAACAGTGCACAGCAGATCCTCCCAGGTGTCCACTCACATCCAACTTGACACAGAGCTTGCTTCCTTTGGACCCTGTTAAACAGGAAAGGGGGGAAATTTATTTATTAAGTTTGAAAATATGTATTTACATAGAAATGACTGAACTGAGCTGCAATGATTAATGGTATCTGAAAACATGCACTTGAAACCAGAGTTAAGAGAATGGAAGGCTACTGGGTTTTAATACTGTTTCTCAAAATAGGTGTTTTCTCTTTTCTCTAGAAGTTCTCACCTCCCCCATTCCTAACTGCTAAATACAGTTTTCTTAACATAGGAATTTTTTGCTCTGGAAATAGTACTGGAGAAATATTTTTCAATTGGATTTCTTTCCTTACTCTGCTCGGAATGCTGTTTCCCTTTCAGCTGTCTCTGCTCCTTGTATCCTGCCTGATGGACTCCCAAGGGACTGGCTGTACACTATCTCAGAGGAGTTTTTCAGTTCTTGGAGCTTGCTCACTTACACGTGCTGCCATCAGACACACAGCAAGTGATCCAGTGTATATCCGCACTGGTACGTGCAGCAGGAAATACCTTCCACATACCAATCTCAAGAGTGGGAAGCAGACTGACATCTCCACTGAGGAAAATGTCCCATTTCTCCTATCACTGTTTTTCCTGCCAAAGGAGCAGTGCTCACAACAAAACTTCTGGGATGCTCAGTTTCCCCTTGAAAAGCTGACTGGCTGGAAACATTTTTCCATTCTTCACTGTAACTACAAAAACATTTTGGTATGAAGCAACTCAAAAAGGACCAGTCTATGCTGACTGAATTGATTGGATTGGCATTGGATTGATTCCCCCCAATACAATGGACAGCCAAGTAAGAACCAGTCATTACTTTTAAACTTCTCCACTGCAGTTGATAGGAAGAAACAATTCTCTTTCCAAGTGGTTTCACAGTGCCAAGTGTTTGCAGTCATTTTGGGAAAATGTTTTTAGGGCTCTGGATGAAAACCACTGCCATCCCTCCACCCATACCCTCTCCACCTTGTATTTCCCCTCTCAGTCCTGGTACACTGACAAGCAGGTCCCACTGCCAAACATCCCAGAGGCAGCACTTTGTTCTGTATTGCTCTCAGTATATCTGAAATAAGGAAACAGCTCAAGTTCCCAGCTGAAGTATTTTTCTTCCTTTCCTGTACTGAAATCTGGTCTGGAAATTCCCTTGCTCTGTCCCCATCAGCTGCAGAGCAGCCAGGCAGCGTCACAGTTACACAGGAAAAAAGAATAGATTAAGAACTAGAAAACATGATCTTGATTTACCTTGAATAATCTTTCTCTTGATTTGTTTTTAAAGAAAAAATATTTTTGCCCATTAAATATACACTGCTATGAAATCACAGCATGGCTGGGGTTGGAAGGTGCCTCTGGAGGTCACCTAGTCTAGACCACAAGCAGGGCCACCTAGAGATGTTCCAGACCACGTCCAGACAACTTTTAAGTATCTCCAAGGACAAGCATCCCACAGCATTCCTGGGCACTGTGACAGTGCTTGGCCACCCCCACAGTGAAGTGTTTCTTGATGTTCAGAGGGAATCTCTGGTGTTTCAGATTGTGCCTGTTGCCACTGGTCCTGTTAGTGGGCACCTCTGGTTCTGTCCTCTTTGTACCATCCCCTCAGGTATTTACAGCCATCAATAAGACCCTTTGAGCTTTCTCCAGGCTGAACGGCCCTGCTCTCTAGCCTCTTCTCACAGGAGATATGCTCCAGTTCCTTCATCATCCTCATGGCTCTCCACCAGATTCATTCCAGTATGTCCATGCCTATCTTGTACTGGGGAGCCCAGGTACTGGACACAGCACTCCAGGAGTGGCCCCACCACTGCTGAGCAGTGGGGCAGCATCACCTCCCTCAACCTGCTGGCAACACTGCTCCTACTGCAGCCCAGGATACCATCAGCCTTTTGTTCAATTTTGTGTCTTTCCAGCCCATCATGGCACCTGGGGCTGTTCTTCCCCAGCAACAGAACTTTGCATTTCCCTTTGCTGAAGTTCATGAGGTTCCTGCCAGCCCATTTCTCCAGCCTGTTTAGTTCCCTTTGGAAGATACCATGACCCTATGGTTTATCAGCCACTCCTTTGAGATTTGTGTCATCATCAAGCTTTGCACTTTGGCTCATCATCCAGATCATTAATGAAGATGTTAAACAGGACTGGAGCCACAACTGACCCCTTGGATAACTCCCTTGTTACTGGCTTGCCTCCAACTAGACTTCATTCCATTGATCACCACTCTCTGGGCCTGACTGGTGCTTTAAAGACTGTTTAAATGCTACTCTTTTTTCTCCACGATCAACTGAAGAAAGATCAGTACCCAATACACATATATAATTAGCTGCTGAGATACAAAACCAGTTCAGTAGACTAAAACAGCAGGGCTAAGTCAGGTATTTTTTTCTGCACTCAAGTTCCCAAGCTACTTCCTTGTTCCCTTGGTCAGCTGGGTCTTTTGCCTGTTTTCAGCTGTCTGAGCACTGGCTTGAGGAGGGCAGCTACAGAGCTGAAGCATTAAGTAGGTCAGACTTGTTAAGCCAGCCTCATTTCACTGAAAAGAATGGAAGTGTCCTGGCTTGTTCCAGTGTCTTGTATTTGTTTCTGTTTGTCATGCAAAACAAATCACTGCTGGCACTCCAGTTCTTAGGCACAAGGGTCATGCAATGAGCATTTATTGTTAGCAAGAGGGTTTTCTTAATTTGTTTGGGGTTTTGATTTTCTACTAGCAAACTAGCAGGTATCTCCTGCTTGCCGTGAAGACCAAACTGTAAAATTACTATGTTAAAATCTGTGAAGGTCTCATATACATAAGTACAAATATCAGACAGATCCCAAATCTAATGACAGGCATTTATATAGTAATTTCTGTTATGCAAACTCTGTGTCCTTTATCTGGATAGCTGAAGTTAACATTGCAGGGACCAAACTAGACATAAGAAATCCTCCTGCCAGATATCCTCAAGAAAAATGCTGCAACTTGACCTGCGTTTTCCATGCAGAATTCCCTTCCTAAATTGGGAAATGCATAAAATAGAGTGGAAACAAATCAATCAAAGAGAAACGCACAGAGATCCCGACTGCTGTTGATCGGTCCAAGTCTACTGAAAGGTAGCTCAGATTTGCTGCATGCTAAACAAATGGGCCTGAGCTGATTTGGAAAGAGCTAATTAGCCAAAACCTAAGTAATTCAGATTTCAATTATTTCAACATATTGGAAAAACACATACTTTCCCCAAAATTTAGAATTAATATTAGTAATAGAGAAGAACAGCAAAAATGCACCCGTGACCAGACTCAGTAGCAGCTTGCAGTTCTTGAATGGAGTTAGCACATACCTTACTCAGCTCTGGAAAGAGCTCTTGAATTCCAATGTCCAGCAGAACGTAAGTTAACTAGAAGAAAACACAGAAAATTAAGGACACTCCAAGGCAAAACCTCTGCTTTTTATCATTAATTCTGAGTAACAGCCTATTCCTCTGCTACATCAAATATTCGCTTCAGGAAATCCTGTGCCAGAAGGCAAGTTTGTCACATGTTATGAGTTACCTGTTTGTTGAGCACTGGTTGCTGCAGTCCATCAAACAGCAGCCTGATGCCTTCGTATTTAGCCTCTTCCCCAATGCACTTGCCTATTAAATCTAGATCAAATTCCAAAAACAAATACACAAGTCATGAGGAAGCACTGCAAAGCAGCTTTATGATGCAGTTATAGAATTCCAGTATTAACAAGAAAAAAACTGTTTAAATTTAAGGAGGAGTTCAATTTTTTCTGTCTCAAATGGTAAATGGAAAAAAACCCCACACTTTTGGGTTCATCCTTTTCTCCTCCCTTTCCTTCAGGGCTCCACACCTAAGTAATTACTACACTTTTTATAATATCAACATTTTGTTCTAATGCATTGTTTAATAAACCATAAGCTGATTTTTTAAAATTACTTCCAAACAAATGGGCCCCTCTTTCCTAGTTTATACAGTGCAAGGAGAGCTCAGATGTACCTTCCAGCTTAATGATGTGCCTTTTAAACACAGTTTTCATCTGGATAAAATATAAACCACAGGAACATTCAAAAGATGAAAAATTATGGTATTAAGTACACATATAAAGCTCTTGATTCCCATCACCGTGTCTTTATTAATCATTATACTACAACCTTAGTCAGCAACACTTAGATGACAAAACTCAACTGTTGGGCTTTTACACCCAGTGTTCCAGTCAACTCAAATCTTAGCAGCCCAAGGGTTATTTGATTTGGAAAGATAGTGTGACTGATTTTGGGTTAAATATCTGCTTGAACAATTAACCCCACTCATACAGGCAGTCATGGAATACAGAACCTGGAATATATCTCATCATTTCTTCAAAAGTCTGCTTTGCTCGTTTCTGTTTATCCTGGAGAGAGCGAGGCTCAGTGTTCTCACAGAAGACGGCATCTGCAGTGAAGACACATTGAAAAAAAATGTATCTTTAGGCAGCTACACATCACTGACACAGAAATGTGTTTTGGATTGTGGCTTCAAAACCGAACTTCTTCTCTGTATTGTGCTGATTAGAAGGGAATTCTAGTCTTGTCAGATCACACTTATTGCTTATATTAGCCCAATCAAATCCAGAATTACTCCCCCGCCCCGGCCCTGTTTGAAGAACAATCACCTTTTCACAATTTGTTTCCATTCTTTTCAAAGTTTAAAGCATTCTCTTCTAAATTTGGATCAATTCTATTTTAGGTTAGTTATGATCTCCTTACTCACAATTTCCCTTATGGTTTCAAAACTATAAGCAGTATTTACACCTTGTGCTTAAACACTGTCTGGAACTGTCAAAACCTTCAAATTTACCTATGAATGAGAAAGCAAAAATTGCTGTTCATCTGAAATAACAGGTGCTCAGTTTTGGTTTTAGGCTCTGAAAGTCTTACTGCACTTTTTTGCCTTTCACAAGCTTCATTTTTGGTTTGATAAGGACAGAGCTGTTTCACTCCAGAGTTTTGGCCAGGTGCATTGTTTGGATCAGACTGCAGTCAGGTAATACCCCACAGTTGTGAGGTAATTTAAATTTTTTTTTAGTTGCTCTCCTCTTCCCTTACTTGAAAGTCAGGACCACTCAAGCTCTCTCAAGAGCCAACCACAACAAAGGGAACCAAAAAATTAACAATAAAAGACTGATGTAGTAACTTGATGGCTTCATGAAACATTTGCACTGATACACTAAACCACCTTCATTCTGTTTTTCTTGTTCTTTGCATACCCAAGCAAATTACTATCCAAAAATTACTTTTTTTTTCTGTAGTCATCACTGACAGACCACATAGGTGACTCAACATCTTTCCACAACAAGCTTTGAAGTTAGTCCAGGCCCACTTGATTTTTAATACTCCACCAGTGTTAGTCAGCATTGCAAAGTTTAGCACTCAGAAATTTCCCTGAAGGGATTTCAAACCCAGACCAAAGAAGTATTCTTTCATCAAAGATGTAACATTACTGACCTCTCAGTAGTGTTATCAGAGAAACCAACCGGTGCTCCTCAAATAGCTGTTCTAACTTGTTATGCAAGTAATAATCTGTGTAAAGTTCCAAGGTATTTTTGAAGAGAATTCTTCCTCCCATCAAGAGATGATGCAGCCAGTCAGGAATGCGGAAAACTACCCTACCTGGAAAGTCACAGCAACATCTATAAGTAGTAACATATATGAGGGTCTCGTAATATTCATGACAAAGGAATCACTTATTCAAAAGAAAAGGGAAAAAAAAAAAGATTGCAAGCAAGAAAAGAATATTTCAGTTTTGTTAGTGCAGCACTGAAAATATTGGTATTCTCCACAGTGCTTTGCAAATACTTCCTTCAACTACTTCTATTAATTTAATAATTCCAATTCCCAGAGTCTACCAGCAGCCTAGGTAGACCTCAGAAAAGGGATAGGACCTACTTTCATAAATTCATACTACTGAGATGCAGAAAGATGGAGACATAACAAAGCAATGAAGCAATGATGAATGAGAAATGACATTTTAGCACCACAATAAAGTCTTCTAAGGAATGACTATGTTACTAAGTTGTATAATAGCTTGAAAGAGTTGAGTTATATATGACTGCTACAATAGAATTTAATTGCTTAGCAGAAACTGTGAACTTCGTATTTGTCATGAAGTAGATGAATAATTAAGAGAAATCACTTCTTACCAACATACATTAAGTAGTCATAAACTCCTTCTACAGTCATCATTTCCATGAAGTAGTTCTGATTTTGTCGTCTTTCTGTATTCTCAGACCGGTTTGCATTATTCTTGAATAAATCATTAAAAAGCTAAAAACAGAAATGTAAGACTTAAATCACTGCATTAAAGGCAGAAGGATAGCCACCAGTCCTTTGGGTTGGTTTCTTTTTATAGAAGTAGCTTCTTTCCAGAGCTTTCAAAGAACTGAGCAGGGGTGTTGATTTGTTTCATTGTTTCTGGTTTTGTATCTTCAAATCCTTCACTGTCCCATAAAGAGCACACGACACATTGCCAAAATAAGCAATAACCAAAATACCTAGGTTCAGAACAAATCAGTACTGAGACATTAATTCATGAGCCTTTCTGCTCCCACCACCTTCTTCCAACCTAAACAATTGTATGATTATACGCATCTAGACTTTTATCGCAGGTTCTGATTTCCTTGACGCACCCTGTTCTGAAAATGAGGGGCTAAGAGATACAGAGTTTGTTTGCCTTAAATCACAAGGGAAGCCAATAATATTAAAGTGTTCCTAAAAGTTCCTGTTGGTTTCCATTTTGAAATAAATACAATGGTTTCTAGACAAAATATACAAGTTTTTTACACAGAGAAATATCTTTCTCCCCTGCCAGCTTAATTATTTAAAGTAAAATCTTTATAAACTAAAATTTGGATTTCTTTCCATCTATCTTGTTTCTCAAGTATATTCCTTTAGCCTTCTATTCTCCTACATCATCCCCCTCCTCCCTGATTCCTCTTTCCTTGCCTTTGGTTCTTTCTGAAGAGATACTCTAATTCTTGCAAAACTCCAGGAGGCTCTTCCCTGCACATCAAAAGGGGTCTCAAGCCACCCAGATAGTAGGCCTTGCCTCCCCTGCTCCCAAGTCTGTGAATCCCAAAAGAGGGAAAGGAGAAAGTCTCTAAATCCTGATGCTTTTCATGTTTCATACCTAGCAATCTCCACTAACAGTTTATTTTCAATTACCTTACTCTGAAAAGAGTTAATAAATAGATATAAAATAGGATTTATACAAAATACTCTGTATTATGAAAAGAAAGTTCAAAAGTTTATGCCAGAGTTCTAAAAAAATCCTAGAACTAGAAGCAAATGCAACATAATCACAGAATTGCCTAGGCTGAGGTGATTGCCACTCACAGAGGGTTTTTTTACCACTCCCAAAATAACATTAGTTCCAAGGAACAGGAAGTAATTTGCTTATAAGTGGTTCACTTTCTGTACTGCAATTCTCCCCAAAATAAATAAAGCCAAAAACATGCAAATCACAACAATCTCTGAATCACGCAAGTCTCTAAACAGAATGCTTTGCACTCTTAGGAAAAATTACATCAGGATATCTGGCAGGAGTCAGGTTTTTTCACCTGTACTCTTTCAGGCCCTCTCTTTTGTTAAGTGCTGAGCTGCTGGTATTACCTTCAAAAGGTTCACTCAAACCAAACACCACCAACTTATTACATAAATTACATAAAAGGGCAAATATGGCTAATGCACTGGTGGATGACTGGTATCCAGGAACGTAACAAATCTAAAAAGAACACATAATTGTTCACACCTGCTTTATGAAAACATCCCTGGTGGGTTGTTTAAAAAACTCTATATAAAATGAAGTCTACAGCCTCCTTAATACGGAAACCAGAACGCAGAAAAACCTTAGCAATTGTACTGTAACTTAAACAAGAGCCTCCTTTATTTTTCAGATACACCCCACAACCTGACAAAGGTGATACATACTGAGCCAACTCAAAGCAGCCCATTGTGCAATGTACACATAGGTTCAGGGCAGTGTCTGGAAGCCAAACTAAATCATTAACAGCAATCTGGTAGGTAACCTATTAAAAAATCAAACATGAAGGCCAGCTCAGGGCAAAGCTTTTTGACTTTCAAGTGCTATTTCCACTTCCATCCCAAATCAGAAGCAGCATCTTCTGAATGCTGATTGTACTTCCAAACACAGATAATCTGTGTTGCACCTTAAACAGTAATGGTTCCTTGAACAAAGGCACACTTTGAAAGCATTTCAGAATGCAATCTGCAATGCACTGCAGTAGCCATAATACAAAATGGCATTAGATCTTTACTCCCATGTTTTACACTTTCCAGTATCTTGGCTTAGAAGAAAATCAAGTGAAAAACACACAACTGGTTATCTAGCACAGAAGTTGAGGTTATACTCACAATTCAGATAAGCACAGGATTTTGTTTTAGATGTTTCTGTGCATGTTAATATTTGAGAATAACACCACAAACCTCAACACTATCACTATTTGTATCTTCAGGATTAAATAGTAATCACGATTATAACCATGAAATATTCCTAAAAGGCTTACAATGAGAAAATTCTGTGAATTATTGTTGATTAATAATGGGAGTCAAGCTCTTGAAGTCAGTGAAAGATAAAAAGCCTGTATTAGGAAAAAAACCAAAAAAATCCCTTGTACAACAGGCTATTATACCTTACTGGGAAAAGCAAGCAAAGGAAGCATGAATGCTCATATAAAGTGCCTCGCAAGAAAAAAAAAAGTTACTCAATGGTGAGTGCATATGCAAACATACACCCATACATTCCAGCACAGGTGTGAACTGTACAAAAACAATACCATGACTGTGAACAGTATCTACAGCCAGAGGCATAAACTTCTCTCCTATTCTTCCTGCTCATTTAAAAAGCACAAAGGATTATGCCAAAATGGTAAGAAGAAAGATTGTATGCAGTGTCTGAAGGATATCAGTGAGTGTAAGTGACCTCGTCTTCCTCCAAGTAGCTACTCAAAAACATTTATTATACCACTGGTGTTCCAAAAGCAGCTTTTACTGCTGTTGGCAGACCAGCAGAACAATGCCTTTATTGGCACATTTTGCAAAGTCTGCATCAGCTGAGAAGTCCTGACCTATTATAGTAAGTCTGACAAAAGTATGTTCAGAAGATGATCAAGCTGCTTACAGACCTTCGGAACAGAAACACAGCCAGAAATCCCACTAGTGCCCCTAGGAGGGGGACATGGCTTTTTGTTCACTTGTTTGTTTTAACCAGGCAGGTTGGTAACTCTTATTCTAGTGGATCTGATACAGAATGAAATCCAATTGCTCCTGGTTATACTGGGGTTAACTACCCACATTCATCCTGCATCTTTAACTAGAAGCCTTTCCATGGATATTTAAAACACACAAACACACACATGCCTCAAAAGCATTCAAAAGCAAGGAGCATGAAGATCTGTCAGAGCATTAGGCACATTTCTGACTGGGCCTGCCCAGACAGACCTTCAGGCACTTCTTATTCAGCCTGCTGAGGAAGAGGGAGCCAGCATGCACCCCACTCATGGCAGCACAAGCACCAGGGAATCTGTAATTTTAGCACAGCCCAGTATGTTGAAACTGAAATAAATGGCTCTCTGTCAGAACAGACACATGACAACACGGTGGCAATACAAGCATTAGCTGGAAATCAACTACCATTTACCAAAAAATTAAGAACCCTCTTGCTATGAGATAACACGTTCTTCTCACGGATGGGCACTCAGGAAGTGCTAACCTTTCATCTCATTGGCTGCCTGCCAGATCTCCACACAAACACCATAAAGGAAGCTCAGTCCTAAAAAACATTTGGCATTCACCTCCTTCACCAGAAGTGAGGTGCCTTGCTACTGCACAGCAGTCACTGCACAGAATCACAGAATGGACTGGCTTGGAAGGAACCACAAAGAGCACCTAGTCCCAATCCCCTGCCATGGGCAGGGACACCTTTCATTAGACCAGGCTGCTCAGAGCTCCATCCAATCTGGCATTAAATACTTCCAGGAATGAGGAATCCACAACCTCTCTCAGCAACCTGTTCCAGCACCTCACCACCCTCACAGTTACACGCTTTTTCCTAATATCTAATCTAAACCTGCTCTCAGTTCCACTTCCCCTTGTCCTGTCACTAAATGCTCCTGTAGAAGTCCTGCTCTCTCTTTCTTGTAGGCTTCCCTCAGGAATTGGAAGGCTACACATCTGCATAAAGATGTCAAGTCTCACAACAGAAGCAAAAGTGCAGAGCTGAACAGCTCAACTCTATGCCACACACATCTGGGGAACAGGAAGGTGTGTTACTTCAGTCTACCTTTGGCCTTTGGACTGAACACCCTCAGTGTCTGCATTCCTAGACAGCATTTTCCAGCTTGGCTTCATCTGAAGTATTATTAGTTAATGAGTTCTAACACAGCTCCCTAGTATGAGAGAAGATGTACGGTCAGTTTTCCCCACTTCTGTAAAATGGGAAAAGAACATGACTTACTGTACCTTTTTGTTATTTTCAGAAGTGGGACTCAAAATGGTAAGCTCAGGCCTGCTCGGTTTAGGCTTGGGAGATTCACAGGAGTTGATAAAATTCATGATGAATGGCTCCAAATGCTGACCTTTCTGAAAAAAGATATGGGTGACCTGTCACTTGCATAATTATAGGAAAGTGAAAGCAAAAGCAACAACAAAAAAGAGTTTTCAAACAAAGTTTTGATTAGCCTGTAGCTTAATAATTCTGTAAAAATAGCTAATGAAGTTAAGATATTGGCAACCTGAAAGACTTACTCACCTCTTTCATCAGCTTTCCTGGAACAGATTTAATGATTTTACCTACAATTAGAAACAAACAAACAAAAAAAACTTTCTGTTATCACTGTCTGATTTGAAAAACATTTTGCTCTGCTAGATTTTATGTACTTATTGTCTAGTAGTTATTTAAAAATACAGTAATTTTTAAAAATCTGCTTTTTTTTTATTTGGCACAAAACCCTATGAAAATAGTCTTGTACATAATCAGCTTGTAACCTAGTGATTACTACTCTTCAAGAAAAGATACTTAAAAATATACCTATTATTAATCTGAATACCTTTTTAAAGAAACCATAATAAAGTACTGTAGGTATATCTTTTAACTCTTCTAGAGTTTAACCATAAATAGCTCTAGCACTGTAACAGCAGTACTGCTATAACACCAGTACAGGCAAAATTCCCTGTATTTAAGTTAGTCATAGAATCATAAACACTTATCACAGAAGAAATCAAGATAACTCAGATTCTATTCTTGCTGTGGAAAAAATCAGCAAATCTGGAGAGATTCTGGGGGGAACCAGCCTCAAAAACTCTGATGAGCAGAACTTTCTAAATTGGGCAGGTTACAGCTGTGGCCTTAACGATCAGCTCTTGTGTCCTCATAAGGCTACTAGGATACGGCACAGTAACTTCAAATGCTGAAAAATGAAAGTGTCTAGGACTAACTTTATTTTAAGCACTACAGTTACTGTAACATTTTTCTTATCTACATGTCATTAAATCTGGAACTTACATCGGAAAGTATGTACAACGATCAAATGATAATAATGAAAACTCTCATCCTCAGAAAAAGCCCTGCTGAAATGCCAAACTTGTTATAATGCTCTTTATGGAAGTGAAGCACAGTCTCACACAGGAAATGCATTACAGTAAACACTATAGTTATAAGCTTTTCTAAGGCTGTATGGTTGGATCTAGAGGGGAGACCTGAAACAAAAACAAAACCTTTTGGCTGGAGAGTGAGAACAGAAATGTCATTCAACAACTCATGAAGCAGACTAAAAGACAGGCTGCTCCAGCAGGACAACACCGTGACCAGGAGCTGCAGAAATGCAGCAGTGCAGCTCAGACGCGTGTCCCTGGGACCACAGCCACAAGTGGCACAAGACACGAAGACAGAATGGCCATGAGGCTGACCTGACCAGCTCAGACCCACTATTCTGAGACAGCTACATTGCAGCCAAGTCACACTAGAGTTGATTTTTTTCATTTATTATGAACAACTGTCATTAGACATTAGAACTTCTAAATTTCCATTTGACCTGCCAGTATCCCACATACTGCTGCCTCAAATTCTATTAAGTAGCTCATTTAGAAAAGATCTTAACACCAGCTAATGCTAGAAATATCAAATATTGTAATTTTTCAGAATAAAATAAAAGGATTTTAATCAAGTAAAATCCAAAGATAGTTTTGTAAGTGTTTATACCATCTCATCTGCAAACAATGACAGATGCACGCAGATTTGTGACAATACTAGAAATTTTCTTCAACTGTGAGGTTTTTTAAGAGAAACCTTATCATCTTGCTTGCTGATAAAAAAATTCAAAAGCAATTACTTGAAACACTTTTTTTCCAAAATTTCACAATGTCTTTCTCTTCAAGAAGAAGTATCAGCGTATCTTGCTTGCTGAACTGTAATTTTAAAAGCTGTGAAAGAGCAGAGTTCTTATTTCCTACATTCACAAGAGTTATCTATTCATTACTACTGTCATTCACAGAGTCACAGAATTCAATCACAGCATCCATGGCATTACTATTTGTCAGCATAAACAAGTAGCATATTACATACCAAGATTCACATCAGGCAACATTTTATCAAGAAACTGAGTCTCTCCTCCATTAGGGGATAGGAAGTCAGCTAAAAGCTGGCTGTTACTTAGTTCTGGGTGTTGCAGAAGTTTCTTTGAGACAGAAGGAACAAAATAAGTATAAGTACTTTAAAACTGATCTTCAAAAATCCATTTCTGCATAGCAAAAAGATATTCAAAAAGCATTATACTGCCACAGATATTGTCATTTGTGAGCGATTTCTGATTTTGGTTGTGTGAAACTTTAACATTGCCCACTTGAATCCTTTCTCTAACTATAAAGTTACTTGGAAACCAACGACCAAAAACCCCCCAGATACTATTTTTTTGGTTTTATATCATTAGTTTTAGACTATTCTTTGCTCCAAATGTTTGATACCTGCAGATATTCCTGAAACTCTTCTCTCTTGGATTTTAAGAATTCATAGTTCTTGGGGCCAATAATTCTCTTTGAGGGAAGCTGAGCATCAGGAAATGTACCTAATAAAGATATCAAAGAGGTTCAATTATTCTTGCAATGCAGTAAACACTGACCTTATTATTGTAAATTTCAGCTAACTAATGAATGATAATCACAGCAGGAGGAAAATGGCTTTCCGAATGATGGGGAACATACCATGAAACTCTGTAAGCTTTGATTCAAGCACATAAAATTCAAGATACCGCCTGTAGACAGACCAGTGTTCAGGTTCATGTCCAACTGGAGAGAAAAAAAAAAAAAAAGTTAAAGTTAAACCAAGTTTTATGGCACCTGAGAGACAAATAGACAAAATAGCAAGAGCAAACATATGCTAGATTATGATAAGAAAAACCTCAATGACATTAGCACCCCTGTTGTAGTAACATAAACTTTAAGGTACTTTTAGCGTTACAGTAAAATGTGTAATTGGTAGACAGATACAGTACTGGCAAGGAAATTATCACCTCATTTATGGGATCCCTACAATCTAAACAATGGAGTGCTACATAACTCCAACATGTACGATGGCTGACTATAGACCTATTTTCAAACTTTTAACCAAATGAATTACAGATATAGTACTTGTTGAATACAGTCCTCTGCACCACCAGCTTGAATGCTGATCATTCTTAATCCTATCATCGAAGATATCACTAAATGCCCCTTAAATACTTTCTGTTTATTGTGGAAGGATTAATCTCACTAACACAAATATCAGCAGCCTTAAGATGATGCTGTTTTCCCTCACTCCATATGGATGTATTGCTATTTAGATACTGATAAACTGACTGCAAGCCATGACGGATCCTAATAAGCAAAACATTTTCATTTCCTAGGAACTAATTTTAAGGTTATATAAAAGCTTATTGTTGTTCATTATTCCAAAGTTCAGAGTGGGTGAGGAAAAAAAAGTGCCAGATGTTTATTAATATGAATTTTAAGGTAAATATTTTTGGAAAGAGAACATTTCAAACGTCGGCATGAAGTCTAAATAGAACTGACTCATTCTGAGGAGTCAGTTCTCAACTTGCAGATGCTAAATGTGATCATTTATCTCTCAAAACTCATTTCCTTGGAACTTTCAAGCCATTATTTTGAAATCAGAAGAATACACATACAAAACACACTGAAAGAGCCATCAGAATACAGCACACTAGAATATTCTGAGTTCACTTTCAAATGCCACTTCATTTATCCACAACATTGCATACCTGCCTTTCTATCATTTCTCTCTACATCAATGCAGAATACAGGAATTCTCTCCTTTCTGTCTTTTCTTTCCAAAGAGGGATCATCAAAAAAATCAACATATGGGATGCTGATTTTCCACGCAGCAAGGTTGCGGGGTGTATTTGGGGTGGTAACAGCCTCCTCAGGAGAATCATCTTCCATCACCATAACACCTTCTTCAATCTGTAAGGATTCAAACACAGAGATCTCCAGTTCTATTTTAACTGGTACCGTCTACCTCTGCTTCTAACCAATTCCCTCCTCTTCTCTTTTTCACATTTTCCATTCATCCCCCAGCGGTGGCTCAGGTAACAATATCCCACGTAGTGAACTCTACCACTGGCTCTATTCATGGCTGTTTAGCATGAAAGAAAAACATTAACTGAGGGAGACACCCAAGACAAATGAGAAAAGATTACTGGCTCCTGATCTATAGAGAAAATGTTGCATCACAGACCAACTCAACAGCAGTTTCTCCGCTATGTAATTTACAGTTTTAAGGTCTTGTGGCAGGCTGCAGATGAAGAGCCATGCATGCAATCCCATGTGTGCCTTACTACCCAGAATTAAAGAAAAAAAATCATTGCTTACAAAAATATCTGACACTGCTACTTTTGGTAGTTCTCTGTACTACAGCAAAAAGCTCAGCAGCACACCAAGTGGGGATGGGACCTTGGCTTGTGAATGAATATAGGGAAGATAAGGCAACTTAATCAGAAGCCAGCACATGAAAACTGTGCAATGAAGACAGCAGAAATTTAACATTTTCAAATGAGCAAAGGAGAACAAAAAAATCCCAACAAAGATTTCAAGTAAAACTTAATGGCTTTACTCACAAAATCATCTTCTCCTTCATTTAAGTTATAGTTAGGCAACATAGCTCCTTCCATTGCAGAACTCTTGAATACGCCTTTTATTTTGTTCCCTATTTTGCTGATTCCAAATGATTCTCCTCTCTTCTGTGTGGTCCTAGGTTTACAGAAGCCACAGTTCACAACACAAGGCATATTATTACACTGCTGCTCATTAGGTCATTGAACACCATTTGCAGGTAATACAAACAACACTATAAACAGGTAGCCAATATATTTACAGTTCCACTTAAATAAAAATTCATTTGTGGTAAATCTGTTCTCTGATCAATTAGCAAAATTTCTTGATTATACTTTTTTTTTAAGAGACACAGGATTCCCATATGCTCAACCACAAGTAAACTCTTACAATAATATCCTATTAATTCATGACACAGAATAAACAATTAGCTAAGTAAAACAACTTTGTTTTGACAGCAGAAACTGTGGTATTGCTACAGGCATGCACATCAAGTAGGTCATTAACTTTGTCCTTTTCCTTGTACTTGTATTTAAATATTTACCCTTCTGCCAAGTGTAGATTAATTTTTTAAATGGAATTTTACAAGCACATATCATTCAAGATGGATCTCAGTTTTTAAGCAGTAAAGACAGAAAAAAGGAATGTGCAAGGAACAAGACTGAGCATGAGAGAAAACAGATGCAACTGAAGATTCTTGGCTTGAAGATCAGTCTGACTGAAAGATGAAGAGTTTTTAAAGTCTTGCCACTTACGACAAAGCATCCAAAATCCGACAGACCAGGTATGGGAATAAAAAAAATACTTGGGCAGCAAGCACACTCCTCACTGAGAGAACAGATTTTTTATTATTCTTATGCCCTTACACAAGTCCTGACACTGAAGATTATACCTTGCATAGAAATGCTAGCAATTTTGAAAAGAAAAAAGGTTCTGTTGAATACAGAATCAGCCTGAGGTTCCTCATGGTGATTCAATATACACAGTTGAGAGACAAGTTAAAAATCAATACAGTGAACTTCAGAATCAAACACTCCAAACAAATTTATAGACTGATATTAGATGTACAATTAGTACTTTGGAGGACAAAAAAATCCTGCTTCTTTTTCCTTTAAAACAAGAAACTGTTGACTACTGGAAGGGATTACACAGAGAACAGCAGCAATCAGCAGGTAAAGCATTTCTGTCATTCATAAAACCATGCAGACAACATCAACTGCTGACTCCAGGCATGCACACGCATGTTCCTAATAACCTTGCTGTCTTAACTTTATACAGACTGTGTACACAACTAAAGTTGCGTAAATAACCCACTGCTTTTCCAAATCTTTTACTTTTTCTTTCTCATATAATCATCAGCTCCAAAGCAGACTGGCACCATCTACTTAATTATCTCTTCTATGTCAAGACAAGGCTGCTTGGCTGCTTGCAGTCTAAATCCGTATTTGAACAATTTTACTCTGTTCTTGAACAACTTCTACTCTGCATTACTGTGCTGAACTGAGCTGTTTCACATAGGGGACCTTACCTGAATCTTGTTCAAGTGCTTCAACAGGGTTGGAAAACAAAAAACCCCTACCAGACAAAACTAGCTTTTCTGGAAGGCTGATATTTCAGACCTCTGGCTTAACCTTGAAGGGAGTTTTCCTAATTCCTCTGAAAACTAGTGCAGTTCTCAGGAGTCTGAGCAAAAGCACTGATTTGCACAAGGTCAGTGATTTGATAGGAGGACTCCAGCTTCAAAGCAGTTCTTTCCCACACTGAGCATGCTCCAGGTGAAGGCAGGATTCACCTGTGCCTGTAGTGAGCTGTACGGAGCCAGAACTCAACCTGACTGCTAGGAACCAACCCCTCCAGCCCCAATGCAGAGCCCAAGAATTACACCATGTGAATAAAAAGCAATCACTGAACTGGACAAGTATAAAGTGACAAACTAGGATGGGAGTCTCTTCACAGGAAGAGACAAATTCAGAACAAACACTGGTGAATGAGAGGGACACTCTCCACAATATACAGAGAGAACACAGGACTGGTTTGGCAAAAATCCTTGATCACAAATCACATTAGATGAGCATGGAAAAGAAATCTGTAGATGTTAGCAAAGATGGATGGACAGACAACAGGATGACTTGACATTTCAAAGAAATGGGGCAATAAAAATATATATATACAAAAGGTATCACAATGAAAATCTAATATATTCACTGGCTTAGCATATATAGAAGACCTTGAGACTAGGTAGAAGGAAAGAGACAGGACTAGTACAGGGGCAGGTTCAAGACACGAAAGACTATAGATGACAGGAGGTAGCCAGTTTAGAACAGAGACTAGATTTGTTTTAAGACCTGTCAACAAATATATATACATGTCCAAAATTTGTTGGAAAAATATCCCACTCCCTCTAGTGCTAATCCATATAATAGCATTATTAGACCACCATTCTATAGCTGCATTCTCAGGAGTGCCCTCTGTGCAGAGTCTACAGGCTCCAACATTCCTGAAGAATGATGTGACAACAAGAGCTTGGAACACTTCTTTTTTTTCTCAAACATTCCAGAAGTAACACATATCTAACATTAAACAAATTACAAGTATCGTTTACTCTATAACACGGAATTGGAGACTGAAGACTGCAGTAGTCCATTGTGCACTGTGTCATTCTTTAACCACAAATGGTTGCAAAAATAATTTTCCCACAGGATGCCTGCCTCATTCAGTGCACTGAAGAGATTTTGGCAGGTGATGAGCCAGGGCTATGCAGCTGAAGAATGATGCCATGAGCCTCTTTGGGTCAAGAAGGACCAGACCAGTTGTATATATCAGACAAGCCAAATATTAACATGCATGTGAAGTCTATAGTACCATTTCCTCTGACTAAAATCCCTACATACAGTTAGGAGAAATGCTGAGCACACACTGCTCCACTTGAAAATCAATGAGCTGCATTTATAACTCAAGAATTCCTTATTGCTCAACAATCAAGCAAGTTAGAGCTCAACACACACGCTGAACTGGCACATAAAATATAAAAGCACCTAATTACCTTGATTCTTAATCTGAAAAATTAAGCTGAAAAATTTCCCCTCATGACTAGTATGAGCAATCTATGTCATACTGATGCTCTGATAAATTCTAAGGAAAAGTCCATAAGGAGAAGATTGTTTTCTGAGTTTGCATATCATATATTTAAAGAGGCATGAGTAATGAGAAAACAAATCACTGAACAGCTACTAAGGCATCAATGAGTGGTCACATACTACCTAATACAGCAAATTATACAAAATAGCATATGTTGTCATCAAACCTGTAATAGTCACAAGAAAAGCTGCAGAGAGAAATAATTTGGGCAACTGTTGAATTTGAGTGCTTAAAAATGATTAAATGGTTGTATTTGCACGTGATGTTAGACAACGATCACTCCAGATACAGTTTGCAAGATAATACAAGCACATAAGTGGATAACAATATGACATGGAGTAAAGGAAATTTTGGAGCAGCTACCAGTCACAAGTAAAAAAAGTTTCAAGCTCTGCAAATATATTTCAAAACAAATGACAACAGACAGACTGTTCACAACAGTGTTAATGTAGAGCAAACAATGTTAATGTAATGCAAACACATGAAATTAGTAATTAAGCAATTTCTAAACACTTGTGAAGAGGGCTTGGGGAGTAAAGCTTTTTGTGAGGAGAAATGCACCTCAGTCCAAAGACATTCATGACTCTTACAGATAAAATGAACAGTTAATTACTGTTATAAAGGCTGTATATGGAGTCATGAGAGATGTAGCATAACTAACACACAACATTTATTGAGTGTTAGATAGACTTACCGTAAGTCATCCAAACTCAGGCTACTTCTGCAACAACAGGCAAATAAATTACCTCAGAGCCCAGCAGGAAATAAAAATGAAGCAAAAAAAAAAAACCCACCAAAAAAAACAAACCACCACCAACAAAAAAAAACCAAAACCAAAAACCAGCAGAAGAACCCAAACCAAACCAAATTTGACAGACCTATCCCAACAAAACTGAATAGGCTTTGACCATCACCGTGGGTTAAGAAAAGAGGTAGTACAATCAAGAGTTCCTGACCTAAAATCCTAAGAAAGTGAAATGTGAACAGCATCTGCACATCTCATCATCACAAGCCTGGTCTTTGAATTTAAAACATCAGTTATTGAAACTTTCAGGGGATTCAGCACAAGCAAGCAATTAATGCAGAACAACTTTCATTCTTAGAGTTATCTCTAGTGCCAAACAGCCCCTATTACCTGTGTTCAGATGTCATGTAGGAATCTAGTTACTTTGACCAATATAATGAAAAGGCTGTGGACTTACTTCATGCAATAATACACACACTCTTCTCCTCTGTGTTATTATAGTGTGTGCGTGTGTGTGTGTATATATATATATAAAACAATATAGTATTTGTATTAGGTATAGTAAGAGCCACTATTTAAAATTAAAGTATCTTTAAAAAAACTTTATTTCACAGATTTTAATAACTGTTGTGTATTTTAAACATTCTACATAACCTGTTAAATAGAACCAATGCCTCAGACATCAACCCAGTAATTCCAATCAAGATGTTTAAATGAATTAACTATAAACACTGTCACCACACACAGGATTTTAATTAATTGAAGCTACTGAATTCTGGACAAACTGATATGGGACAAAAATATTAAAATTTTAGATTTTGTTTTACAGAAGTGTCTGATTGTAAGACATCTTACACCATCTTTGGCTGTGTTAACTGTGAAACTGGAAACATAACCCACCAAATTCGAAATGATGGTCACCGCTACACTGCATAGAACTTCTCACAGACTTAATTCCATGGGTTTTACTTCTAAGCACTCCCTGAAATTGTTAGTATCTATTCTACACAGTCCTTTAACTTGAAAAGTGCTTTAATTTCACTGCTATTCCAATATGGGAAACCAGGATGTGTCTATTCCTATTTGTAGTAAATCAAGACAGACATACAGAAATCTGTATGTCAGAATATGCGTGCTATCTGTATGACAATCCAGAAATCTCTGAATTTATACTACACAACAGCTTTTTTTGTTAGACTTTCAACACAGACTACATTTAAGTAATGTAGTAATGTATTGTAAATACATAAATATGAGAGAGGGAAAGGGAATTCTTCTCTTCCACGCTGTCCAAATTAAGTTGACAGACTTAGAACATCAGTTATCATTGGCCACATACATTAAACATTAGATAAAAAATATCAGTTACAGAGTTAAAACTGATGACAACCACAGTTAGTAATCAAGTTGTCAGAATACCCTCAATGTGACTTCTTTACACTCCAGAAACCCTTGACACTGCCCACCTATTTATTGCCTTAACAGTTGTCACAGCACATTATTTGTCCTATCTGTCTGCAAAGAGCTGTGATTTTTCTGTACAGCTCAAAGAAGTGATTCAAACCAAAAATTACACAGATGTCACTTCTTCCTACCTTTCCACCTGTATTTTCTAGAAACTGTAATTTTCTTGTCTTGCAATAAGGGAAATGTTTGAACACATTACCCACATGCACGTTCCACTGGGATTTCACAACTACTTCTTGATCAGATGTTTTAACCAGCAGCACCTATGCAGTACACACACAGTGCCCATAGCAAAGCACATAAAAATATGGGCAACGAAACTCATCTCTCTGCATGTCATTACTTTCAAGTGGAACTAATGCTAGAATAAGAAAGAGAAAGCAGAACAAAATATATGGAATAACATCTGGAATAATCCTGTGAGAAAACTTGATTTTTTCCCCACTCCCTTGGCAGTGACTGTATACAATTCTGCAGAGGGAAATTCCAAAGCAACAGGCCAACTGCTTGCAAGACAGGACCTCTGTTTCATGGAAATAATCATCGAGGTACCACTTCTGGAACATATAGTATCTTGTATTGTAAATCAGCATATATACTGAGGACATTCAAATTGTTCTAAAATGTAAAGCAGATAAATTTTCAGTAATGCTATGGATGCTGTTTGAGAATATGCTGCAACAGCCCTCAAACAAAATTTGTTTATTTTGAAGCCAGAGACGCATTTCAAAAACTCCAGGCAGAAATGGCTTGTAATTTGCTCCTTTCTGTTTTTAAAATCAAAGCACCAAAGAGGTGACCTACATGTTTTCATATTTTAAATAGATGTGAGAAGTGTATGACAGGATACTTCTAACCCCTGACATGAATAATTTGGGGGAAGAAACCAGAAGGGAGATTTAAAAGTCTAGCTGAAACCCCACAGCCATCTTCAACAGAAGCTGAAGTGTGTTTAAGGTCACCCTACATGGAGTACTATGAAGCAAAGGAATGCAGTTTGGGCTAGCTGCCTTCATTCCATGCCTCTTTGTTAAGAAACAGAAGCTTGCCAGCACTACTATGAGACAGCATTACACCAAAGCTCCAGTCCTGGATGTACAAAAACTATAAAGACTACATAAAACATGTTTCCAATGGAGACATAATAAAGAAGACAATCATGCTATTTTTGAAGAACAGGAGCAGGGAAGAAAGGTATGTGCCAGTAATACAAATCTCACAGTAGACTGTGAAACAGGAGTTTGCTGTCAGGTGTAACTCTAATGAAAGCAGAAGATGTTAAATGAATCGCTGTTACTCCTCTAGAAGAGGACAAGCATTAGCATTTTACACAGTACCACGGATCTTATTTCATACCAAGAAAGAAAGCCTATCCAAATGAAAGACTGTCTCACTGAAGTTTTCCTTCTTTTTGCTAGACCTTAAAAGAAATTCAGCTGAGCTAGTCCACAAGTATCAGAGTATCCAAAATAAAGTGAAACACAAGAAATTTTGAGACCTCAAGGTTTATCGACCCAGCCCAAGCCCACAGTGGAAGATCACTCATCTCCACCACAGGAGAGGCTCTTCTCCTCCACAGGCCATAAGCAGACTGAAGGTGGTCTCTAAATATACTGCCCAAGCCCAGAAACAAGGCTTCTGATGCTACATTTCTGCAAGGGAGTTGGTGGACCGAAAACACATTTGACCTAGGAGAAGTGGCAAACCCTCTGTGTCACAGTAAGAAGAGATCCCCATCAAATAACCAGGTTGGTTTGACATAGGGTACACTGTACATATCCCTGTAACACCCCTGAAATCCAAGAAGACACAGCTTGGCAGCACTAAAATGGTATTACATATACACAGTCAATTAAATCACCACTTTATTTTCACATAATCTTATTCTCACTGCATTTCCCTTCCCTCTTCTCAAATGTTGAGGTCTAAATCACATTTTAAATTCTTTAATGCAAAATACTTTAAGAGAAGTGACATCTTGTATAATACTGCTTTCATCTTTACTATGTATTTTGTTCATTTAAGAATAAAAAAGTAGAGCTAAAAATTTAGTCACATTAATATCAGGCAATAACAAAATTCTTACAGTTTAATATTTTTATGCTTTTAATTAAAAACCAAAGAAAACCACTTAAAAGTTCTACCATACCTACCTGTTAAACTTCGAATTGCGGGTTGGTGACTCTGCTCCTCTTAAAAGGTGCCTGAAGTACTGTAGCAGACAAATAAGGTATCAAAGAAAACACTGAACTAACTGAGGTAAAGGCTACTGAGCAACAACATTGCAAAATTCAGCAAATGACAACTGAAGGAAAAGTCAAACTGACCATAATCTAGCAGTTAGAATTTTAATCTGGAAAAGGACAGACCATACAATAATCAACACATGAGACTAGGACTACTTACTTAACCTTACATAATCGTGAGATTAAAATCACAAAGCAGAAATAAAATCTAAATTAAGCACCTAAATCCATGTCTCCTCCTTGTTAAAAAAATCAAGCATTTGAAGCATTAAAGCTATCATGGGAGAGATGACCACCAAACCCATTTTTGAGAAATGTTCTTTCTATTAATGCCAAGTAAGGCAAGTACCCACTCTCAGGACAAACTAATATATTCTGCCTCAAATAAATGCAAGAACCTTAACATACAACCTGACTAACACATACAAACTTTAAAAAGGAACATGAATTCAGACTCACCCCTGTGATTAAAGTGTGTCTTACTATAAGGCCCTAGACAGATAAATTCAACCCAGTTCTGGAAATTCTTAAGGTGGCATTTAGAACCCAATCACACAACAATCTTAAATACCTTGTAAATTCCTTTGGGTGATCTTCTTGAAAAGAAGAACACCAGACTTTTAGCTGCTGGAATGCATAATGCTGAAAAAACCTAAATATGACTTTTGTATCTTTAAACACCATTATATTTTTAAAAGTAAATAAGGAGATTGTGTTCTACAGCTATCAGGCAGATTACTTTTGCACCAGTTTGCAATCGTAAGAGAAGGGGTGGAGAGGATTTTGTAATAGCTGTGATAGATGCAAATTGTTACATCAAAAAATGAAGTTTTTCTTTTATTCTGTGATGATGTACTGGACTAGAATGAATTTTATTGTCCTACTGAGGTCAGTCCAGCTCTAGAACATCAACTGAACTGGAAAATGAAGCCATATTTTTCAGTTCCACATACACATGACTGGTGTAAATAGAGTATCCTAAAAAGATATAATTTTGCTTTTAAGACTACTCTTCAAATCCTTCACACTTACCTCATCACTGTGACAGAACATAGGAGTAAAAACATTTTCCAGCAGAGAAAGGACGTGCTCATAAGCTTCAAAAAGACACCGCATAGTTTGAAGTTTCACAACATCCACATATGGACCTTCAGCAACTATTCAAAAAAATACAAGTATGAATAGAGACAGATATACATACAGGCATATAAAGTTCATGTTTTCCTCTGGTCAGAGCTTGTGATTAATTTGCAAGCTACGCTAAGTTTTACAAATGAAAAGCAGAAATAAATCGACAAAACAAGGATTAAGCACAATACAGCACAGGAATAACTTTTAAAACCAGCAAAAAAAAAGTTTTGATGATATTCAGCAAAATTTGTGTTCACTTTATTACAGAATGCTGTTTAAATTCCAACGTACATTATTCCTTTTGAATTACAACTTACTTTTTTGAATCTCTTCCACAATGAAAGAGTCAAATCTAATCTTGTCAATGCTTTCATCCAAACAGTAAGTTTTATAAATTTTCTGTACTTCCTCATGAAGAGACATCTTTTCAGTATCTGATAGTTCTGGTCTCAAAATCCGGTCATTGAATTCCTCTGAGAAGTAAAGGAAAGAAAAAAGCATTTCTTGATCAACCTGGCAGACAAATAACATCTTGAAGCACCCTATAATATCAACTCATGTTCCAGTAGGTAAGTAATTTGCAGAACTTCAAAATTAAAAGAAACATAAGATATCTCAAAATCCTAGGTAACAAGGTAACTGCCTTTTTATTAATTATAGTTCAGATTTGTTCATAAAGTTATTACTAAAAATATATTGCAATTAAAATAAATTATGCCTTATCACAGTAAGGATAAATCCATGAGGTTGTTCCTGGCATATGAATGATATTTTCTTCCTAAATTACCCAAATGCAAATTGTAGTTTTCCATTAGAATGATTTCTATATCATCAAGTAATGTAAGTAAGTAATCATCAGCACACATTTGTAACCTTACCCACAGTCAGGCAGAACTGCAGCACATGAACAGCCCCTTCCTGTTTCAGGAAGTTCATAAATCGAAATAAAAGGTCTTGCTGATCTCTGATTTCCTTTAGCTCCAGTTTCAGTACCTGAGCAGGTTAAAAATGCCATCAGCCAACTTTCAAACTTCCAGTGAGTACATAAATAATGCAAAGAGTTGTATAACAAAATCAACAGGTAAAGTAAAATACTTATTCAAAACAGGAAAGGAAGTAAATGTTGCCTTTGCTTACAGATGGTTTTTTATTTCTTGGCTCTGCAAATTTCTGAAGGAATGGAACCAATGAAGAAGTAGGCTCAGTTGCTATCTCAGGCTGCAGAAGAAAAATGACAACTGGGTAAGAAGGCGTCTTTCATGGCTGATCAAAATGCCACTGTTTTAACTATGTCAATACTCACTGGACTATCATCAATGAAGATCAGCAGTAAATGGTTGACAGTATCCTGCGAGAAACACAACACAACAAATAAAATTAATATTAAAGAAACTCAACAAAATAGATTAAAGTAATTTCAATACTATATTATCCCCAAGTTTAAACCTGAGTATATTAATACTTTTTTTAAAAGCAAAACCTGGGAATACACGTTTGAGAATTGCCCTTCAATGGTCTCCTCAAGTTTTTACAAGTCAGGGAATTTCTGAAGAGACCTGCACAGAAATATTCTTTACCCAGTGGAAGAAAGCCCTCCAAACTATTTTTACTCTAAGTGCAGATCTAATGAGCTACTAATACTTCCACACTACACTACTTTCTGTTTGCAGCCAGGCAATGCCTGCATGAGCACTGCAATTTTGCCTATTAAAATACATGCATATATAAAAACAAGGATGGCAGCATTGCAGCTTCAGAAGTAAATGCCCCCTGATTTGCAGAATTAAAGGAAAAAAAATTCAATACAGCTGCAAAAAAGGCTGGTTTACTTAGACGGCTACAAAGATCTACAGAGTTAAGAGTTCAAGTCACCAAGTCCTTTCTAAATGTAGCAATAGTAACTTGAAGATGTTTATACTAGCACAGCATTCTCCCATCTGACAGGAGCTAGTGGTTCTTCACTGAAAAATACATTCTTAAGAGATAATACCAATACTGTTATTTTAGGCAGTTCAGTGATTTAATTTGTACGAAGAAACAAAAAAATAAAAAAACCCACTGAAAGATTTCTTTTTCTTTTATCTTACTTCTTTAGTCAAAATGCACAGCAAGTAAGTTATTGTGCATCATTTGCTTTACCACAACATACTTAGTACGTAAACAGTGATTTTGAATAAATTAAGATTATTCTTGTGCTCCAAAGTCTTACAGGGTCAGCTAAGAAATCCATTGAGGGAAGGAAAACAGAACCAGGGAGAATCTCTCTAATGAGGAGGGCCAGGGATCTGAAAAGAAAATAAAAGAAAGAAAATAAAAATCCAAAGCAATATTAGATTACATAAATTTCTAAGTGAAGTTTCCAATGCGGCCATATACTACTGGGAAGTATTTTAGGATTTAATAATACCATAAGAATGCTATTTTAACAAATAAAAAAAAATATAAACAAGGGGTATGAAGGAAGATGACTTTGACATTCATTCTTTCACTTTCCAAAATTATTGTAGCACATAGTATGCAGACACTTAAAAGAAAATACAATTCTAAATAATTTATATACCTGCACTCTGTTGACTTTGGGGGCAAAATATAAGGAAAAAGAAGTTCAGTAAGTTTTCTTAAGTAGTGAAGTTCATCTCTTCGGCTTCTCAAAGCAACGTGCAGTTCTGGTCCATATTCTTCTAAAGCAGCTTGCTGCAAAAACTCTGCACTTTTTACTGAAAGTCAAAAACAGCATTACAGAGTTACTTCAGCTTTTTCTTACTGGTAAACAAAAGGCAATTGGTTTTCATTTGAGCTAAAAAGTTAATGCTTTTAGTACACATACAACTGCCAAAGGGATAAAATGCTGAAACTCTGCAAAAGAACCTTGGCTTACACTTTGAAGCCTGGCTATGTAAAAATAAAACCTCATATTGAAATAGGAATTCCTTCACCAAACAATTGCAGTTTGCATGGTATCCAGAATGCTTTCCCATTGATCATTATATATAAATATCTATAAA
>VWYP01028644.1:178946-205101 GCA_013400435.1 Pycnonotus jocosus | reverse complement strand
GCAAAGAAGTCTGAACAGCAAATTTTAGACCCCAGAGACAGAAAAAAAATCCAAACTCCACAGAGTAAAAATAAAGAAAGCATACTTTTCTTAAGACAACTTGAACATTTCCATCCAATGAAAACGCCAAATTCAGAATTAAGGCAAGATATTGTTTTTAACACATTAATGCCAGCATTATCAGTCAGAAATGTTTTAATATCTTCTTACAAAGTACTGAAACGAACTAATTAATATATAAAAGTACAAGGAAGAAAACCCAAAAGAAAAAAAAAAAAACACAGAGAAAATAATCAACCATAATATTTTCTTTAATCACTATTTTAAAGTTATTTACATAGTACTATTCTATTCAGTGCAACATAATCACTGACATTCTTAAAAGTCAGAAAATAAAGAGATGATCTCCAAGAAGTTGGCCAAATATATCCAAAATACCTTTTCTTTAAAACCCTGCAAAGTTATTTGTCTATTTTTTTAAAGCAATGTGATAGATTCAGTATGTTTCTAATCTGGACATGAATTTCAGAGATAGTGACAGGTTGAATTTTTACACAGGTTTTCATCAATCTGTATTTACTTCTAAGTAAGTGTTATCACAAAATGAACATATGAAATAGACAATCTAAAAGTGTTTTTAGGATGAAAATTAGGATGATCCAAATTTCAGAACTACCTCTATTATAACCAAACTATTAAAAGATCTGTTCTACTCTGCTAAGAGACAATAAACCAATGATTTTTAGTACTCAGAAGTATGCTTTATCTTTCACTAAGTAAACAAAAATGTTTATTTTCAGGTGAAAATAAACATTATTTTCAACTTCTTACACAGGTCAACAAATACTTGTGATACTAAAAATAGTAACTTTTTGGTAAAGCTCATACCTGTACCATGGATAAATAAAGTTTTCCAGCACCAACTCAAGCACCTGTGCAGAACAAAGAGAACCACGTTACAAAATAAACAGTTTAGTACAAATCCCTGTTAGAAGAATTAACATCACAAACACCTTCCAAAACTCATAGGACATAATTCATACTTCATAAAACATAAGAATGTGTAGGTTGTGATCCTGTTGCTAGATCAACCATTTTACATTGTAATCAGTACTTTGGGAAGTAACAGCAAAGTGATGGTTTAATCAGATATCAACAAGAAACATCTGACACAAGTATCAAGATGCACAGTGCCATGGCCACTGCCAGGCAAACACTATTAAAAATGTGACCTTGCCTTAAGTTTACCATCCCTAATTTGTTATCAGTCCCTGTTCTTTTCTGATGTAGCATGGAGTGTCCCACAGGCACAGTTACACAGTACACTTACACACACTTCCATCCTTTTTCACCCAAACCTCCACCTTCAAGGTGGGACAGTCAATCCTGTATGCTCACCACTCTCAAAGAAAGCAAAGGAAGAGTCATAAAAAGCAATTCCTGTGAAAGCCATCCATAACAAGGAAAGAGACAGAAGGATGAAGTTTTCTTAAGATTCCTCCTCCTTCACTAGAGCCCCAAGGTATCACCCACACTACCTTCTCCCACTTCAACCTATCCCTTAAGTTGAATCAGTGCTTAAGAGATCAGTTTGTCCCCAACAGCATCAATGCTGATGAGGAGAATAAAAGAGAATATATGTACTGCTATGTGAGGCTGCTCTGGCATGTCTGTAGAAGGAAAGGTTTTTCAAAGCCAACATGTACAAAGAAAAAGGTGAAGACTGTTTGAAACAAAAGCTGAATGTAACAGCTGATATACAAGTGTCACTCAAGAGAGTAAGTGTTACTTTTCTTAAAAGATCTGCTGCTGCACTCATTCACACAGCATGTACTGCAAGAACTCAAGATCTACTAGATTTATAATATCTTTAGGGCATTACATGCCTCTGCTCCTCTCATGATCATATAAGCATACTCAATAAAAAACACACACAGCCTTTTTAATTCTTCTTAACTCTTCAGGCCTGCACAGCTCATGAATACTCTGTCTCCACTAGTAAGAATATCACCTTCTCAGACCTGATAAGATACTTTCTCTTTTTCAGCTGTTCCATTTCAGTGATTTTCTTCTCCTCCCTCTGAAGAGATGTTTTGCAGCTTGGGATAACTTTAGATGTCAGTGTTATGGACCACACAAAGTCATCAATGTCTTTTCTCCTACCCCTACATGCTACAGCAGTCATAGATCTCAAAACTGTAATACCATCATGTGTTAATGATGGATAGGTAAGCTAAATGTTGTATCATGCTGTCCTGTGTCATCCTCACCTCCCAGTCTTGTACTTCCATTTATAAGCAGGGTGAAAGAGTGAAGGAAACGACAACAGATGCTTCAATTCCCAGCCTAGAAAAGATAAGAAGTCCCAGAGAACCTTCTATGGAAGTTAATCTTCAGACAATATAAAGGAGATCACATCCAGCTCTAGTCAGCAATCACAGGCCATTAGCCTTAAGAGCAGTCTATTACACTATTTTTTGCCTGATGCCTTCCTTTTTGCCTAGTGCCTCACTGCCACTACATGAGCAACCAATTTACTCCAAAGAAATCTCAGTCTCACAGGAATTGTGACATTATTTTTGTTCATGTAGAGTTTCTAACAAAATAAACCTCTTTCAAGACTCAAAGTGCACTCTTCAGAAGAAGTGCCTTACAGAAAGCTTGCAAAAATCCATCTTTCTATCAAAGGAGCCCTTTTTCCTCTTCCTCCACTTTTGCTCTGTGCCTCCCCATCACAAGCAACATCAGCAGAGTATCTTCTGTTTGGAGTGCAAAGTGCACTTGCACAGCCTTCAAGCATGGGACACTGTATTCAAAGGGAATACAATGAACTCCTCTTGAAACAGCTTTCTTCATTTATGACTACTACTTTTGAATGGAGGGCCTGTCTATCAAGCTTTCCATGAATGTGCCACTACAGAGTCAGTTCATCATATGCTAACCTAACTTATTGGCCCTCTCTTCCTGTATAGTCCTATACAGAGGCCTCTGAAGGCACTAGAAAAATTATTTCCAACAGTGAGAGACCTGATCCTGACTGCTGCCTAAGCAAAACACGCACGGTTCTGAGATTCATCTTCCCATGGTTATTAAATAAGCAAGGAAAGAAAAAAAAAAAGTGCAAGACTTGATGACCCTTCCCACTCAACAGTGGAAGACAGTCTCCTTCAGATTCATCCCATATTGTAGTAACTGAGTGCCAGCTGAACCATTGTATAGATTTGCCAGTGTTTCTCTTCCACAGCCATGCTGTCATAGCAACTTTTATGGCACTGCTTCCACAAAACACTGCAGATAAACCCACTAGAAAAAGACACAGATACAGCATGCACAGAGACAGACAACTAACTCAAAATGCACATTTCGCTGGAGTCCACTTATCACTGGTCAAGATATCAGAAGGCAAGACATGTTCTACTCAGACTAAGGTTATCTATGTGGCCCTAATAAAAAAATGTGTGGAGACAGAAAACAACCCCTACTTGCAAATTAATTAAACACATGGCATGGCAGAGGCATTTAAGTATGATGGTCCATTCCACCAAGGTGCTGCACAGAAGTTAAAGCAGAGCTACCGTGTGAAATCATCCCTACTACAAAAACAGAAGCACTCAAGCAGTAATAAGCCAATGACTGCCACTAACTGGATTTTAAGGCATACATTCCATACTGTTTTCCCTTGAACCTTATCAGCATTCCAGACTGCCAGTGTGATTCTGCTGGACAGAAAAAAAATCTGCCACATCATCCACTGCGCTTTTCATAAAGCACTGGGGAAGCAGAACATGTGTACCCACTTTCATTCTAGCAACAACAAAAATATTATTCAAGCTCAATTGCCCACACTTCACACACACCAATAAAGTAGATGGGACACCTCAAAGAATGACAGCTAATGATAAGCCATTTCCTTGTCTGCAAAGCATTATTCTCCAGCTTTAAATACAAATGATGAGTCATTTCATTTCAAGCCTACCTATTTTTTCAAGCATTTTGCAAAACGACTGGTTTTACTATGCATGGGTAGCTTTGAACTGGAAAGAGATTACAAGTGTAAAATGAAATGCAGCAGGTAGCAATATAAGCAGCAGCTGAATTTAAAAAAAAAAAATAAAAAAGAGAGAGAAATTATTTTCCAGCATGCACTGCAACACTGCAAGCTAGTCAGTCAGTCTTTGCTGCTGAGACAAGCTTTTTGGGGACTGCCACACAACTGACCCCAATTGTTAGGAGGAGGAACTGTAGAGACAAGTGATAACCGAGTCAGTAGCAGGTCAGAACTACCAGGCCCCATCAGAAAAGAAAGGAGCAAGGATTTGATACATAAACCACAATATCAATTAAAAAGCCTTAAAAGACAGTATAACCTGACAGTTGAGGCCACTTCCTGGCAGTAGAACAAGCCAGTCCAATAAGAAAGCATACAGTTCCCTGTGTACCACAAGAGTTGAGGACTTGCAAAGAGCACATTCAGGCAATATCTGATTTCTTGTCATGCATTTGTCTATTTCTTGCTTTTAGAAACAAAAATAAATATTCCAGTCCCATAACTGAGTCAAGAACCTGAGAAGAGTTAAAAAAAAAAAAAACAAACCAAGCTGGGATCAAAAAACAGCAGCACCTTGACCCAGTGAGACATTTTTTTCACAGTGGCAATCAAGAGTAGCTGAGCAACTTTCCACAGATTTGACTTGCAATCGTCCCTCACATAGCAAAAAAGAGATTGTAGAGAAAAAGATTAATTCATTAGCAGAACAACAGGATTAAATTCTCCGCTGTACAATCTGTAGCACCTGGATTATACACAATGTAAAACTGACCAACAAATATCATGTCCTAATTCAAAAAGAAAGAAAACACTGAAGAAACAAACATAATACAAAATTGATTAGAAACTGGAAACAAAATTATACTTAGGTCACTGCATTATTTTTATGCAGGATACAGCCCAGAATATAAAGTATTGATGGATGCATGCTTGAGACAGCTTAGTGTCCAACTACAACAACAAACATAAATGTGGGGAGGAATGTCCAGGCACAGGTTTTGTTATTCTTCTAAACCATGCACAGCAGCTGAATAGACTAAAACAAGGCTGCCAAAGATTAAGGATTTGCAAAGTGAGACATACTATCATCACAATCCAAGAAAGAAAAATCCATACTTGTGAGGAAAACTTGGATTTCCTCTGACTTGAGTGTGTATTAAATTATTCTGAAAACACAAGCTTAAAGGCTATACACCTAGTTCAAATCAGAAACATTTGGAAATGAGAATATTGCCAAAGTCCTTCAAGCGGCAAAAAACCCCTAGAAAAATTAAAACATTAAAAAAAATTCCAAAATTATTCCATGTATTTGAAGAAACTGCTTTTTAGAAACGGGCTGCACTCTGCACTCCTTTAGAATCTAATTAACCTTAATTCAGTTCACACTGTATCAGCTTCTCTCTAATGTATGACTAACCCACAAAAGAAAATAAGAGCTGTCTCTCCTTCCAACCTGAAGCAGGCTATCCAATTCCAGGCCAGCATTACATGCTGCATCCCCAGAGCAGATGTTCAAAGAGGAATATGGTGCAGACAGAACCCCTTGCTACCCTTTTAACCAGTAGAGCAGAGCTGCCATGAGGAACCATGCAACGAGATTTCTCATCCCAAGTAGTATCTGTCCAACACAAGTGAAAAAGGTGGCTCAGACCATTTGTTTGGGTCCATCGAGGAGGGTGACCCTGGGAAGATCCAGAACTCAGGCCTCGTCCTTCCCTCTAGTTAGCACACGCAGGAGGTAAAGAAATGAAAGCATGGGCATGGATACACAAAACCCATGTCTGTGCTAAATAAAGCAGGACCTGGGACATGCCACTGAAGTGCAAACTAACAGCAAAAAGGCCACTATTTCAGTAAAAGCAGAACTACAGCAATCACACACAAAATGCCAAGAAGGTAACTATGGTATCTACTCATATCACTTACAAAGAGATACTACAAAGAACCTTTTTAGCATCAAATTCCCATTTAAGCCAAACAAGAAATTTCCAGTTCTTCAGCATTTACAACATCCTTTGGTAGACTGCCACAGCTATTTGATACCCTAAATCTCTAGTATTAAATGCATAGAAGCATTTATTTTACCTTCTATTATTAAATAAATAGTCTATTGAAATTCTATTCAGAATATTGTCATTTTATTTTTAAAAATAGATTAAGTAATTTTAAAAGAATAATTGTTTACTTCTGAAATCACAAATTAAGTCAGTTCATTCAACTAGAGGAATTCAACAAGTTGTTAGCTGTTCTTCTTTGAAAACATTCCTCAGCTGTCCCTGCCTTCCTTCAGGTTATCATCCTCCTCCCACTCCTGCAGTGAGCCATGCCTGGGACAATATCTCACAGAGCTGAAGTGTTAGCTTATACCACAGACACACATGGCTTTGACTTCATACACCATGCTGTTAATTGCAAGAACTGCCACACAAAAATCCTCTCCCTTCTGCCATGCCAATTGTTCACCCTCCTACCACAGAAATCCAAAGTTGGAATTCTAAGTAAATGGATATCAATCTACATATGTGCTTGTGTGTTTTCCTAACTTCAAAAAACACAAAGCTTATCTCTTTAGCTCCCAATACTTTTCATCAATTACTAATCAAGGAAATAAACAAAAAAAATAAGCCCAAAGAAAAACTGCTCTTCAAACAGCTCTTTTTAAAAGAGATTACAACAAAAAAAATTCTTGATTTACAGTCTTACTAAAAAAGATATATATGCTAATCTTCTTTGAGTACATTCAGCAATTTCCTTTTTTACACAGATTTTGCTACAGCTTTGTCTGATGATTTTAAATAGATTCATGGAATGGCTTAGGTTGGAAGGGACCTTAAAGATCATCTAGTTCCAACCCCCTGCCATGGGCAGGAGCACCTCCCACTTGGCCAGGCTGCTCCATCCCACCCGGCCTTAAACACTTCCAGGGACAGGGCAAACAAAAGTTCTCTAGGCAACCTGTTCCAGCACCTCACCATGCTCACAGTAAAGAATTTCTTCTTAATGTCTAATCTAAACCTCCTCTATCATCCATTTGAATCCATTCCCCCTGGTCTTCTCCCATGCTCTTGTAATAGCCTCTTTTTATCTTTCCCATCACATTATCATCTTGATTAGAGAACTTTTGTAATTGGAGCAAATCCAAGAAACTAAGCAGGCTGAAATCTGTAACTTTTTAAGACTCAGACATGTTCAATCCTAACTGTTCTTTCCATTATTCTTCCCAATTTACACAGACATTTCTTCTATGTTCTGGGTGCACTGCTACACAAGCAGTCAATGTTTAAAAGCAGGCAACCATGGCTCCCTGCTCCGAGCAAAGACTCTTTTGATTTGACTTTTACCTGAACAAGTTAAAATACCTGCAAGGTACATCTGAACCATCTACTGAACCAGAACCAAAAAGTTTTAAAGACACATAATAAAAACCCACTGAATTTTAATGTACTAAAGAAATGATGCACCAATTACCTCTGAAAGTGATGCATCAACCTTGGAAGGCACTTTCAGATCCAGCCATGGCTGATAGTTTTCCAGAAGCAAAGTAGGTCTGTAGGAGAGGATGGAGAAGTTTATGTAACAATGTGCAGCTAACAGCTTCCTACTGTGATGTGTAAAATGGCAGCAGTACTAAGCTTACCAGTGCCACGTAATTTACCTGTGCCTCTTGCATTTGACCTTGCCACACACAGCACAACTGTGACCATGGGGAAACAGCTCCGGCAATTCCAACTGCTAAGAGATTTGGACAAGTTTACATTCTCCAAAATGATAACTCCATTAATATACTGACATGTTTGTGAATTTCCTTTTAGAGCACGCTATTACAAAGAACTGAATAAAGACAAACTTGTTTTTCCAGCAGGAAAACAAGGTAACAAGGCATGGTATGAAAAACAACTGAATCAAGAAAAATCGCTTCCACTGAAACAAGTGAGAGGACACAGATAGCCTTCCACATCTCCACTCATCTCCCTGTGTATTACTCAGCCTAGTAACAGACCAGATGGTTTCTCTGCCGTACTCATAGCCTTGAACGATTGCAATCATACCTTTTTAGCCCTATGAAATTCTACATTGAAATAAGTTAGAAAAGAGCAATTTGCTTCGGGAGTATTCTTCTCTTTGAACTGCAGTACTGCTCAGAGTATTTTGACTACAGTGAGCAAAGAAGACTCAGCACTGGCTTGCTAAAAGGAGGGCATCTTCAGAAACGAATAAGACCCACTAAAGGAGCAGACAAAAACACAGTTTCTCCATTCTGCCTGCTACTCAAATGCTTGTAGAAAGCAGGAAACAACATCCATGGACACTCCAACAACCGGCCTTGCAGGCATACGTGGATTTGATGAACTATGCAGAAACACGTGAAGAATTCGAAGTCTTAATCATCATCTATTTGCCACAAAACACCTGCCAGTAGGAGTGTATGAGCTGTACAGACGCACAATATTTCTGAAAGCAGCTAGGGTTAGACAAGAATTGCTACTCCATATAAATTCTTATCATATTTAAAGAAAGCACAAGACTCTTCACAGACATATTTACCTTAGGTTTATACTTTATTGTGAACAGAATATTGGGTAGGAGGGAGTCCGGTCCCAAGGAACAGTAGAAGGTGACGACCCCAGCCACGAACGACCAGAATATCATCAAAACATGAAGATACCTTACAGACACACGGGAAGGAAAAGCCGCTGCGTGAGAAGGCGCCGCGCCGCCCGCGCCCGGCTCCCCCGCCCGCCCCAAGGAGGAGAGTTACCGGTTGAGGAGGAGGGTGGCGGTGCCCAGCCCCAGCAGGAGGCAGCAGGAGAGCGGGTACTGCCGGCAGGTCTCCCGCAGCCCCTCGGCGCCCCGCAGCCGCCGCAGCNGGAGGAGCGGCTGCCCGCCGTGCGAGCGCCCCGGGAACAGCGTCCATGCAGCCCCGCCGTGGCATTTGCAGCTGTGCTGTGTCACGCAGCGTGCTAAGCACTGTAAATAGAAGGTCTCTGATGACAGCAAGGTTACCTAGTTATAAATACTTGGGACCTGGGCAACAAGGGGATCCCAGCGCCAAGCGACCAGACAGTGCTACGTCTGATTAAATGCTCTATATTTGGATGATGACTGAACTAAATCATTCAGTGATGGGGACACTAAAACCCTATAAAGACCACTCAAAGCTTCGTAATTGGCTGTAAAGAAAAGAAACAGGATAGGAAATATAATAAGACCCCCACCTCAACATCAGTAAGTATACGAGAGTAAGACATTGAAAAGAGAGTAATTTTAGAATGTTTATTGCTAGCCAGAAGAATTTAAAGCCAACTTCACACGAGTAACACCTTCAGTTACACTGTAAACCACAAGCCTTCGAACCACTGGAGTGCTTTCAGCAGCTCTGTAGTTACTCAGTCTTACGAAACTCAAGGCTCTGTTAATAAGACACTGCTGGTTGTGGGTTCAACGGGCAAAATGAAACAACTTCTGGGAGATCGTACCCATAAAGGGGCTTCTAAGTGGCAAATATGAAGGAGACCTGCTCAGGGAGAGATGCCTGCTTTCAGTTGTTTTGAGAAGTTGCTGTTGCCTTGTAAGTCCATTTGCATGAGCCTCATGCAGGAACACTGGGCACACTGAATTATTGAGAGCACATGAAATACTGAAATACATTTGGTTAGATAAGCCATGTTTACAAATCTTCACTGAGATGCCCCGCAATTACCCTGTTAAGAAAATACTGGTATTTGGAGGGTGAGTCAGCATCTAGAAATCGAAATCCAAAAACAGCTTTCAGAATCTTTCCTCAGATGCTTTGTCAGTTTATGCAACACATCCCTTGACCTCTTGGGTAGGTGAAACGCTGCAGTTTGACTTCAGTATGTTGACCTTTCTCAGAGCGCTTGGCAAAAGCCCAGGGTCAGCTTGAATTTCTTTAAGAGTCTCTGCACAGTATTATTTCATGTCAGTCCACGTTTCCTAGTAGAAAAAAACAAGGTACATTCATACAGCAAATCTCCATACAGCCCAGAGATCAGTTTTCCTAAGATGCAGGGGGGTTTTGTTATCAGATTACTTTATCCTCAGCTTTACTGCTGGTGATTTTTAGTCACTTATCTTGCAATGCTTTTAATAAGGAATAACTCCTAAAAATCTGTAATTCCTAGAATGGTTCATGAAGATGCCACAGCATCGCGTATCTGTAACACAGGAAGTGACTTGCACAGCAAACCAGCAGAAGCTTAAGTGAAACTTCTGCTTCCAGTTGCACTCTCTATTTCAGGTAAAGTTTCTCTAATTTATAGCTTTGCGGTTCGGAATTGTGTTTATTTACTGTAAAATTGCCACATTCACATCTGGCACTAATTGTACCTCATTATCTTAGAACCTCTGCAATTTCCTTCACTTCACAGACTTTACATCTGCTGGGCAGACACAACAAAATGCTTTACCCCATCTTGCTCTGCTGGAGACAGCAGTGTTGGCATTCCCCATCACCCTCTGTCACTATGGCCCCTAGATTGTTCTGGTACACTGAAAGACTCAGCAGATGTTTGTTTTTCAACAAAATAAAACTATAGAAGAACAAAAGGGAACTGCTGACAACATCAAGCTTTTCAAAATTCTTTGAGAAATAAGAACTTTATCCATTCCCTGGAAATAGCAAGTATTTCTCTCTTCACATCATTCTTAGGAAGATTCTGTGGTCAGCTGGAGGGAGAAGGGTCAGGCAAAGCATGCATCTGGAGATGGGCTCTGAAGTAATGTGGCCAGAACTGGGTTATTCTGGAAAGACAGATTTTATTTTAGTATTTAAAATGTAAAAGGATCTCTCACTGATCATACAAGTCATCCTGTGGAGCCAGTTCTCCCTGGTTTGGGGTTTAGTGTATGTTTTCTTTGATGGCAGGAGAAGCTTGCCTATTCTAACATCTAAGAAATATAGTAGAGCAGATTTTCAACAACTTGAGATACAAAATTACAATTCTTGGCTAAGTAACATCAGTTATTAAGCTGAGATTGTATTAACCAAATTGCTTTTTTTTTTTACTTTAAAAAATGCCTTTTTAAAATAAGCCAGACAGTTAACTGTAATAAACAGATTCTCACTAGTTAATTGCATTTAATTTGCTCTGCAGCTTTGCTTTTGCTCTTTTCAAGGCCTTACATTGTTCCCTCTTTCAAGGATACAGTTATCGAGGCTAATTAACAATATCTAATCCTTCATATTTACTCAACAAGGAATTAGTTTTCCTTTATAATTATTCCTCACAACTCCTTGTTCATTTTGTGGGCCCTTTCCAGGAAGCTTAAATAGAAGGCTTCATATAAACCTTTAACTAAAGCCATTTAGCAGAAAACTCTAGAGAACACTAATTTTTAACATTCAGCAAATAGCTGAGCTTAAGTAAAGAAGTGAAACTGAAGTTGGCCAGTCAGATCCCAAGAAATGCAAGCATTAGTAGGCTCTTTGCACTTGACTTTTTCAACTTCGAAACTTAAAGGGCATCCACCAACAGTTACTGGTTTCTACCTGAAATGATCCAGATGTATGCAAAAAATGTAAGGTGGAAACTGCCCTTTAATAGTACTTTTCGGCCTTTAAAGGAATACTTAAACTCCAGGGGAATGACAGCTGAACGTTTGCTGCACATTTCTGGTTTGGGTAGAATAATTATTAGCACTTTGATAAGCAAAATTAGCTTAACTGTTGTAAGTTGTCTGCTTGCTGTATATGTTGTCTGTTAATGAGTTAATAAACTATTAACAGTCTAGATTTATGGCATTTGGGAGTCATATCCCTGTACTACCCACACTGACCCATGGTTGCCAGCTGTATGGAAACATGTGCTGTCTGTAGTTGTAGGGTCTTGTATTTGCTTCCTGAATCACATGTTGACCCTCAGTATGACCAGATTAAAGCAAACTGGATGAGAAAGTGAAAACCTGGGCCCAGAATACAGCAACAGAGGCTTTGGGTTCCTCGATAAAATCCTCACAAGTTTTCTTCTAGAGGAATAGGGGAATTCAGCTGTTGCAGTAGGGAGTAAAATGGCAGATAGGAGGGAGAAATGTTTTAAGAAAATATGTGTGAAACACTCTGTAAAAGATTAGTGGTCTCCACACTTGCAGGGAATGACAGAAACAAGTTGTGTTGTTTGTTTAGAAGCAGATTTAGAAAGCAATTTAAATTAAGGGGGAAACCTAAGGTTTCAATTGTAACACACCACTCAATTTTTTTTTTAAGAGACTGTAAAATACAGTTCTGTTAGAAAACCTGAAAATACCTACTAGGCTATGTTTATGACTAAAAATATCAGGCAGAATAAAGACTTACAGGGCAAAAAAAAGAAAGACAAGGAGACTGTTCCAATACAAAAATTCAAGTAAATGGATTCATTTCAAGTGGAGTTTCCAGAGGGTCAGTTTAGTATTTCCAAGAGGAACAATGCTCTGCAAACCAGAGGGGTGCTGAGGAGCACAGAGTGTGTTAGAATTTCATTGGGACAAGGTCCACTTGGGAAGAAAAAAAAACTGAAACAAAAAAACAGGCAATGTACTAGAGTCAGTTTTGCCTTGAAGAACTTGTAACTCTCAAGGAGAAAGTAAAGATTTAGAGACAGAGTAGTGTATAGAGCTTTTCTTCAACTTGGTAACATGAAAAGGAATTTTCATGTTTTCACAGACAAGACACTGGAGAGAATTTAGATATTAGAAATGAAAATAATTTGTTTGGTCATAAACTACTATTTATGGGACATTAAAAAAAATAAAATAGAGCAGTAAATTGCAAGGTGGAGAAGTTGACTACAACATAGTAAGAAACAGAACCCTGCAGGAATGTGTACAAAAAAAGAGGAGAACTAAATGTATACAGGAGACATTAGAAAAACATTAAATTATGATTTGTAGCAACATTTGGCAAAGCTGTACTCCATAGAAATTTTATCTTGATTCACCCGAGCAAAAAACAACACTGTTTCTGGATATGCATCTTAAGCATTAAGTGACATTGGTCAATTGCTTGTATGTGCAAAGGAAAGATCTGGAAAACCTAATTCCTTTGAAAAACACAGGCTGATCAGGGAGGAATGAGGGAATGTCAAGATGGATGTTAAGACTTTGTAAGTAAAAGTTTGTGAAAGAACTAAGGAATTATACTCATGCAAACAGTTAAAACAATAGCAGAGCACATATGTAAGAGCCCAGCTGAAAAGAAAATTAATCTGTTTACTTACTGCGGGGATAAAGAAAGCCTTGCCCTGGATACAAACTGTGAAAATAACTATATCAGGTCTTGAAGGGAATTCCTGCTGTCCAGGCTTGGTCAGTGGGGAAAATTTTCAAGCAGGGAGTTCAAGGATGTAATTGAGCCAGGAACCCTTGTTTTCACCTGAGTTTAAAAGTGTTTCTGTAATGTTGTTAGATGATGTGTTTCTGTTACATCATTGCAAACTGTTGCAGCACCTATGCCTCAGAACTACTGTGAGACCTGAAGAATTTAAAGCTAGTTAAGTTTTTCATCAGAGATACACACTGGACTCATGGCACAACTGTGCTGGATCAGCAAAAGTTCAGCTGGGTGAGCATCCTGTTGATGATGGCCATTGGGGGATACATACCTAGGAAGAAATTGTAAAAGCATAGCAAGAATGTACTAAGTTCCTGGAACATTCTTTTACTCTGATTCATAATCCTGGGGATATCCTGAGAAAGAATTTATTTCCGAAGTTTCAAGTTGCTTTTGAAGAACAAGAAACTTCAACAGCCATAAAAATCATGGAAGGAGTTCCACCACTTGCACTTGTGTGAGTGAAGATTCAGCTCTCCAAACATTGATGTGTTTACTAGAGACGGAGAAAACTCATTCCCTACTCAGCACTATTGCTGCTTATTATTTTACCAAAACACTTTGGTCACCTGAGAAAACTGTCTTTTCCAAAATTAATATTCCTATGCCAGTGACTTGTACTTCGCTTAAGAGCACTTTTGCACCTTTTATCATCCTTGTTGTTCTCCCTTTGCTTTTCCAATTATCTCTTCTGTTGTGTAGCAGTGAGTAGGGAAAGGCTGCAACATGGGAAACAAACCTGTTAACAAAATAGCATTCAGAATTATTTTCATTAGATCTAGTGCCTTCTTAAACCTGTTAACTTTTTTGTCCTGCCTCAAGAGTATTTTAACATTTTTGCCAATTAAGACTTATGATCCTTTTTCCTCATTTGGATACAACTCTCATTTCTGATGGATTCATTTTTTCCACCTTAAAAGAAAAACAGTGAAAAAAATCCCAACCTAAAGACTTCACGTACTCGGGAAATTCTAATCAACAGGCAGCAATCATTAAAAGTGGAAAAAAGACTAACTGTAACTACAAGTTGCTGTTGTAAGGAAGCTTGTATCCAAGAAAGTCTTCTGTGGATACTTAGCATGACCATGTAAAACCAGACCTAGTGATGAGACCTGAGATCAGGCTTCTTTCGGTGACTGGTGAGCTGGTATCCTGGAGCCCATTCCTTTTAGCTTCTGTGGACACAGCAGTAAATGCCTGGAGTGTTTTTGTCAGGTCAGAATTCCACAGAGATATTTTTAGTTCAAGCCACCAGTTTTCTCCAACAACATGAAGTATGTAAAAGCAGCATAGATTATAAGTTAAACAACATTAATTTTCACCTTGCACAAGTAATTTGTGCTTATATCTTTCATCAGACACTTCATAGCAACTGTTACAGAACCAGTTGTATAACCAGGATATTATTTGGTTTACCATTTGTTGGCTGAGGATGCATGGAATCAATCTTGATATTTTCTTCCTTTTAAATGACGTCCGGGAAAATTTGAAGTGTTTACAGAATGGTTAAAGAGAACATCACATAAATATTATATTTCCCTAGCAAGAATATTGAATATATGACAAAAGCAAAAAAACCCTGATTCTGTGCAAATAGGCAGAATGTACAAGGTGATACTACAAGAGCACCTGGACAAAGGGCTGTTCCTCCTCATATGTAAGGATGAGTCTTAAAGCTTTTTGAAAATAGCTTTTTGGAGCACATCAGAAGCTTTGCCCATGTCTTACATATTTTGTGGTATAACTGGACCATATAGCTCCATGGTAGAGCTCCACTCCAAGAGGAATATGATTGTTTTAATGAGAGTTTGAGAAGTGAATCTCAGTACCATGCTCTCTGCAAGGACAGGCTTCCTTACACTCATAACTGATCAATCCTTACAGATCACAGCTGATCAATGCTATCAAATAGGTGTCCAAGTTCCTGGAGGTATCCCAAACTTTTTTTGCCACACAAATTGCTGGTATATCTGATAGTAAAAAAGGAATTTGTTATTACACAGCACTACCCTTCTAGCACTGGCATTAACAGTGCTTTTGCAGAAGCAGATGGACCCTCTGTGGGTCTACCAGCACACACAGAAAAGACAAAGACAAACTGAAATCAAGAAACATGGACTATTTGGAAGACTTTGGTGAGTACTGCAAAACTCCATTGAGATTTTGCTTTGTTTTTTGTTTCATTTAAGTAACTAGCATTGTAGCTAGGAAAGAACTGGAGCTAATAAGGTCTGATACCATGTAGAGAATTATTATCACCCCTCAGTATTTTTCTGAAACTCAATAAATTGATTTGTGACTGAATTACTTGCTACTATGTAAGCCACCTGGCTTATTTTTGTACAAAAGAATCACAAAAGAAACTGCTTACAACACCAGGCAAGTCGTTTTTTTCTTTCACACATATTTTAAAGTATATATTAATAAAGGGACATTTTAATATGAAAAAGCTTACTACCCTTTTTATCAAACTTTAAGAAAGAACAATTTCTTCCCCTTAAGACACTGTGAATCTTCCAGTCCAATTTCAAATATGGATGTTCTCTGTAGGTCGAGTTCATAGTATTTTCACCACCACCACCCCAGAAACTGCAAGTAAAAACTGATGTCTTCAGGATTCCACAGATGCTTAAACATAGTTCCTAATGCAACACAAAGAACTTGGATGTTCTAAGATAGACCTCAAGTTGAGGTCACTGCAGTTCAGATGAAAGAGGGAAAGGTTTTTTTCCTGAATAAAGTAGATTTTTCTTCCGAAGATAATCAAAACATGCTACATGTGGTCATAGGTTGGAGACAGAAATCATGACTTGAGTCCTCTTGAAAAACTGAGAAAGGATTCTCTAGTATCATCCAGGTTCCTAACAGACCACATATTGAGGATGAGTAGAAAATTCTCCACTTATCACCATTCAGCTTAGATGCAGAAAATTGTACATTAAGTACTAAGCTGTAACCATAGAGTGGTGTTTTGTCTACATCCAGTGTGTTTCTGGGATAGATTATGGTCAAGAAACTTGGGAGTATCAGCCAGTCTCAAATTCTGGAAAGCCCATGTATCTGGTGTACTCCTCTTTCCATTTTCCCCTTCAGCTGTTAGGTCTGGAGAAGTCAAGCTACCTATACAGTAATGACTCACTATCCTTCCCCAAAGCCCAAGGGCAAAAAGAACAGAGAAAAGGACCACACTGCAATCATGTATTATCTGGAGGGGCAGCCTTGACAGTGAGAAGACATGAATTTAGTAAATTTAGTCCAAGGTGTCTTAGTTTAAAGCTGAGTTTCACCAAGAACTCAGACCATGCACCTATCTCCATTAAGTTCCTCATTTCACATTACTTCTACCTTCAGGTACATTCCCTTTTCCCAGTCTTCAGAGATGCTGCTCACCACGCTCACGCCTGCAGAGAAAGTGACATTTCGTAACCAAAAGCTGTCTGTGAAAACAAATCCTGTATATTCTTAGCACTAATGAACAACATACAAAGATTTATCCTCTTTTAACTCAGAAGTAGAGATCATGCTGGCAAACTTCCTAGAGTATTCTACCTTACAACATTCTTTCTTCAGCCTCCTTCCGATCTGATACAGGCTATAGCTTTAGAAAAAAATTCCTTTTGCTCATTAAGGAAGCGTAATTTCTTGAACTAAGACATGTAGCCTAGACTCAAGGAAACAGAACATCTTCAAACAAAGTTCAGCAGTCCTCATCCCTTGGGGTCCCAGAGATATGCTTCCAAGCACATACTGTTAATTTTAAGCACTTTCATTTCTGAGCAGCAACCTTCAGTGTAGAATATCTGGGTTCCTTGCACTACCAGGTCTTTACTGAATTAAAAGTCCTGGCCTAGTTCCAAGAAATGATCAGGCATTTCTTCCTCACAGGATGCTGAGCTTGTATTGCACTTTTCAAGAACAAATGACTCTGTACAAGGCACTGCTGTACTTGGGAGCTCTTTGGGCCCATCCTGAACTTGAACACTGCAGAGGCTGCTGAACTGGCATTCATTCACCCCAGCTTTACAAGTCTAACGCCTAATCGCATTTTGTGCCCTGCATTGAGACATTCAAATCTTTAAATGCAAATTTTGCCAGGAACTTGGCATTTCCTCAACAATCACTCAATTATGAGGCATCACCAGGCCTTATTAAAAAGCCTTTCTCAACTACCCTACTTCTACCCATTCTCTAAGGGATTATTAAGAGCAGTGAGTGGCAAATATGTTATACCGTTAAAAGGAGATGGAAGAACTCTGTACCTATGTGGGGAAAGGTCTGCCTTTGGAATACACGTATCAGATATTCAAGGCTAGCTCTTACTTCCCTCTAGACAAGACCATTAGTTCATCACTTCCAAACAGCAATTTTACAATACCAGCTCTAGGTATTGCAACTTCTCTGAACAAGACATCTGAAATAGCAGCAATAGGCATAGTAACAAGAGTTTTTTCCCACATATTTTGTATTTTGCTGTGTTTAAAACCTCCTCCCTTACAGAGATACAATTTTCTTTTGAAATATGTATCAAGATAAAGTGGCCCTGATGATTTTAACAGCCAGGACAGGATATTCTTACCTTCTGACATATAATGCAAGGGCCCTGTCTGCTTTTTACCTGGTGTTTCCATCTGGCCAAGATCCATTACCTGACATTCCCCTCTCACAATGCTGTGGCTGCTAGATGGTGCCTGGCTAACAAGCGTACCTACCTTTCACAGGAAAAGGACAGGCAGGTTAGAGGCAGGGAAGATTCTACTAAGCTGTAACATAGTTAAATGAAGTTGTTGTGTGTTGTGGTTTGCCAGGTTATTTCCCTATTTTTACTTTAATCCTAGATTAGAAACTTGCCAGTAGTGTAGTTCAGGCAGATTTGATGGCTGTCTTTTGCTCACAAGGAGATGACTTTTTCAAACTGTTTTATTTCTTTTCCTTTTCTTGGGAAGCAATAATATGCTTTGTTAAGAGCTTTCCAAAATCGGGAGTATTTGTGATACGATCAGTCCTAGGCCAACCTGTTCAATACTTGGTATTTCTCTGACAAGGAATTCCCTGGTTGTCATCATTACTTGAGAAAGAACAGAGGTATTTACAAAAGACCTTGCAAGTTTTTCTTTTCACAGAGACACTTTGTGCCCTTCCAGATGTCTGAGTCAAGACACGTCTGTTCTTTCTTAATGTATTAACCACCATTTTAGTTCATTTGTGAACCCTGAGATCTCTCTACCATTATTTTTACCATGTAGTGGAAAGGCAGAAATTCCAAGAGTATCACATTCTCACCTGTCCCATACCTAAGAATTCCAACACCTATGACCTATTTAGATTGCACTGCTCTTACAAAGTGGTGAATATTGTCCTCTTCCTAAACATCTTTCAGGGTCAGAGGATATGGATATTGGGGAGCGGGGAGTGTGTGTTTTTGTTTTGGTTCCTGTGGGTTGGTTGTGTCTCCCCCCACTCACCCCCCAGCAGTACACGCATTTTTATTAAGCACAGGTATTATAAGAGACTGAACCTGTTTAACGGCAGGGAAAATTTCTCACCAGTCAAAAAATTAACTTGATTCTAAAATACATGCCTCAATTATTGGGCTCTATCTACACCCAGCCATCTGAACTTAAACCCAGAACTGCCAAGTTATTCTATCTTTAACTGCATTAAGAATTTCCATCTTATGCATGTTTTAATCATCATGTATTTAAAAACAAAAGAAAAAGGTTGCTTCACAAAAATTTCGAAATTTGTAATACACACTATGCATGAAGATCTCTTGTTCTTCCAGAGACTACAAAAATTGGAGTTGATCATCATCTACCTGCAGCTGTACTAGTTATTATTTAACTGTTCTTTACTAGCTCCACAGTAGAACTACAGAAGCATTTTAACACACTTCAATACCACATTACCTGCTTTAGCACAGGCTGTCACTGAAGGTAGTTTGTGCACACCTTATTGAGATGTGACCGCTACCTGTTATATCTCAATGCCATCTATACCTGCATGGCAGACACACCGTCCTGCACCTCAAACTGCATTACACACTGGCAAGCTTCATTTGCCAAAAAGTATAGTTAGCAACGTATTTTCACTACTCATCTGTATACTCCACTCATTACTCAATGAAAGCAGTACTATTTAGAAATGTTACACTTGAGGCAATAAACTGTGAATATTTATATTCTGTCATTAAGAAAACAAAGCTCTTGCTAGTAGAAACATGTACTGATTTTAACAGTTAACCTAAGAGAAGATCAACTAGCTCAAATTAACTACTAGGGTCTAAGACTTACTGATCAGTTCAGGACACAGGAATATTATGATCATTTTCTTGGATAGAAACATGGCCACCTGAATGGCTTAAAACAAAAACCAACCAGACTTCAGGTTAGCGTTAACATTAAGCAAAAATGAGAACTGCCATTACACCATTACCACTGTAAGGTCGATTCTATGCAAACCCAAGCTGCAAACACCATACTAACTCCAATGGATTTAAGACCTGAGAGATCCTTATTAACTGGAAGACCATTCTCACTGGAGTTAACCCCATAATCAGTTGTGGTTTTTTTCCTGAGAGGTTGTGTTAATTTTACGAGAAAATAGTGGAGCAAGGCACTGCTACTTCTTGAAGCCACCTAAGCCTTGCTATACCATCAGGTCTTCCAATGAGAGAAGTTATGACCACCTGTTCCTTTATATCCAGGCCCAGTCTTCTGTTAGCATGAAACCCACATTGTATTTTTTCATCTGCAAATTGACAGATTTTGACAACATATATGCCAGTTTTCTTCAAAGTAGCTTTTAAGCATCTCACTAATTCAAAAGCAAGTGTAACTTGCTTCTGTAGCTGCAGATAACATAAATACAGGACGGTTGCACTAGACTAGTTTAAGGCAGTTACACATCAGTCACTTCTGGTCAAAGACACATCAGCGATTGTCACTGAATTCTGTTACAAGTATCAAATTAAGCACATACACAAAACTCAAATTCTCTTGAAAGCTGTGGATTAGAAACAGGTTGGCTTTTTAAACAACTACTTGTACTAGAAGAAAAAACATTTAACTGCAATATCCAAAAGAAGCCTTTAACCACAATCTGAAACAGGAACAGTCCTTTAACAGCCACTCTGGCTTTCCAGATGCAGGGACTACATATTTTTATCTGTCACATCAAATATTGTAATGTTAAAATAATCTTTGAATTGTAATACACATCTGCATAACGAGAAGATTACTTCTAATTCTTTTTTTAATGCTAGCCCTTACCATTGTTTTGTAACACAGCTTCATTCTAAAGTGTGCTGACACTGCTTTTTAAGAAAAGCCTTGATTTACTGATGGGATATCTATAAATTTTTATCTTTGTCAAATTCCCAAGGAGGAAGCTTTTAAATTCCAAATTCACTACTTAGTAATAGTTGCAAGTAGTTATTTTCAAATAACTATTATGAGTGAGAGAATTAGGTACATTCCTCATCCCACTAAAGAGAAAAAAAATATCTGAAACCTGCTACTTTAGATGGCAGAACAATACTTGAAAGCATGACACTTGGAACCAGGAACTCAGGATCTGATACATTCCATTCCTGGCTTTCAATAGATGACTTGTGTTCATGTAAAATCCCTTTAAACTACTATGATTACTAACCTATTCGTGTAAAAATAGATACTGAATTATCTATGAAGCATTTAAGACATTTTTAAATCTGAAGTATTTAACACTAAACAGTGTCAGATTACACTCAACATTCACTTGGCATTGAAGTGGACACACTAAAATTAAGAGTTGAAATGCACAGCCCTGGTTAATCACTGCATATAAGGAATCAATTAAACAATCTACTGAAGTTGGATTCTAGGTACTGCAAGTCATTTAAGTACTAGAAAGTCTATTTACTTACCATTATCTTCTGTGCAATCAAATGACACAGACTATTCTACTGGCTGTGCAGCAGAACTAAGATCATAACTTCCATAGTGCAAAGAAAACAAGGAGTAAGACTCTATGTCTTCTCTACACGTTAGGGACCAAAGCAAGAACGCCGTCACACTAACCATGCATAGGGAACTGTCACCAATAATCAGCCAAATGAATCATTCTCAGACTATGGGGAATTAAGACTTTTGACACTCTGAGTTTTACCTAAATTACTCGTTTGAATATGAGTGTTGGCTTCAAAGTGGACACCAAACTTCATGAACAATTATCTGAACTGAAATATATTTTTCAATTTAAAGTTTAAATATTCAATCTGCATTTAAGTACTTATTACCCACATGCTATGACTATGTTTTCTAGACTTCACAGATGCTTTTTCTTTTCTACTTTTTTTAAAAAAAAGCTTCTACCAGGTACCTTGAAGTGTGACTATCTAAAGAAGCTTTTGTGAAAATAGCTTTAAATAGATCACATAACCCAATGTATCCAGATGAGCTAAGCTGTGCAGCATCTGCTCAGGAGTTGGCCACTTAAAAATATGTATTTTGTGGAAAAACTAGTAACCAGTTATATATTGGCAAGAAAAAGATACAATTACATGAGACAATCACCCCTCTCCAAATTGCCAGGAAACCAACAAATTAGTCCTAGTGGCGCTTTTTAACAAATCTCTTTTGTAGCAATCACAACAAAGGGGGATCAAAGCAGTCACTCTTTCGTCCCATGGATTTTTTAACACAAGTAAACATACACCTGCAAACTGTGACCAGATAACAGTGAAAATCAGGCTCCTGTAAAGATTTTATCAGAGCTTCTAGGAACCATTGTTTATTTGTACTAGATGGCTGTAAAGTGACAGTAACTTATTCCTTCTTTCCCCACTACCTGTATTAAGGATCAAGGAAATCTTCAGCTCAGCTTCCTCTGCTGTTGCCACATCCCATTTTCATCTGACAGAGCAAATGGCGAAGTACAATCTGGTGTTTCCTATGCCCAACTAATTCAACTAGTTAGCTAGCCCCAGCACATGAGATGTCATGTGCTGGTGCTGGAGTTAATTCAGCAAGACACTCCATAAAGACAGACTTTTATGTACTTTGAAGTCCATATAGTCATAAAATCAGGAATCATAAGCTTCAGGGCATGAACATAGACTCAAGCTTGCACTTTATCCATTTCAATTATCTGAAAACTGTCAAGTTCACTGCCTTGCTGCCTACTTCCAAACTTGCTACTCCATTTTAAACAATTAATATTTTCCACTATATCTCACTAACGTGAGGGAATAACAGTCTTAATGTTGTGCAGTGTATCAATTTAAACATACCCTTTTGTGAAAATGTTCTGTGCTTGTGTCCACATTGCCTTTCAATTTTATTTCTCAAAAAAAAACAAAAATAAGCCTCCCCTCACTGGCATATGGAAGCACTAAAGTAATTGCTAGGTTGAACTTTCGGAAAGTTAAGCCACTGAAGAATCAAAGGCACAAGGGAATAAAAAGTTGCAGCCATATATAATATTTCTATCCTGAAGCTGGGAATCCTGCCTTTAGAGGACACTACATTTATTTTAGACTATGTCATACCCCTCACCCCCAACAAGAACAGAATTAGTATTCCTTATTTTAGATTTTAAAGACGGTATTTACATAAGAGTTGTACAACGCAGAAATTCAGAAAGTGATCTTAGTATCTTATTGTAATAACAGCCTTCCTCCAACAGTAAAAACACAAACTTAAGTTCTGGGTCATAACAAATCTCCTCTTTAAAAACTGGAAAGAAAAAAAGTACAGTTGCATGTCCTATATTAAAACTTTCAAACAAAAATGAGTATTAAAACAAGAGCATAATTTAAAAAGCTGTGTATTGGAGTGTTTATAAACCAGAAGTGTTAAGCAGCAGCAGTTTCCGGTCTCTTATTAAATTCAACTAGACTTGGAATTTAGAAAAACATTACAAACCAATGTGGAACTATACTACTCATGCACCTTTGCAGGTGTTTCAGTAAAGAAAGCCTCCTATCAGAATAAACAGAGGCAGCACATTAAGTCAAAACTTGCCTTCAACATGCCAAAAAGAACTGTGTCATATGTTCATTTGTCACCACAGCACCCCCTAAGAGATGCATTATTGCTGTAGAACATTTCAAGTTTACCAACACCCAAGTGCAACCAAACTGATGTTGTATATATGCACTTGCCCATTCTCACCAGTATTTCCACTTAAAGGTTTTTCTTTAAACAATCAAATTTAAAGCTTGGAAAAATAACATTTTTTTTGATTTTAGGGTTTTTTTCCCACAATATTAATCACCGCATGCAATTTAGTTTTCTGATAATTTTTCTAAAAAACTGCACCAATATCAGAACAGTGCAAATCATATTTAATTGTAAAAGTTATAATGGCTTGAGTTCATAATTAGAGGGAACACTGTCAGGATCTTGGTATTTTGCTCACTCACCATTGCTTGCATTCCATTAAAAACTTTCCTTTCAATTTTGCCTTTTTTTTTTTTTTTTTTTTTTTTTTTTTTTAAATAGTTGTCCCCCGTGCTTTTATCAGAGCTGAAATTAGGGATTTAATCCACAATTTCAACACACACAGTGCCTTAGCTGCAATGTTTTTATGCACTTCCATCCACTGTTAAAATTCCATAAGTGTATTATCCCCCGCAACACGTTTCCAGACTAAGAACTAGTCACTAGCACTTGTGATCCAACAAGTGTTTGATGTTTTTCAGCAATGGAGAGATTTCAAAATTAAGAAATCTGAGGACTTTCCCTCTCCTACAGCCCCCAGTGTTTCATTTCATAGCAAGTTCAAAATTGGTTTCCACATCTTGACAGTGTTCCTTATAAAACCGTATGACAGTAAAAGTGCCAGTAGGCATGGCAACCTCTTTGAAGGGAGCATTTAAACTCCTTGGCACTGGGAACACCAGCACCAAGGATTACATTGAAATTCAAAGTTATACTTAAGGCTTTAATTAGAAAACCCACTTTCCATAAGCCTAATTTCTCTAAGTAGATTTGAAAACTCAGAAGCTAATGTAACTGTTAAGTTTCACGCTCAAATTTGAGGAAGAAATTTCTTTTCTTTAGCAAGGGCAGTATACGAAACTCTGGTAGCAAACGTCTCTTAGGCATTGACTCATTTCACCATTGTTCACTTAGTTTGTCTTAAAATTCAAAACTGGCAAGGCACATTTACATATTCCAATGAATACTTGACAATTTTTAATTACACTTTATGTCCCAGCTATCCCAGTAATTGACATACAACATACTAAAATGGTTTATTAAGATAACAAAAAAAAAAAAAATCAATTAATGTGAAAACATACAGGCTATTGGCAACCACTATTCTAAAAATTATGTAAATACAAGTAAACATACTGAAATGTGTGCGATTCTAAGTTTTTTAACCAGAAGATCTCTGTACTAACACACATTTATATTAATGACACATAAAAAAAATAAAAACTTTATTACAAAAATAAGTTACACTCGCCTCCAGCTTACAGTATAAAACAATTTTATTTGCAGGAATGCAAAATGATTGTTTGCCATGAGCATTTTCAACATATGACATGTCTAATTTTGTTAAAATTTGCATTTACTGGGGGAACTGGTGTGTATAAAACCTTAATTGGGTATAAGCTTCAATTTTCATTGTGGTGCCTATGGGTATGTAGTATAACTGCAGTATCCCTTTGTGAAGGGGGTTAAGGGAACTCTTTATGCCAAGTCCAAAGTAAGTCATAATTTTATCTATCTTTACCTATATGAAACTGGACTTGGCAAGGTTCTGTTTTTATTTTGTTGTTTTTTAAGGGTGGTTCAATAGAGGATGCTTCACCACTGAACACTCACTGTCATCAAGGTGCTTTAGAAAATTAAAAACATAGCACAAATGATTGTACTCTACTCTACTCTACAGGTTATCATGATCTGCGTAAGAGAAATGGAAAGCTGATCCACATGTTTTTACAGTGATCAGCAATAAGAAATGCACTAATGAAAACATACCTTTTACCTAAAAAGCTAAACTACAGCCATATACTATTCTATGATTTATGAAAAACTTCAAAATATCCAAATGTCAGGCTTCACTGTACAGTTGTCAGTTTTAGTCTGACCTTTTATAAAGGGACACTGCAGTATTTAGTACAAGTTGCTGATGCACTTTTTTTTGAACATCTGATGTCTTACAAAAGTAACATCTTGCTAAACTATTATACATCCAAATAACTACAATATCTGAAGAAGCAAGGCTGCTTTTTCAGCCACAAAATACGACAAAAGCAAGGCCTGTTATGATGGTCATGAGGAAGTCTTACAAAGCCTCTGGAACTAAAGGCAACTAAGAATGTTACATTTGGTATATTATAATCTTACCCTCATATCATATTAAACAAGCCTTGCTTTTATCTACAAAGATTTTCTATGTACAGTACAGACAGGGTATAGTTCAATCCTCTGCTACTGAGGTAGTTAACCAACCCTTTAAAAAAGGTTCTGAAAAGAACCACTATCTGGAATGCCTGACTAACCAGCTCTGATGATTACACCTGAAACTGCTGTATCTGAACACAATTCGTAAGTGATTACTAAATAGACAATCATGATTAACCTTCATGAGCAGAAATAAAATTTAAGGATACCAATGATGGTATTCACCTATAGCACTGCAATAAAAATTTAAATGCAAGGATTTGTGAATACCACTTTTGGAATCCTTAACTAAGAAAACTTGGGGGAAAAATCTACTTAAAGCAGATTTTTTAAAGAACAACTTTATTCTTTATTAAGATACCATGCTAGACGTTAAGGATTTTG
>VWYP01028644.1:171446-173946 GCA_013400435.1 Pycnonotus jocosus | reverse complement strand
AAATTCACTTCTTACAGTAACACCAGATGCCCATGGAAGAACAAAAGGGCTAATAAAGTTATGAGAACTATTAGCAGGGCAAACTTAACCAACTCCATGTGTACAGTAGGTCACCATGTGGAGATCTCTATTAATCTTGCAACCTCACTATTCCATCTTCTTGGATGCTGCACAACAGCACTTCCAAGTTATTTTTGGAAGTAAGGTGGGGGAGGGAATATGGTTAAGAAAGCAGGAAGATATCCAAGACGAAAAACACATGAGAACATTAAGCAGAATACACCAGCGAGAAACTGCCTTTTTTGCTTTGTTTTCTTTTTAACCATGTTCAGCATTTACTAGTGCAAGATCTCTATCAGTATGAGTTCATAAGCTTCGTGGGCAGATGTATATTCTGGAAGTGGCAAGAAAGAATATCAGGATCCTCCTTTCAATGGGTACTTTACTAAACAGGGGGTGCTGTATCAATACTACTAAGCCTGCTGAGAAGAACACACACACAATCCTAAGTTCATCCATGTGACGTCACTGCAGAAGTACAGAAAAATTTAGAATAAAAAGTGAGATGTATGTTTCATGACCTTCAGGCAGTTCCTCCAGTGCTCTCATACTCAATAAGCAGAGCAAGACAGTACTTTAATTATCACTAAATACCATTATAAGTTATTTTTGTGCAAACAAAAATGAGTCCAACATTTTTCAGAGAAGCCAGAAAACCTGTATACACTACAGGTATCTACTGTATCTACTAAAATACCCAGATGTTCTAATTTGACAGGATTGTACATGTCTTTCAGAAGTAATAAAACATAACTACATGCATTTACACTTACATCTGATTTTTAGCCGCTTGTCTCTGAGCTTTCCGTTCTTTCCTTTTTTGATCTGGTGGCTTAGCAAAAACAATTTCAATGTTTTCTCCCTCTAAATCTTTGCCATTCATTTCTTCCATCGCCTGAAGGAATTAACCAGACTTTAAATATACTTCCATGCATATCTGAAGTTATTAATTTTGCTCTATCTTTTAGAGTATGCATTTTTAGATTTGTTATCCAGACCTAAAATACCAATATAAAGCTAAAAAAATATTAAACAGACAGCATAGTATTATGGGTTCCAGTTATTCATTTCTTCTGAAATTGGTTCTCAAACGCAGAACTTCATGTATCAGTTTAGAAATCTTCCCCTCAAAACCGAAAACAGGCTTCAATCTTTGCATGCTGCCACAATTAATGAAGTGACAGAACTGTCCTCTGAAAATGCACATTTTGTAATCCATGAATAAATTCCTAATGTCAACACACATGCAAACAGTACTAAAGCTAGAGCTCAGTACATTCCGCTATTCCTTTATTTTACTTGTAATAAATATCACTTTCTTTTTCAACCAGAAGCCAAAAATTACAGAGTCAATATGATCAAGACAAAAAAACAAACAAGCACCACCTCCCCACAACCCTCTCATCAAAAAAATGCAAAACAAACAGCAAATCATCAACTCCTTCCTTACCTTCTCTGCCACATACAATTCCCATGGGCCACACTTATTACCACAAGTTAATTTTGAGCAGAGGAATCCTGAAGATTTTACCACTTTTAGGGACTCTACATAGCTAAGTCCTGACAGGATATATATCTTACTAAGACTCTTCCCATCATCTTCCTAAGCATCTGTTTTAAGACATATGGATATGAAAGAAAAACTGAATCCCCCTGTATCCTGCATCCACCCACAGAACATAAAAAAAAAAAAAAAAAAAAAAAAAAAAAAACAAAAAAGTTAAAACTCAGAGATCTCATTTTCCCAACTTTCAATCTAACCTGAGTTTACAGGGAGCTAAATCACAGATTAAAAACCAGCACTGGGCTTCTTAGAGCAAGACTCAAACCCCATAAGATTAACNAATAAATAAAAAACATTACCTAAGTTATTATCATCTGCCCTAGAGAAATTGCTTTCTACCAAAAGAAACTAGATTTCTACCAATAATTTGGTGAGAGTCATTCAACTTCTGGCACTTGACTTTCAAATGGTAACAACATTATTATCTCAAAAGCTGATCTGCAGAATTACTTAGGATAGATGCATTTAAGATCCACTTTTCGAGCTAGCATTGCATCATCCTAGGAGACACCCACAGAGGACAAAGTTATCAGTGACAATGTGTTATCATTTCTCCAGAAAAAGCTTTTTCTCAAGTTAGAAGAAGCATACAGCTTCTAACAACACTACTTACAACACATACACACAGCTACAGCCCTCTTCACTTACCTTTACAGCACCATCCCGTTCATCAAAATGAATGAAAGCATAGTCTTTTAGCTTCTTCACCCGTTCTAGCTTTCCAAATTGACTGAAGGCCTTTTCTAGAATCTCCTCTGTTACAGTATTGGCAAGATTGCGTACAAACAAAACTTTTACCTAAGGAGGATAAAAAAAAAAAAAAAAAAAAGGTTTTAAAAAACAATTTAAATACATTTAAGTTAGAGTCAAGTTAAG
>VWYP01028644.1:156073-171208 GCA_013400435.1 Pycnonotus jocosus | reverse complement strand
AGGGGGAAAAAAAAAAAAAAAAAAAAAAGGATTTAGGAGTATGATCTAATTTCAAAACACAAAATGAAGCTTTGCAAGTTACTGCTATTGGCAGTACTGAAGAAACAGCATTACATTTTCTGTACAGCATTTTATATACATATATATGAATATATACATTTAAAGTCACACAGCATGATTTAACTCCAAAATTTCCTGACAGAAATATTCAGTCTGTTATCAAATATGATTACAGAAGTATTAGTATCCTGAAAGTCAATTTGTGTTATGAGTGTAATCCTAGCAGCAGTTATCTTCAACCTAGAACACTATTAAACTTGAGAGAAGGTAACCAGAATTGGTTACACACCAAACAATTAACTTATCAAAACATTTAGTTGTTTAGACAGGCTTTTGCTCGGTTATTTGCAGAACAGTCATCACTGTAATATCTAGGTCAGAGGTGACAGGCCTGCACCTTTCAAGCTGCTCAACTTGTGGTTCCCATGCTATAGCTACACCAAACACCTAACATCAGGACTGTGCTTGCCTGAGGGGCATTCAGTGACCTGAAGCCACTACTAAAAGACAGAACTGCAGAGAGAGGGGGATACTAAGGCAGACACAGGCAAGTCACCCTCCAACTTTCTCAAAAGTCAAACTGTGCTGTTCCCTTGAGAAAGAGTCACCCCCAAATAACTGAAAGTTTACTCCCTCCTTTGGCTCACTAAAGCACGCAACTCTTAAGCAACACAAAGACTGCTCCACAGCTTCTTCTAAAATCAGAAAGGCAGGTAATCATCCAACTGTTGACTGCCTGACATGGACTAAATCATCAATATAAAGTTTCATCAATCGCCAAGTGCATAGGATAAAGGAAAATCTAGAGCAGTCTGACAAAGGCTTAAACTAAGCCCTTACTTAACATAGCAGACAACATCTATTGGAAACCAGGAATCACCTATCAGTGACCCGACAGTATTGAAAGATTCATCCTCGTGTCCATGCTGAGGCTGGACTCAATGACTGGACATGAGCACGTTTACATGATGTTGTCCATGTGTTCTCACAATTTACAGGACTCTTCAATGTGTTGAGAAAAGTTCCCTCCACATGCTGGCACCATGCTCTGACAGTTTAATCACTTCCCACTGCCAAGGAATGCTCAGTCTTACCTGCCTACAATGCAGCTGCCAATCAGCTGCAAGACCTGCAACTTCTGCTTACATCCCCTCTGCTCCTACTGGTTTCAAATTAGCTGATGACATCAAATGAACACTGCACATGGCAGCACTGACTCCTGACCCTGAAGGTCAACGCAAGTAACACAAGGTGTAAAAGGATGAAGGAAAGCATGCTTCGATTTCTGAAGCAGAGCTGTACTCTACTCCCACTACACCCAGGAATTCAATAAACCCAGACACTCTTTTTGGAAGAACTGCTATGTAATTAAGTTACAAAAAAACCCACGACAGACTTCCACATAAATCTGTCTCACTCACTAGCTGAACTAGGATAGGATGCAGAATTTGGAAGAAGGGATACTACAGACCCTAAATCTAAGCCAGTGTATCAATTCTAGACTTTGGCAAGTTACTTCTGCTGATTCTCAGATCATAAAAGTCACAGCCAACTCCACAAGGAAAGCTGTTTCCTACTATGTATTAAGCTTCTCCTATGTGTCTTGATGGTAAGGGCAACCTTTATTTATTGTAACCCATACCTAATAACTATTTTTAGTAACATATCCTAACTGCTACTTTAACCTCATTCCATGGAAATGAATTACAGGAAGTTTTCTGATGTAATCAGTGGGTTTGAAAACTGCTAACTTTTAAACAAATGCTCCATGTTCTTGATCTTTAGAAAAGGATGAAAACTAGAAACTCACAAGGAACTGTAAGTAGCCTAATAAATCCAGGACTGACATGATTAAAAACTAGACAGAATAATCACTATTTTTTAAAAGATGCACTAATACAGTGGTTTCTAAAGAAATAAAAAAAGCAACCAATTTAAATTTTCCCAGTGCAAATCCATTAATCTCTAACAGCTGAAAATTTTAACACCTTTGCTCATGCTACTGATTGGAAGTGTAACTGAATGAGTCTAAGATGATGTAAAAGCTATTAGGCAGGTTAAAGGATAGGCTGAGAGAAGGTGAACCCATTTTTACTTCACTTAAGCCAGCTAAAAAGGGAAGGAAAGGGGGGAAAAAAAGTCTTCTTCATTAAATCTCACACATTATTACAACAAGAATCCATAAATACTCCTAACAAGCAATATACCCAGCATCAGCATTTTGTTTTAAAGGCAGAACTAACATTTTAAAAACTGCTTAAGATTAGACTATCCCAAAACTTCTGGTATCTGCTCCTTTTCCTCCTCTTACCTACAGCACAAACACTTCAGGCCACATTCTCCAAGGGTTACTAGCCCTGTCTCTTGTCCTGTCATCTGCCAGACAGCCACAAGCATAAGACTTTATCTGGCTGCTTAACCTGCCACTCCAGAACGTCCTCTGCAGCCTCAGCCATCCTACAGAAATCAAGTAAAACATTAATAAATTTAACTAGACTACAGGTGTAAGAGGCAACAAAATGACACTTAAGAGAAATTAAATTATCAACACAGCTGCTTGTGAAGTTGGAAAAAAGTTCACTTTGAACCAGAAGTATTTTTAACAATTATACTCTGATCTGTTAGTACAAGAACTTATCTCCCGTAGCACATCCATCTAGCTTGAGAATCTAGCTCCATCCTTCATCATGCTCAAGCTACTTTGTATTTAAGCTAAGAGTCCATTTAAATGGTAAGTATTTGCCCATACTCTACTCTCCATAACATTTTATCAGAAGGACAAAGGAAAAAAGACTCGAGTAGACATTTCAGGAATTTAAATTAGTAGGTGTCCATATATTGATGAAATGACATACTGCTTTCTGAAAGATTTAGAACACTGTTCACGTTTTGGCTACGTATGAGAATTTGCTTTCCTTATACCTTGCTCTTATAGACTTGCTCTTCTAACAGTCTTGACAAGAAAACTGGTGCCCAGGTTCTGATAAAACAACCTACTTCTCCAAGTCAGTTTCCTCTATAGCCTTCTACCATAGCCATGTGCAAGATGACAAGGGTCAATAGCTTTCCCTTTGCTCTGGACTGACAGTAGTCAGAAGCAATGACAGCCAACCTGCAGCTCACATCCAGGAACTGCAGCAGCAGCTCTGCTGCTCCTTCTCTTAGGAGAAAGATAGCAAGAACAGAAAGTAAACATTACACTTGGAGAAGGGTCAGATACAGCCAGCTTCTACACAGGTACACCAAGTGGACAAGAAAGATTGGAGCAGAGACTTTCCTTGTTGCAAGAATGAACTCATGGACACAGTGTGGAAGGTCAGACACCAGTGATCATCTCAGTCTTTGTCTTCAGACACAAGCCAGATGTTCTCTACATTTTCAGTATTCTTATTCATAGACCCTCGCTTTTCCATACATTTTCAACCCAAGCTCCACGTCCTGTCTTTGGCATGGGGCACTAGATGTATGCAAGTTGATTTTTCCCATGTTTTCTACATTTCTTTCCTTCATTTCCATATTTCTTCTCTTTTCATGTCCCATTTCAAATACAAAACAGTAAACATATTAACACATTCAAAAAAACTGTACAGTAAATGCAGCAAACCATAATCACGCTTTAATTTCTTTGGTCTTTCACTCTGCACATCTGTAAACTTACTTAGGAGAGATGCTTGATTATGTCCCCTATCACTTGATTTCCATGTATTTTGTTATATGTATATATATCTCACCAGAAATTCCTGCCTATTTATTTTAACAGTTTGGTGAATTAGGTCTCTTCTCCTTTAAGCCAAGAAACTAAACATACAGGCTGCCATATTTAGGAAGTGCCAGCTTCCACAAATCTGACCTGCAAGACTCTTTCCCTGCTGCTGACAGTCTATCATGCTGGGCAAGAAAAATAAAGTCTGCAGACAAAATAGTCCAAAAGCTTCTGTAATACCTGTATTACAAAAGCAGCTTTTTGGCTAAAATGAGCCCCCACCCCAACCCTTTTCCCTTATGGCTCACCAAAGAGGAGATCCCAGCCAAGCTATCTTACTAGGTCCATCAAAGTAGGACTCCAGCAAGTGACGTGTCTCAGATGAGAGTAAAAGCACAGACGAAAAGCAAGCAAAGAGAAAGAGATAAGGATATGGGCTAGCTAAGAGTTTCCATTAAACAACTCAGCTACACAAGACAACTGAAAAAGACAGGATCAGGCAATATCTGATGGGGAAAAAAAATCAGGTAGTTTGTTTCTGTCAAGATACTACGCACACATATAAACAGCAGCTACAACGTATTTCAAAATGTTCACAGTCCAGACTTCAGCTTCACCTCAATACTCAAAGTCCAAAATATTGCCAGTCTAGGTATAAAAAGGAATTAACTCCCTCAAATTAAAAATAACTACCAAGTTCCAAATAAAAGCTAATTACCTAACTTCTCAGAAGTAACTGCTAATGGCAACTTTGAAAATACATTTGTGTACATTTGAACACCAACATGTTCTAATGCCGAAGTGATACAGCTCCAGGTTTAAAAATAATTAAAGCTTGTTCTGAGATATCTCTATTTCTGTCCTTCCAAATACTGGTACAAAACCATTTAAACTCTAGGAGTCACCACCATCACTTTTAACTACATCATCCTATGTGTCATTTTGTCAAGAACTACATTCGCTATTCAGCCTCGGGAACACACAATAATATAAGGCCATACAGAGTTTTTAAATCCACGTGATTTCTGAGGTATATTCATTTTTTATCATCACGCCTACAACATTTCCATCAAGAAGGCCGAAAGATATTATTTAATTTTAGGCTAATCCCAGGAAATACCTAATTTGGAACAGAGCACTTTAAACGTACTATGGTCCCCTTATAACTTTATTACCTTTGCCATGACTTCAGGATCTGGGTCTTCTATAGGGTCAGCCCATTCCACTGTAACGACGTTTCCCCAGACTTTCACTTTGCCGCTCATTAACCTACGTCTGGCCTGAGCAGCAGTTTTGTGATCTTCGTATTCAAGAAAGCAGAAACCCCGGTTCTTTTTCTTGTCATCGGGCTGATGATACAATATGACATCTGTAAGACCCTCTGAAATTAAATAAAGTATTTATTTGTTATGCTTTCAATCCACTGATCTGCTTTATAAAATGAAGGTTGTCTTTGTAGCTATGGAAGAACACTCTTCCTCTAACTGAGTGCAGGAGAGTTAGGGGCAGCCAAAAGTTTTGCTTCGTCGATTCACCTCGTAAACCCCTAAGTTACACCATTTATCAGTGTGTGTTTTTTCCATAACGTCAAAACAAGAAGAGGTAAAAGCTGCATGGCTTCAGTACCTAAGAAGTTTATGGCTCCAAAGAATTTGAAGTCCATCATTCAGTCACAAAGAATATCATAAAGCAGTACCTTTCCAAGTTCAAATGTTATCAAATAGAGATCCTTAAAATTTAAGAATTATAAAGCACAGAACCAGTTACATTCTTCAGCTTGCTTAAGTTTTGCCTTGAGAAGTTTTAGAACATCCACTAGTATTGAAATTATTAAACTTTTAATTCAAATTTCTTTGAACAGATTTTTTAAACATTACACACTTACTCTACAGGTACAACTTAGAACCACCCACCTAATCTAATTACAAATATCTCAGCCCTCAGCAAAACAACAGTTTTAAAAGAACCCGAGCAAACCCCAACACATAATGTTGAGATAAATGCTGAGTAGTCTTGATTTGGTTTCACTCACCATTCAACTATAAGGAAAAAGATAGCTCATTACTGACCACATTTGACATTTTCCAGCTCTACAAAACCTACTACTGACTCACCTGTTACTTTGCTGAATTCTTCAACAATTTGCTCCTTGGTTTTACTCTTAGGAATAGAGCCAACAAAAAGTCTATTATTGGCAACAGAGATGCATACACCAATGTGCTTTCCAGAACGAATTTCATGGTTGTTGTACTGCAAGAAAAAAAATTATTGGACAAAGATCAGTTACAAATAATTTTCACTACCCTTCAACAGCAGCATACTGAACATTTAAGTTCGGAAAACTCAGAATTGAGCAATATATTAAATTTCTGCAACTTAACACATTTTTTTAGGATGCACATTCAACTACTCTGAAGTATACCCATGTTTTTTAAAGTATCTCCACAGTTTCAGCCAACAAATTATCTTCCCTCCTTGTTCAAGTCTCTCAATGCTTTTTTCTTTAGAGACCTTTTCATAGAGAACCATACAAGTCATCCAGGTCAAGGCTTCTCCCTTCACAACCATGCAACCTCACAAGTTCCTCTAGAGGCTGTAGATATAATTTCTTGATTTGTGTGTAATACAAGACATGAGCTGTAATAAAGTTGGAGTCCTTGAAGTTCCACAGTTAACAAAAGGAAGAGTCATGATCAGGTCTTCTCCACAAAATGTTCAAAGAGCAAATACTTTCCAATGCATAAACATTACCCATGTAAAGTTAGTCAACAGCAAGAACAACTTTGTAATGATTTGAAATCCTAAGACTTCTGTTAAAACATCTGGAAGATACCCTGAACAAGTCAGTAGTTGAAAGGGAAAAAAAATAGTATAACTGTAGACATCTGTTGAAAAAACATCAAAAAATGCCTTTCACTGAGATGCAGACACAGACATGCGTCATCCAAGTAAGCAGCAGGGAGGACAACTGCTGGTTCATCAACCCACTTCTAACTTGAAGCCCTGCAACAGACAGTTCTTAACTAAGAAAATGAATTTTGTGGTCAACATCTTATTACCAAGTAGCAGGACTGATTTGTAAAATTTCATCTAGCTATTTATTCTATGATTTATTTTGTGCTTGATGGTAAATCTTCTACATAAGCTAGTTATCCTCCACCTCATCATGCTTTTTTGTGCAATAAAATCTGGGGGAAGATGTTTATTTATATTTATCTTGGGCAAACAAAAACTCCACCGCTGAAAATTTTCTAAGCTAGGTAACTGCACCAAAAGTGAGCAAAATGGAGAACTGTATACGTGGAAAGGACCCAGAGTGACATCTTCACAATGAATTCTGTCTCAAAACATAGCAAAAGACAACAAAGGACTTTTATCTCCAGATCTGCTGCCCATGTGGCAGAGGACTAGATGATCTGAAAGTAGGAAACTGCAGTAGGAGCTGCACTAGCTGCATAGGAAGACTGTATATATATTGTCATCACTAATAAACATATACATTAATGAAGAGACAGATTATAGTAACTAAAAAAGAAACACCTTTAAAGAAGCAGATAATTTATTAGTCAGTGAAAGTGATTCTTTTACTAACTGAACTGTACACTAGGAAACATTTCCTTGCATTAGAAACTTCTTTCATTGAGAGCGCGCTCAAACACTGCAACAGCATCATCTAAGAGAGGCATCTGGACAATGCCCTTGATGATCAAGATGACAGCAACAATTTTGGTCAGCCATGAAATGGTCAGGCAGATGGACCAGATGATCGTTGCAGGTCCCTTCCAGATGAAATACTCTATTCCATAAGGATAATAAAAGTATTATCCAACTGTTCCTGCTGAAGTCTAACACCAAAGTTTCACTATACATTTAACCCTAAAAGAGTTTCTCATGCAACTCAGTATGTTCTGTGAGAGTAAAATTAACAAAGCAAAATTAATATTTTCTACCATACTGCAGTTCCACTGACAGTTTCTAGTAGTTTTTTCATCCTACAATACATTAACTGCTGTTTTTCATTGTGTGTTTTTCTTTACACAAAGAAAACAGTCTTCAGTTAGGTGTTCTTGATCATCAAGTTGGTGATTTTTAGGTGAATAGTTTGCATACCATCTGCAAACTCAGATTAGACATAAAAAGGCCCAGATCATGATCTGGGTAAAGTGCCAAAACAGTCAGGCTACCAAAGCGGCTATGTCAGCATACTGCTTCCCCCTCCTGTCACCATGGAATCTGTGTCTGAAGTCAGTAGCAGAGATTGCCACCCTCTAGACAATGTAATAGTTTTGGTTTTTTACTCACTGACTTATGTAAGAACTTACTAACAAATCAAAATATGCAGAAGGTCTATATTGTCACTTTACTGACTCAAATTTTCACTATGAATCTTAGTTCATTAGGAGAAAATGGCAAGTTGTACTTCTATGCATAGCTAGCAAACTGCTTAACTCACCTGTACCTTCACTCTGATCAAGCTTACACCTGTTCTAGTCAAAAATATACAGAATGTTTCAATAGTTTTCAATATGTTTTCCTACAAGCTTCACCTCACAAGTTTTTATTCTGTACATATCTAGAGAGACCTCATTCCCAAATCTTTTGAAAAACTTAAGTCTAGCAACTTCTTATGAAACAGGAAGGAGAACTGAATATGTGTGCAAAATAACAAAACTGGAGTTGTAAATCTTAAACAGTATGCAGTAAAGTAAACATGTTAACAGGGGAAAAAATTACTGAGATTAAAAAAAATCATACTTTGATAGTGAATGCTTCTGTGAACATCTGAGATGCCATTTCTACTTAACGAGCAATGGGTTAACCACACTGAATTAAATACTGGTCATAAAAAGAGGAGAGAATTCCCTAAATTGTGTTTAAAAGAGTTCTGGCTGTGCTTAAGACAAAAATGGAGTGATACTATGGCCTGATACTGAGAAGAATTACAGGTATGAAGAGTAATTAATTTTAAGTGTCTTAAAAATGCCTATGCATAAACAAAATCAAGATTTCAACCTTTTAAACTGCAAGACCTCTCCTTGCTAATGAGTAAAGTAAGTCAATATTAAGTTTATCCAGAAATTTTATTTCCGTTTTACATTAAGTTGACTTACAGACTGTGGAAAATACATACAACAGCCACGAATTGTATGCAAAATACATCACACCAACTCCAACGATAGGTCAGTTAATTTTCTACTGCAGTTTGGGTATTTACAAAAACATAGCTGTCTCTTATTATACAAAAGCCTATAGGCAATGCAGAGACTTTTAGTCTCATTTCTCCTACGTTATCCTGGAAAATAAAGCAAAATAACAGAAGACCCATTATCCCAAGGAGTCCAGAAAGCTGGAAAGTAAGTTGTATACACACAAGAATATTACAGGCAATATCAAAAAAGGACACCACCTGTTAAAATAATAGGTTACGAAAATGGCTAGGACCAAGGGTTCAGTGTTTTGAAGAGGTCTTTCAGCAGTATCTCCATGCATGTGTAACTAATACAAGTTATAGACCTGCAATTTTCAACTGAGCTCAACAGCCACAATTTGCTAATACTCGTGGCAAACCACTTCTAGATAACTTGGGAAACTTGTAAACCAAACTAGCCAGTCAACCATGGCTGGAATCACTCCAGAAAAAATCTAACACATGTCAGAGAATCCAACTTAAGACTAACCCTATTTTCTAAGAGTTTAACATCAAGGTTGGAAGACTGCTCCATCAGCTACAACACTGCTCAGCTATTACCCTCCGCAGCTATTTAACTGACAATCGGAACACAGCGTGCTTTTTTCCTGCATATCAAAGGTCAGGCATAAAGGGACAACAAGTAGCTCCTTCCCTTATACCGTTTAGTGGAAGACTGAGGCTAGGATCTGATGTTACTTTTCTGAAAAAATGACTTGAATGACTTTCCAGAGTATGCTGCCTTTAAACAAAATCCAAGTAAATGAAGAAAATTGTGTTTTTTCATTTACTAGGTGCCTCTGAGAATTGATGTGATTTTATTCACTCTTACTAAGTTTTAAGACTTAACTTTTAAGAATTCACACACACACTGAACAGCTAGATTGACAATGACAGTACAAAGAGAACACAAAGTTATCCTCAGTATATCTGGCTGCACATTGGAACAACCAACTGTTCTTATTTAAAAAGCTAATCAGCATATACCAGATCAGTTTTGTACTTCCACTTTGGCGGACATTTGTGTACTTTCTCTAAACAAATTCCCATTTTCAGCTTGATTTGTCTCCACCAATGGACTTATATGTTAATAGGGCACCTCAGTTTAAGGTATACCTCATTACAAAACAAGGTATGTTAACCCTACTACAACCATACAGTATCAGTACATTTCAGAATGTGGATAGTTAGCACTCGCGAGTCAGACCACACACTAATCCTGGCCACATCCGTGTAGCAGTAACCAGCTCAAAAAATTCAAATTCAACTTAGCCAGGAAAATAAAGGCAAGGATCAGGGTAGTGTTTCTACCCACCCTCTTTTTTAGTGATGGGTACTTCACGCATAAAATCTGAAAAGCTTATCAGGAGTATACTACATCAAACTATTTCATACCTCTGTGTAAAACAGAGGGAATGCTCCTTAGACCGGCAGGATTTATGATGTTTTCCTGTCAGCTGCATTAAACAGAACAGACCTTCAATGCCCAAGAGATATTTTTTCCCCATCTGAAGTATCTTATAAAATTCTGTGACTTTGAAGCACTTTTCCAGCACAGGCCCCCTGCTGGTGCAGAAACACACCAGGAGTCAGACACCCCGACCAGCACTGCCCTTGTACCACAGCAACTCCAACACCACTGCTCTCCAGAACTCGTACAGATGCAGATAGCTCAGAAATCACTACTGCTAATACAGCTTTGGTTAGCAATAAAGGCTCATCTGACTAGACCAAACATCAGTCCATCAGCTTTTTTTCCCATGTCCCTAATGCCATCAGTAAATTTTTATATGCAATAAGGAAATAAATTTAACACCTAGTGGCCATTTATGAAGTAATGTAACAATGACAGTTTCACCTTAAGCATTCAAGCACTAGGACCAGGAGGACAACTGCTTCTAAGTCAGAGTGTACTTCATTAAAAAAGAAAAAAAAAATCCAAGAAAACTTACCAGTTTAACAGCTTCCTGAGCTGCCTCTTTAGTACAAAAAGTGACAAAAGCATATCCTCTGTTTAGACCAGTTAGTGGATCCATCATTAAGCGGAGATCCCATATAGGTCCAGCTTTCTCAAATAATGGAACAAGTTCATCTTCAAACAAGTCTCTTGGAATCTTGCCCACAAATATCTATAACAGACGGTCAAAGCACTGTTTATAAGAAGTATTTCCAATGAGTAAGTCTACATCTCCATAAACATCTTCTCCTTCTTACCTCTGTACCAACAGAAGGTTGTTGTCCTGAATATACAGACTCTGGAGGAGGTCCACCATATTTCCTCTGTCCAGTAGTCACATCAAGAGTGTAGCCAGTTCTCTCCAACAGTGCCTTCAAGTAAGAAACTTAAAATTTTAAAATCACATACAAACTGAACAAGTTTAGCTGCACTTCATTCACAGACAGACACACTTCTAATTCCTTTTAAACTGTACTACTTTGAAGCTCCCTTAAACAAATCTAACTTCTAGTACTTCAACAAGAAACTTGCAAAACAATTAACAGAACTATTAGGTAAAGAAACACTGCTAGAAAATTACAGATTCACATCCCGTTTTCCCAATTCCTTAATTTTCATTAAAACAAACAAAAACAAAAAACCCCAACCAAGTAATGTACAGTGAGCTTCCCTTTAATTAGGAAGATCTTAGTCTGAGCCACTTCTTGTTTTGGCATGTCCAATCCTGCAGACGTTTATGCACAAGAGTTCCCTGCACTTAATGAGATTACTCATGAGTGTGAAGTTAAAGAACACATGTTTAAGTGCTTACACCCCTGGAACACTGCACAGACTGCTTTAGGTACCCAACTACCGAAGTGGTAGTACTTCTTCCTTTCTCTTATCAACCTCTCCTTCAAATTCCTTGTGGGTTTATACAGGATACCAAGACAACTAACCCTCACTAAAACCACTGCATCCAGTTACAGATATAGCTAGATATAGTTACAGACATGCTACCAACTCAAAATGTTAGCTGACATTCAACATGCACACACACGAGAAACTCTTCTGAAATTAAGTCTTTCTCAATAATTTTGTACAAAGACAAATCAACTCTCCATACAAAGATACTGCATATTAAACCATCCCAATTATAGTCAAGAGTCAGCAATTTTACAACTGCAAAACTACAAAATTTAAAAGATATAGCCATCAGCAGTAAAAGCTATGCCACTTGAAGTTATGAACCAAGTCTTCATAATATTGTTGTTTTACATGACAGTGAAAAAACTGTACCAGTTCTTTTAACATTTGTAATTAATGGTATGCCAGCCTCCAAGTCAAGAGAAAAAAAGAATTTCTAATGTTACAGGGTTATTTGTAATGATCATTTTATACTATATACATAAGGCATCAAGGAAGAAAGATTCTCTGGGGTTTTTTTATGACACCACCTAAACATGCTTAGATGGCTTTCCTTCCCTTAAGCTCTGGTAAAGTTGCTTATCACAGTATTTTAAAATAAATTCATTATATGCCTTGAGAAAGGAGTCTCTTGCTAGCAGCAAGCATGGTCAAAAAATAATTTACCCCTTATTAAGACAGTTTGGGGTACAGTTTATGAGCACAGTGATTATGTCATAAGAAGTGGACTAAATCCTAAATCCATTACAATCTGTTTTTTCAGACATGTGGTATCTCTTCCCTATTGTGGAGTTGCTCTAAATCTGAACTAAGGGGGCGGAGTGGAAATAACAACAAAAAGAACAACACAAAAAACAATAAGCAGTAGCTGAACTTATGCATTTTGAACTCGAGTAACTATGCTGACAAGAATGCTAACTTTTTACTGTGAAATAGAGTAACTGTCTCAATAAGACAAAGAACAAACAATGAAATGTTTTTCGCTTTTATATGTTCTGTTCCAGCAATTAATATATTAACTCTCTACTTGAAAAGGAAGTGCAGGACAAAACTGCAAGTGACAGCTTTCAACAATGACAAATAATCTGTAATAAGCTTTTTAAGTAAAGCACAGTTCCAAAACAACCAAAATAACTATCACAACAACTTGGAAAAACAAACAGGCAGACCTCTTAACTTTAATTTGCACCAACATACCTTAATTTTTGACTCATCTGGTCCTTTGCTTGAATCTGCCACCTTGGTCCCCTGTTTTTCTCTCTGCCTGTATGTCTTCATGACTCCACATAAAAAGGCACTTTTGTTCTGCAAAAGACACAATCTTCAGTTCCAAAAACACGACAAGTTGGAACCTTGAACTAATACAGTGTTCATTTCACTTAGCACACATGGATCACCGAAGAGACTCAGACCTCCTCCCAGACAACTAACAGTTTATCCCTCAACAATTATATTGTCAATTGCTTAATGTTACCTGAACATGTGAGAGATCACTGTCTTTAAACTGTTGAAGCACTGCCAGTGCACCTTCTTCATTGAATTCCTTTAAAGCTTCAATAGCTCTTTCATCTAGATCACTATGTGCAACTAGCCCTAGAGAAAAGAAAAAAAATTACAAATTATATTTGGTCAGTAATCTTTGTAAAACCCAATGTAGCATCCCTAACATATTTCAGTGACCTCTAAACCAAGTACTGATTAAAGTCAGTTACTATACCTAAAAAAACATTTAGTTCCTTTGAAGTTAAATATTTAAGGGTATATAATCCTTTAATTAAAACCAAAAAGAGATAAGATTCAAAGTAAAAGTTACTACATTTATGTGTTCATTTGACTTCTGTGAAACCCAGATGCTACATGGGCAAAGTTTAATTTCAATATCCTGAAGCTGAATTCAGAGGAGTCTATCAAAACCTACCAAAACCTGGCTTAGTTTGCCTAGCAATGGTACCTTGCTATACTTTTGGAAGACTGTAAACACAAATAAACTGCAGCACTAAAAATGACCACCAAGATCCAAAAATCAAGCTTTAAAAATGCTAGCTATTACCACATCTGAAAAAACCAACTCCATAACTTCTGCATCCATGAGCCCAAGCACCACGTCAGGAAGTATCACTTACACAAGAAGATGCATACCAAGGCTTCGGTTTCTTACAGTTACCTACAATTACCACAAAAAATGCACAAAGACCACATCACCTGCTCCTCCTCAAAATCATCTGTTGCCTATTCCAGCTGTTGCTCTGGTCCCCTGCATACTTATTCCCACCCCTCAGCCCAGGTAGCCTGGGACCTTTCTCTGAAAGACAGTAAAATAAATTGAAGCACAGAATCTAAAATATCCAGATTTTGGTAAGACTGCAATTCCCATACTTTTGGAAACCACAAAAAGTTGCTATTTCAGCCCAAAGACAGCAGAATCCAATAAAATATTGCATATGTGGTTTTGCAAGTCTTAGATCTTACCTGCAACGTAAATTTCATCTAGTTTTTCAGCAACTTTCTGTGGTAAACCAGCATCAAGCAATGTCTGGAAATGCTCAGAATGGGTAACTGCAGCAGAAGTATCCATGGGCTCTTCAGTACCATTCCCATTAACATGTTCAGTAGCCATGATTCCAGATATCTGTTTAAATGCAATAAGCATCAAAATTAAGCTAAATGTATCTTCAGGTAGAACAATTCAAGTGACAGTACATGCAACAGACTATCCTATTCTTTTCAAGTAATGGGAAAAAATATGAAAAATAACAGATCACCGCCCTGATTTTTTTTTTTTTTTAGTTTTGCAAGGCGCAGGAAATTCCTCAAAAGAAGCACTAACACAAAGGAAAGCCCTAACACCACTGCCTAAGGGGGGTGGGGTAGCTTTCACTGCAGGTTTTACACAACCCAGACAGACACTGACTCACCTCCCCTCTCTCTAACACACTCCCTAAGACGCTCTGAACAAGTTAGAAATGGAGCAAAAAGGCAACAGCGGGGGTGGCAGGACAAGCAAACCTGCCACATGCACCGCGATACCGTCACTGACACTCGCTGCCGCCTCCACCGCCCGCTGCAAACTCGCTGCCCCTCGGCTCACGCCGTCTCTCCGGGCCCCGGGCGCGGCCGGGATCCCTTCCCGCCTCCACTTCGGTGCCGGCCGGGCAAGCGAGAGGAACAAAGCGCTCTTCCCAGCCCGCACCCACCCACGGCGGCGGCGGCCATGAGCCCGATGGAAACACGTGCTCCGCGCGTTCAGATGTCCTACAACTTCCTCCAGTGACCGACTTCCCCCCCTCCCCGCCACACTCCCGCGGGAGGGGCGGCTCCCCC
>VWYP01028644.1:5133-154944 GCA_013400435.1 Pycnonotus jocosus | reverse complement strand
GAGGGGACGGAGGAGACAAAGCCACGCAGACAAAGGGAGGGGAGAGCCACGCTTTGTGTGGCTGCCGGCCAGGCGAGCCCGGCGGCGCTCGGCGTTCCCGCACTGGAGACGGGAGGCGCCTCACCCCTGTCCCGAGGGGTGCCCCTCGCTCAGCACCGACCCCTGGCACTGCCCGGCCCGCAGGAACCGCCGGGCGGAGGCAGAGCTGGGCCACGGGGAACGGGAGCTTCCTTCAGGCACTGCGCGGAGCGGCGGCGTCGGACGGGGCCCTGAAGCGGGGTCGGCAGTGGGAAGGCGCTGAAAGCAGCACGGGCTAGGGCGCCGCGCAGCTCCAGCGCCGGAATTCCGCAGCATGGCCCCAGGAACGGGGCCTTTGCCCCGCAGCCACGCTTGGAGCGCGCCCTCGGTGGTGATTTAACTTTACCCTGATGGCCCCAGTGGAATGTGGGTCTGCCCGCACAGCGCTGTCAGAGGCGGGTTCCGTGCTAGAGCGTACACTTCAGAATCCCAGTTCTGAGCACGTCGCGCTTGTACACCCCACACGAGAAACTTGGAAACCAACCTGCTGATCTCTGCCAGACTTGTGAGTCCAGATAAAGAACAAAACGGAGGCAGGAAGGTACATACAGTATTAGTCACTTCCCCAGAGGCAGCTCAGCCACAAGTTGAGCAGTGCCTGCTGCCCCTGAGCCGGGCCGAATACCTCCAGCATATCTCCAGTACTTTAAAAACACTTGAACCTGTGCAGTGGAGCAAGCAGAGACAGTTACAGGGTTAGCTCAGTGTCAACAAATGCTCACATGCTGGCATATAAGTATGTGAAACATACAACTGGCATTCGGTGATAAAAGGGGGAAAAAAAAAAAATCTCTTAAAGTATTTGGTGCAGTAAGACTTTATTAAAAGCTGGACTGTCCACAGATTTGTCTGAAATGCCAATGAATACAAGGCAGATGTGCACTGTCAAATAGTCCAGCTAATTTTTAATTCAAAAATTTGATAAAAGGTAATTTTTACTCTGACTTTTCTCCACATTTAAAAAAATGAAACTTCCTGAAAAATTAGTAAAACAAAATCTAATTTTTTTAGTGCGAACCTGAGTGGTATTTTTAAACGTATGCTTTATAAAAATATATTCTTTTTTTCATTCAAAAGTTAATAACTTTTTCCAGGAACATAGCTGTCAGCTGGGCAATGAAAGTAATAGTCTCAAAAACAAGCCTGGAGAGCATTTTTCCACATTTCCAATTTTTCCAGTTTTGGAGAATTTGCACCAAAGCATGTTGTTTTCGGATGTTTACAGAAGGTGTTTCAGTGTTATAGTACAGATGTGGTCCAGAATATTACCTAAATTTCATAAATGCATTTGTTGTCTGGAACTAATGAAAATAGTGGGAAATCACACAATCATTAGGGTTGGAAGGGACCTCTGGAGATTATCCAGTCCAGCCTCGAGCAGGTGATACAGGAACATGTCCTGGTAGATTGGGAATTCTTCAGAGAGAGAGATCCACAACCTCCCTGAGCAGTCTGTTCCAGTGCTCTGCCACCCTCAGTGTAAAGAAATTCTTCATGTTGAGGTGGAATTTCTTGTGTTTCATTATAATTCTCAGACAGTCAATCTGACTAACTGTAGGTGGCAAACTCTTAAGAGGGTAACTCCTGCTTGCAGGCCCATTTTTAGAGGAAAACTTTTTTCTGCACTTCTTCCTCCATAAAATAGAAGCAAAATCAACAAAAAGACTAGGATTAATTTGAATTTTGCATCCTTAGCTAAAATCACAGCTGACCCAGAGTCAGAGTTGCAGTTATTTGATCCTTTGAAATTTTACATAGAAAGCAGGAAGCACAGAGTCTGACACACAGTTCCTCCAATATAGCTCCATTTTTAGGCCTAATATCAAACCCAAAAGTGGAGTGTCCAGGAAGACCCTGAGATTAGCTCCATTGGGTAGAGCATCGTGCTAATGAGACCAAAGTAATGAGCTTAATCCCTGCATGGTCTATTCACTTAAGAGTTGGACTCAATTACCCTTATGGGTCCCTTCCAACTCAGAATATTCTGTAATTCTGTCCAAAGATCCATGAAAGCAGTGGGGATTTTTCTTTTTAATCATGTAAAACATTAATTGAAAATTTCCCTTGCCAAGAACATTTGCAGGTACTTACCTGGTGACTTCAATTTACATGAGGAGCTTCTCTGCACATGCCTGGAAGTTTGACAGCTTCCCACCATAATGGAAGTTGTGTTGAGTCCTAAATTTTCCTGGTATATGAAAACCTTGCCTGCTTCTGTTCCAGGTATAGCCATTGTAGAAACACACTGAAGCCACAGATGGACTTCTGTGCCTCCCAGCACACCCATGATAAAACCAATGATTACAACAAGACCAACTACAGAGTAGCACAAATAAAGCAGCAAAAATTTAATTTAATTTGACAAAGAGACTATTTTTTGCTTTGGAGCTACTTATATACAGTTAAACAATCATATCCTAAACAAACAAAAATCTAGGAAACGCAACAGGAATCTTACCTTCAGTTTCTATGATGCCTCACCTTTCCAAAGTGTGTGTTCTTTGGAGATTAAGGCCTGTCTGTAGAATTCACTGTACCTGAGCTGTGAAACGCACCAGCTACAGCCCTAGAGGATCACTCTGGTCATGCAGCAAATGTCATCGCTCGTAATAACGAAACAAGCCCCTTGTGCTGTGTCTGCCACAGCAGAATTCTGAAATTAATGAGCCACTCTTGAGGTTTCTCAGCAGAGTGCTTTTCAAGCCATTCCCTGCTCTTAGCCTGGTTGGTAAGGCTGCCAAGTTATTAATATATCTGTATATTTATAAAGATACTTAACTTCAGGAAAGGATCTCTGTCTGCATTTGATTCAATGTAGTGCACAGCTGGCTAGTGGGCTATTTCCCCTGTCCTCAGTAAAATAAAGCTATTTGTGGAAATACCTGTTTAATTAAACGTTTGTGCAATTTCTTCATTCTACCAGTCAAATTCTCTGTCTTAAAAGATAAGTTGGATTATAAAACGCAAGGCCTGTGTCTATTCAGAGAAAAATGCAAGTCAGAAATTAATGAAAAGGAGATGAATCACATATATGAAACTTTCTTCAGAAAAAATATTTTTCATATATGACTGTCTCAGCCTTTAATATACAGATTTGAGAATCCTTCCATTCTATAAAAAGTAACTTACCATCTAAAACTGTCATATGATTTCAGCAAAGAAACTTTAGTAACATAACTAATGATAATATTTTCTTTTACCATTCTTTCCTGTTATATCCTTTGTGCATATTCAAACTTTTTCAAATCTAGGCAGGGTAGCACTTCTTAAAATCAAGGTTAATCCCCCGTATATTTAAACTATTTCTAATGTTCTAACTGCAAATTCTTCAAACACTCCACTTCTAACTAAGTCAGGAAAACAAAAGGAGCTAATAAAGCATTTGCAAATCCAATATGATTCACAGCACCAGAGGCAATGGGCACAAACTGAAACACTCTGAACATCAGGAAACACTTTTTCACTATGAGTGGCCAGGAATTGGTATCAATTGCCGAGGGAAGCTGTAGAGTCTCCATCCTCCAAGATATTCAAAACCTGTCTGGACATGGACCTGAGCAACCAGCCCTAAGTGGCCCTGCTGGAGCAGACAGACAGATTCTGTGATACAGTTCTTTACCCTGGATCTTTACAAATACAGTTCTATCCATGAATTGAGGCTTCTTTCTTCCTGCCCCCAATCAAAAACCCAAAGTAATTAAATTTTAACTAATTTTTAATTCTTCTAGTTCTGCAAGATGGAAGAGGAGTCTGATCTTACAGACTTGACACAATGCATTTCAAGGCTTTGGAGGCTGAAATCACCTGCATTCTGCTAACTATTTGCCCAGACAGTTGCAGCCAGAGAACAAGCCTGGCAGTGAGGAAGAATGAGGTTCTTCCAGGAATTCTTCTGCTGTTGATTTCTGTGTATAGATTGAAGGTGTTAAATTCTTCTCTACTTTTGTTTTATGTCTGTGCTATAGCAACATTGCCAGTGAAAGAAAGAGTATCAAATGGCTCATTTCCGTAAAGTATCTATGTTTAAACTATTTTTTTCTAATATCAATCACTGTGTTTGCCTCTTCCCAGTTCAACATCATCCCCAAACACACAAGTACATCCACACCCAAACAAAACACTCCTGACCTGACTTTGTAAGAAAGAGGCACAAGAGAAGCAGCAGAAGCTAGTTCAGTTCACATTCTGTTAATACCTTTAGGGTTTTTTTCCTAACTTAAGTTAGAAGATTTTAACAGTTGTTTACCAGCTGAGGGTTCAGAGCAATCACTGTAGAATTCAATGTGTTTGCAGTATGCTGTAGGCTAATGTGCAAGGATTGAAAGAGGACTGGAGGAGGAGAGCACTCTATTTTTGCATGCTCAGAAGAGAGTGAGGTTGCTTCCACATGAATTGTGGAAATGCCAACTGAAAGCCATCCCAAACTGACTACTGTCACTCAAAAAATAGGCCAAGCCTTGCAACAAAGAACCGCAAATGCCACATGCTTACTGACAAAAAAGCAGTGCTAAGGTATTCAGAACCTGTACCCTCAGTGCAGACGATACAGATGAGAAACCTAATGCAGGCCGGCAAATCAGAAGTGGCATGGGGAAAACTAGAGAATAACTGCTCACTCGTTCTCCCAGCAAAACAACTAGGAAACATTAAATCAAACAGGCAGATAGCCAAGCAAAAATCAGTACTTTTACACACATGCAGCTAAAGCTGGGGAATCCATTGGCACATGAAGCTGTAGATATTTCCATAAACTCCCAAAATATATAATTAATGCAAGAAATACCCACCTAAAATTGCAAATTGCAGAGATAGAGGTATCACCCCAATTTAAATTTTGCAACAAAAGTTAGTGGAGGAATTGCAGAAACTGGGGGAGCACACCAGAGCGTACTATCATAGCTATGCTTGTCCTATCTTAGTATTTTTCCATTTGCCAATATCCACTACAGGAAACTGAATATTGGTCTCTGCTGTCCAGTCTAACAATTGAAATACCTTGTCATTGCAGCAAGCAGAACATGCAAGTTCCTTTGTTCCAAAGGAACAAATCTATTCCTTTCTTCCCAAATACTTTCCACTTCCTGGAAAAGTATACATGCAAATATTCTTCCAGATTCCCTCTAATCACATATTCTCTTTCCACTATAAACCTATAAATCACAAGCTTCCTATACAAATAGCCCGCAAGTTTTTCAAGGGTGAGGAAACTGTGGAAAAAGGCTTCCCAATCTGACCAAAAAGTACTGCTTTACTATTGCTGTGTACAAGGGCGAGAGTTAGGACACAACTGCTGCCTTTTCCATTCCTGTTTTCCTAAGCATCTGATGCTTTAAAGCTCTTAGAGGAATGCTACTATTAGGTCAGTGCCTGGCAAAGCTCCATGGAAAGAGAAGATATTCAGCAAAGAAGTAACAGGAGAGTTACCACATATACTGCTCAATTTTGCTCAAATTAGTATGGAAAAGTCGGAGAAAGAAGTTTCCTCCGTGTTCTAGTGCATTCTGCCATATGAGAAGGACTCATACAAGAGAACTGCAGAGAGCATTCCTTATCAGCATCCTTCTTCAAAACACCTCCGAGTCATCTCAGGACAGTAGTGCTGTCCTGTCCACTTGCGCAGTGTGAGGTAGCCAAGTGCTGAAGCTGCAACTCACTGAATCCAGCCACAAATGAAAGTGTCAATAGAGAACTCACTGCTGTATTTAGCCCTTCCTTCACCCCAGACACATGTCCAGCCTGGCCCTTACATCCCTGTACTGCCTAGCAGCCATAAGGTTTCCAGTACCTGGCACCCTTGTAAAAGCCAGTTGAAGGAAAGAGACCTTTGGGATCTACTTAACCCTACATAAGTTACTTACCGCATTAAGCCCATCTCCAAAGGCAGACAGCATGTCACTGGGTCACAGAACATTATTCTCCAGCTCTGGGCATCTTTCCCAGGAGAAGAGAGTACAGCACACCAGAGACACAATGGCCACAGCCATACAGCAGATGGGACAGGCCATGGGCTGTTCTCCAGCTGTAAGGCAAATATGGAGAGCACACCTTGCATTCCCACAGCTAAGCTCACACCCACCTTAACTTCTAAACCATGCCCAGTATTAAACTGCCGCCCAGGCTTTAGCTGTCAGACTGCATTAACCCTTTTTGGCATGGGTGATCTGTTGAAACCATGCCCAGTAATGTCCCAATATGGGTTTTTTTCAACTAGCCTTTTTAGTTGGCTAGTGATTACATGGCTGATTACTCAGGAAAGCATCTAATGCAGCAGTTGCAATATACAGCTTTCAGGTCAAGTGTTACAGGCTACTTAACATGTAACCAAAGAACCTAGAAATCCTTTCAAGGATGGGTGATCCCAAATAACCTTGTGTCTTCAAGGTCCTTGTAGGAATAGAACAATCTCACACACATTTATGACCCTTGCCAGGTGCAAGACAGAAGTGACTACCAAAATGCAGCATTTCTGTAGATCCCAAGAGCAGACAATACAACCTTTTATATATAAATTATATTTTATTTTTTTTAAAGATACCTGGAGAATGCTGCCCTATAGGAATTCTCATTTACAGCACAAGCATCAGACCAGAGCACAGGGATGAAGAACTCTTGACTATCTCAGTACCTCAGGCTGTGCTTGCTGCTTTTCAATAATCTTCTTTTGGAAGATCTACTTCTACATGGGTCTTGAGTGATACTAGAATTAGATTTTAACCTAAAATAGAGCTTCAAGCACATGTGTGTAACTTCTCCCTTTCTAGCTTGTGCAGCATTAACCAGGAATCTCATCACTGTTTTGCACAGGGCAGGGCAGTGCAGGCAATATAAACCATGCTCAAACCTGAACAAATTTGTAATTTAATATGGTACAGCTAATGTAGCTGTATTGTGCTGCTAGAAGCACAAGTTTAGATCTTCAGAGAAGCAAAGTTTTAATTTTACATGGCAACTAGTAACTAGAAAAAAAACCAAATTGCTATTCTGTGATCTGCAAGGGCAGAAAAAGAATATTATGCTTCTAATCTGCCTTTTTAAAAATTTTCAGTTAGATTTGATCCTGTAAAAACATAAAAAGTTGTTTTTTCTTTTTTAAAGTTTAGATCTTAAAAGCAGCAGTAAGCAAGAACATTTACAGGGAAGTTTCATTTTGAAAACTCAAATCTATCAGTCAATTTAAAAAACGCGTTTATGACTAGGTAAATATCTGGCTGATAAATCTGTGAACTTTATTAAAACCAAATCCAAACTAACCAAAACACTTCTAATAGCTCCTGTGTTTTTCAACTGAAGTTATGAACCAATGGAGAGCAGTGTTTGAAATTATATTTTATGCAGCAAGAGGAGTCAATGCAACTGAGTGAGAATATGCATTTTTACTGCCAACACATCAACTCCTAGTTACAACAGAAACAATAAAGATAGCTGAGTGAGCCTGTCCATAAAAAATTGTGAAAATCTGCCAAGGTGGTTATCTGCAAAAGTTTCTAAATTCTTTCATACCCTTCCAGGTCAGGTGTTTTTAGATTTTACTGCCACATCCACAGCAATCCCTTGTGGGTGTTATGCATATCACAAGAAAAATTATAAAATAATTCTTACCCAAGAGATGATTTTATGTACACTAAAAGGCAAAAGTTTGTAATTTAGTTTTAAATAAACAACTTTTATTTTAATGCCTTTAAACATCAATTAAAAGATCAGTCCTCATTAGTAAATTTGATGTGTGAAAACAGTTAACAAATTTGAGATCAACAGTATTGACACAGACCTGCTGCAGCCAAAAGAGGCGGTGAGGAAAGTGCAGAATATTTTTTTTTTAGTTTGAGAATATTTCAAACCCCTCCAGTCTCAGCGCACAATGGAAAAAAAAAAAAATTAGAACCAGAATTAAGAAGGGAGGACTATTAAAGTAGAAACTTTTTTAAGCTATGCACAAAACCTCCCAACCTAAACCAAAACAAAAAACAACACAAAGAACCCCAAACAGGAGACATTCCCACCTTAGAAGTTCACATGCTTTCAATAGCTCAGCCAAGGTGACACAAATGGTGGCTTCCACCCTTACGCTGATAATAATAGTGCTGGTAGCACATCAGCTTTCCCTCTGTCCTGTGACACTCCAACTGCTAGTCAGATTTCTTAGGAAGCAGTGAGTCTATGCACCCCAATGACTAGAGTCCATATTAAGATTAAATCCCAGCAAAAGGGGAGACAATCTCAGCGAACAACAAAAAACAAATACTGTTGCTTGGCCCAAGACAATATTTTCTATATTATTTATTGTAATCACCAAAGTTGAGCAGTAGGATTAGACTATATATGAAATCAAGACAGCCCAGGAATTTTCTAAAACCTCATTATCATGCTTCTTTTGGAAGCTTTAGCAGACGCTCAGAATATTTTGCTTCCAGGACCAGATGCCAATTCTGCTGATAGTCCTTTTTGCTGCTGCTATAGAAAAGGCTGTCATCTTCACAGATGATAATTTCTGCCTTTTTAATGGATTTGAGGTGCCTGTTTCTCAGCCAAACTTCAAAACAGTCAAGAAGAGCAAGCTCAACAGAGCCTATTTCTGCAGAATTGAGATATTTCTGAAAAATGATTATGGCTTTTTGGAGAATATTGTACAAAATACAGTTGAGTTTTAGTCCTATCACATTAATTGTGAGTAGGAAAGTTTTTTATTTAAAATAATACTCACATTCCACTTTCTTTTCCTAACACCCACTTTATAGCCTGAAACTTTCCAGCAGAGAGCTCAGTATAAACACAGAAGCAGAAAAAGAACTGTTTCCTTTCCATATCTGTAACAATCTGAAGCCTTGCTAGCTGTCCTTGCTGATAGATCTGTAATTTACCTCATAAGTGACTCTTATTTGCAGGCTCTGTCTCTGATTTCTGAAGAGCAAATCACAGCTGTCAAATCACATCTGTTAAAGGACCTGGCCTTGTTTTTTAAACTCATCATATATTTCAATTTCATTATTATATCCTTGAGTCCCAGAGATCTTTCTTTTTTTATCCTTCACAGAAGTTTCATATATTCTTACAGCCCTTCTGGGATTAATACTGAATGCTTATGTAGAAGTCTTAGGGAATTTTGTGGTTTTTTATGTTTAATACATAACTGTTAAAAGGAAAGCAATGCAGGCCTAGTATACAAGAGGAGGAATATTATCTTTAGGAGACTGGGACAAAACTGAGTGCAATACAAAAGTTTTGGACACCAAGGGCTGAACCTTGGCCCAGAGCAAGAAATCTTTTGCTGGGAGATAGCTCAAGCTTCCACAGATAATCTGCTCTTTCTATAAAAGATGTAAGTTCAGGAAAGACCAAATATGCATATTCCTTTTGTCATTGTAAGTGCATTTTAATAGTTGATCGTCAACAATACTTCAGCATTCCCTGGTCTCACCTCAGTGAAAAAAATAACAACTAGAGAACCCCAAGTAGCCCTTAGGAAAAATCAGCAGATAAGACCAAGAGACAGAGCACCTCCAGGAACTCTACCTCAGAATAACAGAATTCTGCTTTTTCTTCTCTTATTGGTAGGTGAGGATACAAGAGTTTCATTATAGTGAATCATCCTTGTCACTGTCAAGTTTCTTCAACCAAAAGTCGAAGCTAAGTGGCTATTTCCTTTTGAAAGTTAGTGCTGTCGGGCAATAGCCATCAGGGAATCAATGGTCCATACACTACAGGTCATTTCACATCTATAGCTCCTAGCAAATCATATTTGTTCGTATTTGTAAGGTAAAAGCTTTGAATTTTCTCATATCCACCATGACTCAATAAAGGGACTGCACTTTTATAGAAAATACATCAAGCAGTTGCTACAATTGTTCAGTGTTACTTTTTCAATTATAAAACTAGAAACTATATAATACTCTCAGGAGAAAGTACTCATACATTTTCCAGTCATCTTCTCATAGCACTTAAAAACATAGCAAAACCAACACCTTGCAGTCAACCCCTGCCAAAGGATCACCATATTAAGATCTCTTTATATGGAAAAAAGGTTTCCAGCAGCTTTACAACCTGTATGTCAAATTAGCAGAAACTATACTGAACAACTTTTCACTAGCAACAGAAATTAAGCTGAAGTACATGTAAATGAAGACAAGCCAGTTCAGACAAGTGTAAGAGTACTACTTCAGAATCATTTTCAAAAGCCTAGACACTCTTCCCAGCCATGCAGATTTTTTGAGGAAACACTCTCAGCACTGTGATAGTGTTTATTATAAATTACTATTTCAAGATGTTTTAGAGGTAACTCCTCTTCTGCCATTAAACTTTTTATATTGCGTGGTTTATAATCTGTGAAATGGGAAGAGGGAAAGGAGCACTAATTCCCACAAACCAAACTTCTCTTTCTGTTTGCAGTAGCAAATAGCCAGTTTAATAAAATCTGCAGAATCATAAATGCATAATCCAACTACTTTCAGAAAACGCTTATTCTAATATACTCTGGGGAATGAATAATCATATCCTGAACTGTTTTATTTGTGAAGTCAAAATGACATTGAGAACTAGCCCTCACCATGTTTCAATATTGTACTTTTCTCGTGTAGTACATAGAATAATAGACAGCAATTTCAGTTACATTTTCTGCTGCAGAAAATGATGTAACTACTAGACAGAGCTAACACACCATCATGGTTTCAGCTGAGTTAGTTATTTTTCCTCTTAGTACCTGGTACAGTGCTGTGGTTTGGATTCAGTATGAGAATAGAGCTGATAACAGTTTGATGTTAGGGTAGCACTACTTAGAAACAACCAGAAGTGTCTGCAAGTGAGGGGCTGAAGAAGCCAGGAGGGAGCAAGGCCAGGACAGCTGACCTGAACTGGCTAAGAGGATATCCTACACTAGCATATCATGCCCAGTACATAAACTGGGGGAAGCTGGCCAAGGGGCATGGATCATAGCTCAGGCTGGGCATGTTAGCAGGTCATCACCAATTGTACTGTGTAAATTGTATCATCACTTGCTTATCTTGGGGTTTCTCTTTGTCTTCCTTTATGGTACAATTACTGTTTCAGTTCAGTTCTGTTCTCATTTCAACCCATTGCTTTGACCTTTCCTTGTATTCTCCTCTTCATCCTATCAGGGTAGGAGGGATGTGGTACTTACTGGCTGGACTTAAACCATGAGACACACTGAAGAGTTTCAGTCTCAAATGTTTTTCACAGGACCTTAGTATCAGCAATACTCCTCACTCTGAAAGAAACCAAGGTAAGTAAGCCTAGGGAAAATGATTTCCTATTTTGTCAAGGTATGATGAAACACAGATTTAACAATAGCTATATAGTCTTCAACAATCTTAAGAGGATTTAAAAATATTTCTACTTTTCAATCCACTTACCAATTTCAAAGTAAGGCCTAAGCATTTGTTTTATTACAGTTCATTAATCTCTTTCTTTACACACACACAAAAAAACCCCAACTTCATTTTGGGAGATACTAATCATTCTTCACCTGCCACTATAAAACTAGTACCATTGCTGCTGGGAGAGTGCTCCTTCAGTTAGGGAGAACTTCAGTTTCAGGGAAAAAGATAGTGTTTATTGGTCTTGTGAGAAGCCTGAAGTGTAGCTCAGGGGTAAGAGTACTTCAAATTTTCACCCCCAACAGAGCTCAATTAAACAGCAAGGCTGTCCTAGCACCGAGGCCTTCACTGTACTTCACTTACCACTGTTTTCAGTAACATGAGAATCAAAAGTGACATCGGCTTCAAAAAGAGGAAAAATAAAAAGCTTTTACTTCAGCCCCCTCCCAATCCTAGCCTCTCTACACTTATTAACATACTCACTGCTTCATGTATTTTACAGCCCACACATCATTCATGTTTCAAATATTTTTAAACAGAGATAGGTCATAATTGCAAAGTAGTATTCAAATACAAATGAAAATCTCAGGAAATTCCCAAGAAAACTGCTGGAAGGGCTCTCTATACTTCTCCTGTTCCTTATACTGGTCATCCTCAGACAGAATACTGAACGAGGCAGACTTTGTCCCACTCAATACAGCCATTCTTCTGAGCATCAAACACCACTTTGTCCTCCAGAGCCTGCAGGAAGTTCGAGACAATGGTAGAGAAGTACTGTCTTCATGGCCCTGATAGCTCAACAGGACTATCAACTAAAAAGCCACATGATGTTTGAAAGGAAAGAGAATTCATCATTCTAATTGTACTTTTCCAGTTTACATCCTTTGAGGGAAACACAAGGGCAGACAAGCAAAAATGCTTGTAAAACTGGTTCTAACACCGAAAAGTAGAGAATGCAAATCAGACATGTATTTACATAGCATATAAAGCCTCCATGTGTACTCCACTCATCTGAAATTACCATTTTTCTGTTTAATTTGTTCATACTCCAAATGATAGCTCAAATGTTGTCCTCCTGGACAAAGGGAGGGAGTGAGAAGAAAAGCTACCAAAGTTAGGGCCGAACACTCTTCAATATAAAGAATATCTTTCCTTGGGCAAAGTCAAACACTTGCTGACTACTGTGTCCATGTTTGAATATCCTATGGAATAATTTTCTTTACCAATTGATTTAATTTCTACGCTGGTTTTTAATTGGCAGAACACATACCCCAAACTTTGTATGGCAAATTTATAGTTAAAGAGCTTTCCTGCAGGGAAGATGGTAGGAGCCCCAACACCAGCACACAATATAGCTGCAGCCACAGTCACTCCTCTGCAGGCAGCCAGACAGCATAGCTTACACTGAAATTGCTGTTCACTGGGATCTGGTACTTCAAGCAGGTGTCACACCAGCACCGGCACTCACATAGCAGTGCGGGTGCTGTGGCAAGATAACCACAGCTAGCTTAGTTTCACTTGCAACTCTTGATTATACATCACAGCCTTCACCAGTAAGACAAGTTCTTCAGCAAGACAAAACCTCCCACCTTAATAAGGACCTTGTTACTTCAATGGTAGCAAAGCATTTACACAGAGCTACTCTCGAATCTTCCACACAGTTGCAAGGTACTTCTCTTGCTTATAAGCTCAACATTCATTTGATTACTAAGTCTCTGCTGGTTTTGCCCAGTTACTAAGACCCATAAATGGCAACATTCCAGAACAGTTTGTTCAACCACCAATTTCTTGGACCACAGCCCAACCCGTGTGACATTTCTAGCTCACCACTAATGATGGTTAGTGCAACTTCACTGGACTAAAGCACAAAAGCAGCAAAGTGCTTTCATGCTGTTTACTGCAGTCTTAAAAATTTAAATGTTTTGTAAACCCAAAGTTTCATGAAGTGCTTTTGCAGAGAAATCTCATGCCCCATGTTCCAAATGTGTCATACAGTAACTCTTTACAACTACCTCCTTATCTCTCTGGTGTTAAGCATCACTCCAGAAAATGTACCAGAACGAAATTCACAGCTGGTTTGACAACCTATTAACTTCCTCCCACAAGGCAAAAAAGCCAGTTTCCATCTTAAAATTGGTTATAAAAATTACTTTCCTACATAATTTTCATTAGTCTTATAAACGAAATTCTCTGGAATGTAATGATTAAAACATTAGTTCATTTCAGTAGACACTTAACCCCCTGTACTAATAGACATTTTTTTACTGGCTACCAATTTTCAGTAGCTCTGAAGTACAGGATCACTCCTTGACCAAGTTCTGCAGGTCAGTATTCAATATGCCTTACTATTGGCCAATCTACCTTTTTTTGTGCTGAGAGGCCTATCTTTTTCATGATTAAACCTTCTTAGACAAGCCTCCACCACATTGATATGCAATAACTTTATTTCCTGGCACCCTTTATCTATTGCTGCCAATCCTAGCTCTGAGACCATCCTCAATGAATGTTTTAGAGCATACAGAACAAGACTCATGAAATACTTCAGGTACCTGAAGTGCCACACACAAACCTGAACCTTTAGTCTTCTATTTCATCTCCAAGATCACAAGATAACCTCACTTTTACCAAGTTTACTGCACACACATGGCATTCTCTTTAAAGGTTTTAGCATTGTTTTATAAGCCTGAAGAATAAAAATGCTACCTTTATTCTTCAAAACACATGGCACTCTTCTGACCCTGTAATGCAGTATATTAATCCCTTTGAATATCTAACAAGTATTTAACAGATTGCTGCTCTATTAACCAGCTCTCTGCTTTTTGACATTCTAACATCCAGAAGAGACTGATCTAGCTAGGACTGACATTTTCTGGACTTACCAGCCAAGCAGCTCCACTAGATGCTGTCAACAGCACTCAGACTTCTGGCAGATCTGCAGTGGGCAGAAGATTGAGACTGATCTTACCTTCCCACTTCTTGAGTACATAGTCAATAGGTTTTATCCTGGAGTCACTTAAGCACAACACGAAGCATTGTGTATACAGTACAAGGCCACACTGCCTCAAATAACTCTTGAGGACAGTCAAGGAACACTGTGGTGTGATCCACAGCTGACGTGCAACAGCCATGACTTTAACATCCTTATCTTTATTCAAAATAATGTACAAAATATGCAACACTCTCAGTAACATTTGTTAACAGAAACAAGTATTATTGAAAGCAACAAAGAGAAAGGTATTTTCTAGTTTGTATCTGCAGATCATGACATTCAATGGACTGATTTACCAGTCCTCGCTCAAAAGGAGGAGCCCTTAGCCACTGCTTAATAAGCAAATCATAGGAGATGCCCAGTGAGCCAATGCATTCCTGGAGTTCAGTCAGATCCTCAGTATCCACTTTAGTAGCCTGATGGAGCCATTTTTTGACACTTCCAACGCTTTATGTGCTGTTCCTAGTACTGTTTATACTTCATACTACTTTGACAGAAAATTGGACTTCACATGGAATTTGTCACTGACAAACAGGTACATCCCAAGAGCTACAGGGCTTCTTTATGCATTTCAGACAATTTCAAAATGATTCAGTATTAATAGGTCTGTGAGTTTTTATTTATGCCATTTTCACGTTTCTGCCTTTATAAAGAATTCCTGACAATAAGGCTTGAAAGTTATGCTTTAAGGCCAATTCTATCTTATGTACACCACAAGTTGTCTTTAAATTTACTCGGTGACCAATTTATGATCCTTCATTTCTTCTGTGGAAGGGACAGTTTGCTGAATATAGCAAATATGCCTACTGTGATTACAGCACCAGTACTTTTCAAGCCACTGTTCAAAGCCCAGGTTCACACATATGTAGCTCTCTCTTGAGTTATCACAGATTTCCAGTATCTGCAAGACTGTGTACCCACATTATTTTAAAAGGGTAAATAATCAAGGGGTTTTCCAGGTACTGAAGCACACTAGTCCTTTTCCTAATATTACTGCTACACTTCCTAGAAAAGATAGTTCAGTATTTTGGAAAGACAGTGTTTTAAATATGCAGAGACAGTAATTTTGGTCTACACGCAGCTTCTGAAAAAAGTATGTACTGAATAAAATTGCAGCTTTTTCAGCAGGCTTTTAAAAGGATGGCATCCCACTCCAAACTACAATATCTCTTCAGGTGTTACACTTCCTTCTGGTTACATCATATTTCAGGCAGTTCTGACAAAGTGTTCCAATGCATCACTGAAAAAGGAGAACAAGATCTAAGTAAAATGGTTCATTCAAGGCAGAAATTTTAATTTACAAGTGAGCACACAACAGCTACGATTAGCATGTTGCTAATTCTGAAAAAAAAATGACCTAACAAAGGCCCCAAAAAACTAAACCCACAAAGACAGTTTAATACTTTTCAGGAAGTTTAAAGTACTTTCGTCTCATCTCAGATGCCGGATCCATATAAAGTTTTTCAGCAAGGAATTCAGGTTCGGGATAGGATCATCACAGGTGAGACAAAAGCAGTACATGAAATTTAGTAGTAAATATTCTATAAAGTTTCTGATTGTGATACAAAAACTAAGCAATCTCTAATATTTTCTTATATTTCAGTAATAATATACACTTATTTACAACTTTTCACCTAGGTCTGAAAGCTAACCAAGGTTAGGCACAGCTGCCAGCTCACACTCTTGCCTTGGAGAGCAAGTGTTTCTTAAATGCCAACTATGACTTGCCAAATCAATTGATTAATTATGTTCATAACTATCAAAATGCAAAAAAAATCTGAACTGTAAGCACAGTTACTTTACACTCAGAACCAGAAAATGTTTAGAAGCTTTTCAGTTACATACCTGAATCAGCCAAAAGCACTTGTTCCCACTTGTTTTCTATAAAACATGTCCTGTAAAAAAGACATTTATTAGTTCAGAGAAGTTTTCTCTTATCACTCAAAATACAACTTGCCATCTATTTAGCCTCTCGTACAGACCAAACTGCATTATTCAACATGTGTTGCATTAGTATCAGCACACTGCAAGTTCTGTGAAACTTTAATCAGGTCAGCCATGGAAATCACTCCCTTTTCTACTTGCAATAGTGCCTGTCTAAACAATACAGCATTTTATAGGCAGCACTGCTGCACAAGAAGTTTCAATCACACATTTGAACTTCACATACCAGAACAAAACCTGTTGTTCAAAAGAAAGTACTGGTAGCTAACAAAGTATTTAAAGGTACCTTTCTTGAATAAGGAGTAGAATCAAGTTATAGATGTGTAGCAACACAGGATAATGAAAAATTCTCACACTGTGCATTTTAATTACAACCAGGCTGTGGATATACCCAAGCAGTAAATTTCACTAAAAAATATCAAGTTCAGATACTTAGGTGGGAACGAAGTTCTTGGAGAAACCACTGCTAATATTCTTAAAGCACAGTAAGCATTTGTGAACGTTCTTTTTCCCTGCTTCATGTACATTACACCAGTCCTTGTGAAGTAGTTTATCTCTGGAGCTGAAACAGCTTTATGTAAAACTCACTACAATTTACCATCAAATTCCACTGTTGTCATTAACCTGACTTTTCCTAAATGCTCACACCTGAGTGAGCCGTGTAAGTTAACTGTCCTAAGAGGATCAAAGTGGAATCCTCACTGGCTTTCAACCACCACCACCACCTCCTGACCATACCTGATTAATGCTTGTAATTTACCCACTATGAGGCAGAATACCTCAAGTCTAATACTTCCCCCTCTCTGGTCTTTAAAGCAGAAAGCTTCTGCAACAGTACATATTTGTGTCAACTTGGACCTGAGGTGGATTGTGCTGGTTTTGCAGAGAAGTGATTTTTTAAAGAAAAGCTTGATTAAAACTAATCAGTGATTAACTTTGCAAATTGACAACCTGTGGAACCAATAATGAGCTAGATACACCTCTGTAGCCACACAGGTTAAAATCAAAAGAATCCCAGGAAAAGCTTTTTTCTTCCAGCCTGGGAAGAGATAGCTTCTCACTGTTCCTAAAGATAAGGATGATTTTTAAAATACATGAAGAGAACCTTTGCTTTTGAACCACTTATCTTTAAGATGGTAGCCCATGAGTTTACATGGCCCATAACGCAGCTGTCAGGAAGGCTGCATGATAAGGGAGGGACTTCACAAATGCAGATTCCCAGGCAGCTGCTTTTGTGAGGATTAAAAGCCATAAGAGAATTGTTTTTTCTTCTAGAGAAGTTTTCATGGTAGACCAAAACAAACTTCTCTCCCTAAAAGAATTGATGAAATAGTATTTCAGAGGTGGTAACTGACCTAAAGTCTAAGTTTTGTGTCTACATATTACCAGAAAGGAGTTTGTGTGGAAGAGGGGAGCTGTTTTGAAGGTTTTATTTTTATTCCTATTAATCTTTTTCCTGTTCTGTAGTTTTGTTAATAAACCTGTCTTTATATCCTTTTAAGTTTTGAGCCTGCTTTGTTTTCCTCCTAATCCTATCTCACAGCAGAAAAGGAGTAAGTAATTCCAGTGGGCACTTAAATATTACCTCTGTTTTGTCTCCTGTTGCAAGGAAGTATTTCTTCAGGACATGTCACGTTCTCATTACTAGAAACTGTTCAGCCACTCTAGAAATTTGAGTAAAATCCCAAATTACAACAAGTTTATGTATAATATAACACAAGCCAGTAAGAATAACCCAATTTTACTTTTGTAACAACTGATTGTAAGCATTTGAATCAAATTAAAGTGAATACAGATCTTTGAGTTCTTTCTTTCAAAGAAGTGAGTATATCAACATTAAACGAATACTTATTTTTATTAAAATGTGAGAACACTTGCTTATCTATATTAATAAGCATCCAGATGTCCTGTTTTCTTTGACTAAACACTGTTTCATACTTACTTCCCAATAAAGAGCAAATTCACAATTAAAATCTGTACTGAGGTAAACTTCACACTTAGTACGAACACTTCAGACAGGCATTTTACCAGCTCCTCCAGCACAAAAATCCCAATCCCCCAGCCCACAGAGTTCCACATCATAACACACCCAGAATTACTGATACCTCAATGTTAAAGCTACATAACTACCAATTAATCCTATCTTCTGCTAATCCATTTATTATTAATTTATCCCTACTGATCATTAAGAACATACACGGCTTTCAGGAAAATCCACTTGTGTGTACCAAGTATTCTTCTACTTGTGATGGTCCTTTCATGAAGTGCTAAAATTAAAAATAAGCAAGAATTACCTTTTAGACTAAAAAACATTTCTTGCTGTGACCTAGCATCATCTCTTATGTTACTAGTTCAGAAACATAATCACCAAGCACTAAAACCTGACATCTTCATACAATGATTAAATACTCTTCTGGAACAGCCTACAATACCTGACAAGGTGAAATTTTGTAAGCAAAGTAAGTTCAACTAAGAACAGACCTATAGGCTGACTTCAACTCAAAGAGCATCAAATCCAAAAATTATCAATGACTCATCACTTTGATGGCACTTATGAAAATATAGTGTAGTTTTTTTCTTTTTATCCCACACAGTAACTATACAAAGCTGACAATTCTCTGGCACTTCCCATACTTGGACAGATAAAAATACAGAAACCAAGTTATGAAACAAGTATTTATTGACTTGGTCAGAACCAGAAATGCAGTGTTACTTTTAGAGCAACGTAAAAAATTCCAGAGCTGTTACCTTAAAGAAAAACGTATTCGACACCACTGAAAACCCCTCCATGACACCTAAAAACAAAGAGACAGTCTTACAACTTGAAATGAGCAGATTTGTATTACTGGGCCAATTAGTCACATACATTATGAGGCCATAATCATCAGCACAATCTCTAGAAGCCGCACATTAAGTACTAAATCATAAGCTTGCAGGAGAAAAGCAGCAAAAAATGCAGTTTTAAGCAACAAAGGAGTTGCAAGTTACGTCCACTTGAAACCTCATATAAAAAGCACGGTAGAACTAACTGCACGTGCCAAGGATTTTTTCAACAAAAAACCCCATTATCTTAACGTTTTAATTACTTTCAAGAATTCATTTTGGTTGGTTTAGAGAAGTTTTTAACCATACAGCAATTATCAAAATACACCAACTCAAGCAGTTCAAGAAATGCATGACAAAGGTCTTTTGTCACATACGTTATTATTTGAACATGCTTACTTAAAGCATCTAACTCTGTACTGCATAGATCAAATAAACGCATCGAGCCATGAAAGGTACCTCATCACACATTTTGCTACAGATGACAAGAACAGTTAAAGCTATAGAAAGCCTGAAGTTTCCACTTGACGCATACAATAAACTTTAGTTATTGCGTACAATAGACCAAATAATCAAGAGGTACTAATGGTTGAAGTTTCAAAAATTTTACTGTTCAGTAATCTAATGTGGAACAGACTGTTAGACAAGCTAACTGAACACACAACGAATGCATCTGACAACTTCCTCGGCAAATGCAGCCACATCCTAATCTTTGCTTGCAGGTAAGAGCCTGAATCTTAGATATATTTAATGGTATTTCCAATTCTTTTAGGAAGTACTATGGGTTCAATGACATCAGCATTTAATGGAGGGAGCAAAACGGTATCTTAAGCACACAGTAGGCTTCCAGGGGAGGACGTGTGAGTTTTTTGGGGTGGTGGTCATTTACTTTTATAACAAATCTCTTTATTCTGCTATATCGTTGTCTTAAAAATATAAATGAAACATTTTTAGTTAGAACGTCATCTTATGATTTACGTCAAATATCACTTAAATGTTGTTGGCCTTTTTTCCTTGGGACGCTGTGGGTTTCCTAAGCCCATTTATAGGTCTTCTGCTGGGGGGCAATGCCATGATGCAGGTGGCTGAGCGCTCCAAAAGCTCTGCAGCTAATCCAAGCATGTGCACCAACCCTCTGCCACACGAACAGGTGGCTGCACCTTATTTGACTGAAGGCTGCCACACCGTGTTAGGGACTGCCCCAGCAGCAGCAGAGGGCACAGCAAGGGCACCAGCCCCGCACCAGCCCCGGCCCCAACGGGTGGGGATCAAAATGGCGCGGGCCCGGCAGCGCCACGCGGGCCACCGCCGCCTACCGATCCCAGCCTGCCCCGCGCCTCAGGATGCGGCTTCCGGCACGGAGCCTCCCGCGGATCATCCTGGGATATGTAGTCCCCTTTTAGTCTCCTCGCACCGCCGCGGGTTCCAGCAGGGCACCGTGCACGGGCAGCTGCGGCCCCACACCTGGATTACGGCTGCCTTTCGCCTGGCTCTACCCGCGGCTCCAAGGGTGAGAGCTTCACTCGCCAGCTCCAGCCTCGAGCATTACTCGACCGGCACCGCGGGCGATCCTCCCGAACGTCCAAACACAAGGTGGAAGCCATGCAGCCCCCCCCACCCGCGCCGGGGAAGCGGCACACACCGCACCCCACGCCGCCTTACCGTGCGCCACCATGGCAGGCGCTCCGCAGGGAAAGAGGAGGCGTGGCGGGCGCGCGCCAGCTTTATACGTACGCTGCGGGGCGGGAACGAGGCTGGCCCTGCCCCCTGCGCGCCGGCCGAGGGGCGGAGACGCGGCGCGGAGCTGGCGCGGGAGCGCGCTTNCGGGAGGGGCGGGTGGGGATTGCTGCCCGCCTGTGGGGCGCCGTGCTGCTACTAGGTTTTGCATTACAGGTTTCAAGTGTAAAACGCGAAGGGGTTTTATGTGACTTTTTAAAGGGAGGGCAGGAAACGACCTGGTGCAGCTCCACTTCCCAAACTTAAAGAATATGTTTCCCGAAGAATCATAGCGTCATTAAGGTTGGAAAAGACCTGAGATCATCGAATCCAGCCTGTGAGCGAACACCACCACGTCAACCAGGCTATGGCACTAAGTGCCATATCAGTCTCTCCTTAAACACCCCCAGGGATGGTGACTCCACCACCGCCCTGGGCAGCCCATTCCAATGTCTGATCACCCTTTCTGTGAAGAAATCTCTCCTCATGTCCAGTTTAAACCTCCCCTGGTGCAGCTTATGACTGACTGTGTTCTCTTGTCCTGTTGATGATTCCCTGGGAGAAGAGGCCAATCCCCACCCGGTCACACTCTTCTTTCAGGGAGTTGTAGAGTGTGAGGAGGTCACCTCTGAGTCTGCTTTTCTCCTGGCTAAACACCCCCAGCCCTCTCAATCACTCACCATGAGACTCATGCTCCAAACCCTTCACCAGCTCTGTTGCTGTTCTCTGGACTCGCTCCAGCACCTCAATGTAATTCCTGTAGTGAGGGGCCCAGAACTGAATACAGCGCTCGAGGTGTGGCCTTCACCAGTGCAGAGTACAGGGGGACAATCCCTGCCCTGCTCCTGCTGGCCACACCATTGCTGACACAGGCCAGGATGCCATTGGCCTTCTCGGGCACCTGGGCACACTCCGGCTTCATGTTCACTCCCCAGGTCCCTTTCCAAGAGGCAGCTTTCCAACTGCCCCCAGAGTGAGTATTTGTTTTTTATATCTATCTTCTTTTCCTATTCCCTAGGGCACCTAAGTGCTTAACCTTGTGAAGCTATGCCTTGTTGCCTCAACTTTTCTTCTACTCTAATTAGATGTTTCTGAAACATAAACCACAGGCACACCCATTTCTACTTTTTGGAAGTAGCATGCGATGCTATGTCCCCGTATAACATTACAAATTGTAAGAGCTGAAAAATCTCCTCTTACCCACAGCTGGCAAAAAATAGAGCATTCTGCAGTTTTCCACTATGTACATATAGTCTAAGGATATTGTTCCACAGTGAACCTGATAGTGGATTTTAGGAAGAACTGTGCTGTGAAGGTGGTGGGACACTGGATCAGGCTGCCCAGAGAAGCTGTGGATGCCCCATCCCTGGAAGTGTTCAAGGCCAGGTTAATGGGGCTCCAAGCAACCTGGTCTAGTGGAAGGTGTCCCTATGGCAGGAGGGTTATCTTTCAACTGGGTTATCTTTAATGTTCCTTCCAGCCCAAACCATTTTATGAATCACCTTATTTCACCACAGCTTTAGCCACTGGAAGTTGTACAGCTGCACCTTGCAAAGGGACTTAGTCTCCACCTGAATCTGCCTCCTCTACTGCTGTGGAAGTGTCAGTGAAAGAAAATCTTAGTGAAAGGTACCTGGGCTACAGTGGGGATAGCAGGAGCGCTACAGCCTAGATTATGTTTAAACTGATGGGAAACCACATCCTAAATTCTCATTTATGGAGATTCTCACTAGTCATTTATAAATAGGGTTTTTTTTGTTTATTGAGACAGGCAAAAATGTTTGATTTTTTGACAAGTTATTAACAATACAACAAAAACAACATTCCACATATGTACTCTTTTTAGGAGGCTTTAACTGTTGGGAATAGAAGGGAAGTCTAGAATAGTGAGTCGTAAGGTTCTAAAATATTTGGCAATTTTATTCCTAAAATTATGGTGATTAATACTACCAGGACAACTAAACAGCTGACAAATTTTAAACAAGTTTTCTTCTGCAGGCCATGGCAGCAAATGACACTCTTCTTTCTGCTGTTCTTCTTATACATCCTGTTTTACCTGTCTGAAATCTTGAGTGTGAGCTGCAGTTGGCCCCTTTTCTGCTGTAAAGGCATGAGAGAAGATGTCTACAGTGCTGCTTTTTTCTCTGAGTGCCTCCCACTGGCAGCTGTTGCAGCTGCTCTTTCTGCAGGAGTGAGAGTAAGAAGCTGTAAGCATCGGGCAAGAGCTGCTGGTGCTTCAGGGAGTGCTTAGCAACCCAACTTGGGCACAGACAAATAAGCAGGGTATGCTGTTATCTTTCCATCTGACCAGCTCAAATGGCCTCAAAACTGATGTTTGCCACATGGCACTGAAAATGTTGAGCCACCCTTCCTTAGTGACATCAGGGTTAAAGATCCAAGTAATCACAGCCATTAATCACTACTCAATTAGCCCTGAAGAAAGAAGGCAGCACCTTGCCATTCCTTTACTAAGTGCCAAATAATTCCATATTTCTACCAGTGCCTGTGGAGGACTTTTATTGCGTGTTAGTCTCTCAAAGACTAGAATTTCTTTTTGGGGAGAAAACACTCACAATTAAGGCCAAACTACATTACAGTAAGTATAAATTAGTACAATTTTAGTTTTCATTTGATAATAAGAAGGCTATAAATACTGAGGTGAGTAAGGGCTGTCCAGGTCTGCAGGGTGCTGCTCTGTAGTGTGAGCTTTGCAGGTGAAACACGGGTGAGCACTCAGTGCAGGGAGCCTTGCACTGTGCAGTGTTACTGCACATTGGCTTTTGGAACTTGGCAGAGGAAACTGCTCATCTCTCTGTTAGATTGGAGGGTACAGGTTTACAAGCAGAGCTTGAATGCACTGCTGTGCAAACCTTTTATTCCCAAAGAAAGGTGTCTCATATTTCTCAGCATCCAAGGCTGCTAGCACTGGACAAGCTTGTGAGTCGTGTGAAGCACAGCTTTACTGTAGGTAGGCAACAATTATAAGACTGAAAAAAGTTAACCAAACCAAAGTAAAAATGTACACCACAAACACAGATTATTTTTCAAAGTAAGTTCCCTTCTTTTGTCTTTCTTTCCCTTCCTTCAGGCTTCCACATCTTTAACTTGTATCCCAGCTGTCTGGATGAGGGTGCAATTGGTAGAGCAAGAACTGATCCTCTATTGTCACTCTCCAGAGAGATCCCGACGCTGGTCTGAACCGTAAGCCTAGTTGCCATAAAGTGTTAGTTTATAGATGAGTTGCTTCTGAATTTAGCTCACCACATGGCATCACATTCATGCACAGTGTCAGCACTGGCAGAAGGGAGTGCTGGTTATGAGACGGTGGGGATGTACTGGATTGACTCTCTTGTGTTGGCCCACACAAATGTATGTCAGGCTGGAAGTCTGGTGGTACAACTACCTCCATTGCTTTTCAGTCTAGGCAACTCTCTCCAAGTTCTCTTTTCTTAAATTATTTCTTTCTTGTTCTTTCTCTTTATTTCTATCTCCCCTCCACTTCCTTTCTGTTCCTATTTTAGTTCTGGCTTCCTGGATATTCTCCAATAACATTGTAGCTTTGATGACTCATGTCTCTTGGTTTGGTTTGGGGTTTCTACTGGTGCCTCCTTTGGGATGCTGAGTTCCCTTCCCTCTCACCTTCCCAGCAGGAAGTCTATTGTATGTAGCTTTAATTTCTTCCTTTTCAGGACAGATAGTATTCATTGTAAACTCCTGAGCTGACTTTGCCATATTTCACATTATGCATCATAAAATTCATGAGTTGGGAAACAATTTAGCTTCTGAATGTGACCCTGTTTTTAGTGTTTTGCAGATACCAGAATTTTTAATTTAAACTTCTCAAGTCTCTTTCTTTGATTTTTACTCACTTCAGTGTCACAGAAAGACAAGCACTTTTTTTTTTTCTTTTTAATAATAAATGAAATAATAAAAATGTTAGAACAGCTGTCCAGCGTCAGATCAAAGGTCTACCAACCCCCACTACCCACTAGTATCCTGCTTCCAAATGTAGCCCAAAGTAAATGCCTAGGGAGGGGAGTAGGGATAGAACAAGCACATCCTTCCCCAAATATTTCCCCAGCCTCTGGGAATATAAAGCTCACAAACCTCATAAAGGGTTATTATTTTTGTGTGCATGAGAATGTAACAATCTTCCATTAATTTCCTACCCATAAATTTGTCCAGTCTTCCCCAGAGCATTTTTAAAAAGTTGGTGTCCCAAATAACAATGGCAAGAAATGACAGAGCTTAACCAGTGTTACAGGAAAATGTAATTTTTAAAAATTTCCTTTAATTCGCTTTGTATGTGCTTTCTGTTCACTCTTTGCACAGTTTTAGAAGAAGTGGTGGGTGATCCTTCCCTCCACAGTCATCCCCTCTTTGAGCCCCCACCCTCCAATCTCTTCTTCAGGCAGAGAAAACCTCATTTGTTTAGTCATTCCTCATGGGGGAATCAGTTCCTACTTTTGACCATACTCTTGCTGATCTTCTTTCAACTTCTTTTGCTTTCTTTTTGAGATGGGACTCCCAGAGTATACAGTCTGTTCAGGAAGCAGGTATGACATGGGCTTATGCAGAGGTGCCATGATNTTTTTTTTTTTTTTTGTTCCTTACCACTTCCTAAACTCTGTGTCCTTTTTTGGCTGGCTCTGTGCATGGAGCTGACCTTTCCACAGAACTCTGTCACAACTGCAGGATCTCACATTGGAGGAATAAAGGCCAGAGCCCATCGTTTTGCATTTGCTGTTGTGTTTGCTTTCCTTGGTAAGCAGTGCTTTTTATTGATCTATGCTGAATTTCATGTGTTGCCGCTGTACTTACTCAGCCTTTTTAAGCTCCTGCAGCTACTTTTGCATCAGCAATAAATAAATGACTACTAGTTTCTTTTTACCCCTCTTCATACCACCTATTTCAGATCAATTCAGTAAGTTCACCAGTGCAAGTCATGCAGATTTCTGTGGTAGTTTTCTTCCGTTGTGAAAATTAACCATTTGCTTCTACCTTCTGTTTCCTGTCTTTTACCTTTTATCACATGTCTGCTTAGTTTGCTTAAAATCATTTGTTAAGAGGATTTAGGGAACCCATGCACTGGATCAATTTATCACATGCTTGATGATAAGTGTGATGTGAGTTTACCAAGTGTTCTGACCATTGTCCTACAGATCATAATTATTTAGATACTCACTAATTCTACTTTTTATAGTAAGCTCTTTGCTTATTTCTCTCGAATTGGTGTGAGGCTTAGTGGGCTTTAATTTTCTGTATTTCTGTAGAACCTGTTCAAAACATTATAATTCTGTTTACTACTTGCCCTTCTTTAGCACCAGAGCAATTTCAAGGAGGACTCACACACCACAATCAGGAGTCTGAGTTTCAGTAGCTTCCTCTAAAGCATAATTTGGTCTTGTTGAAATTGCAGCATCTTCAAGAAGTTGGAAGCAACTTCCCTCATGAAAGGCTCAAAAGTGGTGTGGTGCAGGGAATTTCCCCAGATTTTGCACACTGAACACAGCAGCAAAAAATGAATACTATTACATGGCCTAATTTTCTCTGAACAGACTTCCTCATGGGGGTCAGATTCATGAATTTGAAAAGGGATATATTGTTAGTTTTGATGACTAAACAGTGTTACTCTGACATGTAATGTAAGTTTCCTTTTGCCCTTTTATAAACCTTGAATGGTGATTTTGTGCCTTCAAGCCAGTGTTCTCTGTCTGTCTTCGTATCACTTGTGAGGCTCTAATGCACACTGAGGGTTCTGTTACTTTTGTTTTTAGCAATATCTTCATTTTTAGGTATCTCCTCTTTCTGAAGTTGAGCACAGCTGTGGCAGATATTTGGGGTTTCTGCTGCAAAGTTAATCTAAAAGTAGGAAGTCAGCTTATACTGACTATACTTGGTTTAGTGCCATAATATAATCAGTTTATACAGCTAAAATTAACAGTAAGGCATAAGTAAGCTTTATGCAAGAAAAACCCTCAAACTCTTTCCACTTGGTTATGTAAAAGAAGTGACAAAGTTGGTGTATTAAGGCAAACAAACTAGTTCATACTTTTAAATTAAATCAGCAAGTTTTTACTCTGTTTACAAAGGTAATTCTATGTGCTGCCTCTAGAAGTACATATTTGTAACTATTTTATTGTGCAACAGAAGCATTCATTATCTTGAACTACTGCAGCAGCATGCCCAAAAATACTTAAGGGAAATTTCAGTCTGAGTCTTTGTTAGTGGTTGGGAACAGCATTTTCTCTCAGTGTTTAAATGTCTTCTATGTTATTCCACATAAACAGTATATTACATGAAGGTAATATGTTTTATTTAATTGCTATGTAATTGCTACTTACTGGCTTTTCTCATCCTTAAGTGATGAGATGAAAAGATTCAGGTGAGATGAAAGCATTGAGGTGACAAGATGGGAGAAGAGCAATCTGCTATTTAATGTTCTCCTCATAGCTGTATGACCCAGCCGTTTATTGCTATCACTTGCAATCACTTCATTAATTAACAAGGCATAAAGAAAATAAGTCTTTTCTGTCATATTTATACAGCCTTGGCAAATTAAGTGTCAAATCCATTTTTAAATAGGAAGTATATCTTCATGTTCCTTAATGAGGGGCTGCCTCTGGCTCTTAGAGAATACAAGGCTGCTGAACTATTTGATTATTTTTACCAGAGCTATTCTTAATATTGCCATCTTTCAGAGCCTTTCTTACAATTATATCTTATTTCTTACAATATCCTAAAATCACACTACCAAATCAGGAAAAACAACACATACTTACTTTGTTCTTTTTAAAATGGGAACTATTCTAACAAAATAGAAGTTGTAAAACTGCATTCCAGTATCTGGAATTGAATCTGGATATGATAAGTACAGAACTCTGGGTAAGAAAGAGGCACTCTGTTTGAAGTGGATATTTCTCAGACATTTCTTCAACTGCTTGGAATATTTGATAAAGTAAGAAAATCAAATAGGGATACATATTATTTTACTTATTGTATTCATAATAAAACAGATACAATTTTTTTATTAATTAAAAATGCAGGTACATGTGACTACCTTAGCTACAGTTCCAATATATTAATTTTAATTGATGTAATTATGCATCAGGTCTTCACTTACAGTGGTGCATAAGTCTTTTCTTCTATGAAATTTGCATAGATGCAGGTATTTTTCAAATCTTTTATTGCAGAATTTTGTTTCCATGTTGTCTTGTTCTTAAAAGTTAGCAGGTTTTGTGAGTGTGTCTTGCTCTCAGCAGCTCAGTTTTTCTAATATAGAGAGAGGTCAAACAGCACATTCTACAGCGTTTTAAGAACTTATCAGCTCCTAGAAAAGGATCACCTTGTTCTTCCCTCCTCCCCTGTCACTACTACAGGCTGCTACAAGCAAGTACCTGGTGCAATAGAAAACATTTTAAAATTTTTCTCCCACTTTAGTTTTCTAGCAAATCAGCCACCTGAGCTGACTTAGACTGTGACCATCTAACCACTAAGTTTAACAGAAAGGAAGTGGTGGGAACAAAAACTCTGGGCTGAGTAATTGTTGAGCAGGGTGGTGTCCCCTGACACCAGCTAATACTCAGGCTGCTATAAATATGATGTGAAACGTCATGCTTGATCCCTACAAAATGCAGTGTACCCCCTATTTAATTATGCCTAAATGCAAGGATTGAGCCAATTAAAATTAAAAATATTTGAAGTTTAAGAAGTCTGTTGTTCTACTGTTTGCTGATATTTACTCTCATATTGTGAAGAAGCCATTATCTCTGTCTAAATACAATTAAATTAAAGAAACAATTTATATTCAGAGCAGTAAAACTTATGACTGGTCCTGCTAATGAGCAACACAATTGTGATGCTCTTCCCTAAGATATGTAAGATAAATATGTTCAGCTTTTGAAGGTAGAAGTCTGTATTTGCAAACAACAGAAAGAGGCAGGCAGCACAGTTAATCCTATAATCATGATAATATTCATTAAAACCCAAATAAGCCATTTCAACTGTGTAAGTAATTTGTTAACTTTAAGAGAAAGTAAACTAATATTGATAACTTCTTAGGAGGGAGATCATAGCATTGCAAATTTTTACTGGGTACACAAGAACACATTCCCTGTCCTGATAGTCTTGACTGGAGTGGGTAACAGACCTCTTGATACTGGTTGTGCTCTCTTGGATATTCACCAAAACTCAGTGGAGCTCACCCAGGCTCTCCCGGCAATAGAGGGAAAGACCTGAGCATTTCAGAACTTGCAGGGTCCCTTTGTGTGCTTAAGAGCAGAGAGCAGAATAAGACAAGGCCATCCTGATTTTTGGTCCTCAGTTTTACATATGCTATATAGGGAAAGCATGGGGCAAGGCTGCCACTCCTTGTCAGCACTGGGAACATGCAGCTAATAGGCGGACAAGATTTCTTCCTGCACTTCATGTGACATGAAGCAATTGCTCTGCCAGAGTTAATGAGCATGCATCGTTTGTAAAGACAGGGCCTTTGCAGATCAGAGAAATTGTGGTCTGAAGCTTGAGTTGGCATGAATCCTCTGGTGCTCCTCAATCTCCAATTCCTGCCAGAGTCTCAGGGTGTACTCCGATCAGTGTCCTTTGCAATCCCTAAGATAGGCCCTCTTGGGAGCCAGGAATGGATGATGAGGAGGTTCTCTATTCCTGGGGGAGTTTTCAGAGGCACCCGTGATCAGATCTCAGTGCATCACTCCAGGGAATAGCAGTTGACTCAACCTCCTCCAGAGGAACTCTTAGGTGGAAGCCTGTGGTGGTGTTGTGCAAGATACAAAAAGGTCTGGCCACTACCTGTTCTCGGATGAAGTAAGCATCCTACTACCCACAGGCAGCCTGGTGTTATGCTGGGGAACTTAGGATGCCAGATGGGGCTGAAGAAGTTGCTGAGTGGCCCTGGTAGCTGCATGCACAGTGAAAACCATTAATATTTGCTATACTGCAGCTGACTATTCCCACAAGGGCTGTCACAGTTGTCAGAATTGCCATGTGACTCTGGCTGGTGCCAGTTGCCCTGTTAATCAATATCTTTCATTTCTTTTGAAGACTCTGCAGCTTATTGGCATGTTTAAGGAGTTTCTGTGGACTGCAAGTGGGAGTTTGTGACACAGTTTGATTGTAGGGTTTGTCTATTACGTGCAAGTAAGGGATAAAGTAGGATAGCTTTAGCATAATTAATACATATGATACTAGGAGTGTCACAGAGTTTGAAGACTTACCCAGCCTACCAGACTGGTTGTAGGCAGAAGCAGACTAAGAGGTTATCCATGTCCTTTCCTTTAGGGAATCATGTGGGTCCAGCTCCATGTGTCCCTCTCGTGCTGTCGCCCTACTTTGAGTTACCACAGAGCTCGCTAGGATCTGCAATAACTTGATCTTTATACCTACATTTCTGCAACAAAGGCAGGACTTGCCTTGCAGGCACAGGGAGGGAACATCAGGTAGAGAGAGAGCCAGTGGCTCTTGCCCATGTTTCTCCACACCCTGCATGGGAGGGGGCCGAGGGCCTGTGCAAAGCCAGGGATTGCTAAAGGTTGCAGCAGAAGAGCTGGTGAAGGAGAAATGTTCTGCACAATACTGCATGACAAAACAAGAGGCTGAAACCTTGTTTGAACTAGTAAGCAATTGTTTTTGCAATGCTGAACACGTACACCTGACCTGCAGCCATGCAAGGGATGCTTGATACAGGAGCGGATGAATTTTCCCCACTTAGTGATTTTGAATGGGATGACCATTAAGATCGTTCCTCAGAAAACGCAAGAGGGCACTCCTGCCTCACTCATCAATGCTTTGTAGCACATGGAGGCTTTTAATGTAACAGATTTGCAGCTAATCCCTTGCACATGCTTTGATAACGCAACACTATGCATTTATAAGCATTTATAGTTCATGCACTTGCAGGCCATATTTAAAAAATGTGGTCTTGGTTTGATGCTTTATCTAAATTAGTATGTATGGAGAAAAGATTGAATTTAATCCTGATCTCAATGCAGTAAAAACAAAATTCATATGTAATTTTAACCGGAAATTAACACTGTAATTTTAACACTGAAACTGAGGGACTATAGACTATTTGTTGGGATTTTAGGTACATTATCTCATGGAAACAGAGGTTATTTGTTTTATGTGCCGTAAAAAAATCTCCAAGAGAAACTACAGAGAGGGATAATGAGATTTAAAGTTGTTCCACTTGCCAACACTCGTGTCTTGAAGTAGAATGTCAGTGATCCATTCATATACGCGTTTCTTTCCCACTCATTTTTGTCTGCCTAATGTGCTATGCTATCAATGCCTTGTACACTCTAGTCACTTACACAAGAAAAAATGCATTTTAAGGTTACTCAAGGGCCTCTCTGCTGTAGGGGTCAGTCTCACTTGATCACTCAGAAAAATTTTAACAAATTTTAATATCGCCCAGCACATTAAAAGAAAAGCTAGCCTTGTAAAGGAGAACTTTCATTTTAAAATACAAATGAAATCCACAAATAATTAGCCTTTAATGTAAATATATATATTTATAAACCCTGAAGTCCACTGTGTTAAATATCTCTGTTTAAATGCTTACAGTTCCTTCATTTGGAGAGAGTTATTTGGTATTGTCTGAAGCCTTTTCATGGGGAAACAAATTTTGAGTGCACATTTAGCCTCTTCGCATTCTTTCAGCAAGGTGTATTTCCATGCTGTTTTGTATAAATGGAATGCACTTTTCATTGTCCCTTGATGGTCCCCTCCCGTTGAGGTCTATTCAGCCTCTGTTTCCCATATAAGACAGTAAATGTCAGGCAGTGGAATAAGAAGTGGGGTGGGAGGACAGAGGCCTGGCAGTTCCCAATGGGAGATGGCAGATTTGTGTACGTGAGTCTTGTCCAGATACCAGCTTGGTGATCTTCCCCTACGCTTCTTACCCCTTCTTCTTACCCTCATGCTTCTTTTGGTCATTATGAGCTTCACCACTGATTTCTTAAACAACTCTTCCTTTGGCCAGGAGGTCTCATGTCTCTCTTTCAGAACATTTTTGATTTGAGATGCTGAAAGCGAGAAACAGAAGAAGGATCAGCATTATCCAGCACTATACAGAACTCAGGGGGAAAATTTGAGGGACTAGAAGTGTAAAGTACTAGAATAAGAATTATGTAGAATGCTGTCATTAGCGGCTTGTGAGTATGGGCTGTGGAGATTTGTATTGCATTTTATCTTCATGACACTACTTTTTGATTTTATGGCCCAGCAGACCTATAAGCTCATGCCTGACTGCTTCATAAAGTAGACTGTTAAGTATGGTTTGAAAATATTAAAACCAGACAAAGTGTTTGTAAAGTAACTTCATAGAAAAATATTGAGTCTAACTGAATTGGCAGTTACCAGTTGCTTCTTCAAAGAAATTTGGTTTAAAAAAATGTGCATTTTACCTGAAACAAATGAAGCAGTGACAGATCCTTTTGGGTTAATGTGATTTTCAAGCATGATCTTCTCCTCAGAAATAGTAAATGATTTGTAAGTATGGATGTGTCTGAAATGACGGTCGTAAAAGTTGACTTTTAGCTATGTTAATGAACTGTATTGAAGAGGCTGGCAGCTCTACAGAAGGCCTCCTCTGCCAGCATCAGGAAATTGCTCCCCCAAGAAGGGTTGATAGTGATTATTAAAAGAGACGAAATCAATTTGAAATGCTAGTGACTCTCTCATAGGTTTTTTCCTTTTCCTATAAATAGTCCTATTCATATGCATGGCAAAGTTGGGACAGGAGGAGGAACTTGTCAAAAGGAGTATAATTTGAAAATATATTGTGACTATGAATTTGGCTATGAGACATTATTGTAATTAATTATGCAATTTATTATTGATAGTTATTAATTTTCTATTTCTATTTATTTTTTATTGAATTATGAGGCCTGTACACCCCAGCCTCCATTGGAGACAAACCCATTTCCCAGTCCTTTCTCCTGTCTTACAGCAACATGAGGTGCTCTGCCCAGAAGTGTGTTGGGGCAGTGGTTGACTGATGGCTCTTAAAACCACAAATGCTGTGTAGAAGCTTTTCTACCCTGTCTTTGAGCTGTATATGGAAAGCTTTGCATTTTGTGCAGGCAGCTCCTGGTGCACAGGGCATGCTGCAATGCACAGGGAGAATCCTGTGGCACTGGAGGCAGCATGAGGATGTGCTGAGGCCACTGTTGTCTGGGAGAGCCAGTCTTGGCAATGTAGGCTCAGTAACCTCCATTTGTCAACTACGCTTTAGCAATAAAGAGTTAAACTTCTCTGTATGGTTAGACTTCAGTTTTGGATGTGTTTAAACAGTGCAGGAAACTACTGCCAAGAAGAGAATTTGTGAAAGACCTTACACCAAAAATGTTTGTTTAAATCACATTCGCAAATAAAATGACAAAAATGGTTTGCTTATAGCGTTGGCAGATGGCAGTTTAAAAACATCCTGAAGGTAGATTCTGAGAGGGATAAGTCAATATGTCCTGAATCTCATCCACACTTGAAAACATGAGTCAAATTTAATTACAGACTCTTGGGTGACTGCCTGGTTGGAGAAACCTACCACAGTTAGTGATGGTGCAACTGCCCTCATGGAAACCATCCAGCAGGAAAAAGAAGACTGAGATAGATTGTTTTGAAACAATATACAAATAATGTGGAGTATTAGTATACTTGACTGGCTGTACAGAAATTCAAGGAGTTATGCAAGGAGGAAAATCAGAAAGAAGAATTATGTGGTAGATCATGAAGCAATGGCTGTAGACAAAATCTGGCACAACAGTTCTTGTTAATGAAATAAAATCTTGGTTCCTGTTATTTGTGTGGTATGAGAATGGGACAGAAAGGTAAGACACAGAAATGTTCCAGTTTACAATTATAATAACTCAGCATCCACTGACACCAGAAGTCCTTCAACTGAATTTACTAGACCTTTAGTCAAAACTTATGTCACTGAGAAATACCAGAATGGAGACAACAGAATAATTTGGGTGAGCATCTTAAAAATAAGACACAATGCTCTAGCCATCCGCTGCCAGTGATCACCAGCAAAGGAAGGTCTCTGAAAAGCTCCTGAAATTCCAAACAAAGCATCCCCAAAATGCTGCTGAGCAAAAACTTCTCTTCAAAAGTAGGACTGTACAATGTCACGGGTGCCAAAGATTTCATTCATTTCAGAAACAAAAACATGAAAGTGCTTGCATTGCTAAGTTGTATATTGCTGCAATGACCATAAAGCTGTGCCTTGTCTCTTTGTGAAGCTGCAGTTTAAGAGTGAGGCTACAGCTTAAAACAATCTGGTCTCAACATCAAGGATGTACAATTTTGAGGCCTCTATACCATTATTCTAATGAGAGATCAAGCTGTTTAGTGGGATATTTAAACTTTGACTTCTAATATTCTTGGGCATGATCCATGGTACATCCAGCATCCTCATGCAGTGCTCCAGAGATAAAGCAAACCGAGACACCCAACACTGCAGTTTGGGCTATGATGGCTAGTGAGTGGGTAATAGCAGCTCAGAGCTATTAATTAACATGCCTAGACATGACACAATTATTAATCTGAGTGGGTAATTTCTGTTTTGGCAAAACAATGGTAACCAGGGCACTATGACAGGGAAAGAGTTGAGTCATCCGAGGGCAGAAACAAGTCGCAAGTTTGCAAACATTTTGCCATTTTAACTGAACATTTTTAATGGCTTTTCGAATGCCTGAATCAAAACAGAAAACCTGTATTTGCCAATCCCTAATGCCAAAGAACTTAGTTGTGCAGTGTTATTCAAAACGCCCCCTCCGCCTCCTCTTTACTTCCTTAGATCTGTTCAAGGCACTGAGGATTCCCATAAGGAATTCAAATGTTCAGAGATGCTGTGTTTGTGTTCACTGAATGTGAAGGCAATGTGGATGAACCCACTCTGTGGTCCTGCAAGAGCTTATTCACTTCCTGAGCACTGACTAGGAGACCAGAAACCTGCCCTTTGTGTCTGGCTGTAAATTGAAACACTATTCAAAGAACTCAAGCAGTGAATTTTAGAAGGTAAAATTGCAAGTGCATGAACAAAATGATTTTTGATAGTTCTCCCATCTCTCATAAGTTCATTGTCATTAATCTCAGTGAATCTGTGCTGATTAACACTAAATGCAAATCTGATTCTCCTCTTTCATTCTGCCTCTCAGGAAGGAATTCCCTGTGGAAACACACTGGCTTGCCCTAGAAGCTCTGTGTGGCAGCAGACAAGTGGTGATCCCATTGCAATTGTTCTCTAAATGGTGGGAGTTGCTGGGTAAGATATCAGCAGGCATGGAGCAAGTGAGTTACTTCCAGAGAAGAAGTTAAATGCTGGTGACTTCATCTGTTCACTAGAGAAGGAAGATTGGGGTTTTTTTCCCAGAGAAGGGGGGATAAAAAAACAGGAACAAGGATGTCTAGGAATGAGAGCCTTGTCCCGCAGCACCGGATTGCTGTTATCGGATAGCAGACCGTGATCTTTGTATTGAATCTGCAAGGCAGAGTGACTGTGGTTTGTTAGGCTTGCTCTGTTTGAGCTTTTCTTGACATATTTGTAGCTTGGTTTCACTTGATCTAGCTGTGACAGCAGTTTCTCTAATTGACCAGGTGTTTGTGGTTAATTTCTTTCTCTTTAGTGTATCTTTGTGTTGTACAACTGTGGTTCTGTACAGATATTTTAGCAGACAGTTATTCTACATGTGGAATGAGATATTTATGGCTCTAACACAGTGATGTAGTGTAGAGAAATACAGCCCTGGAGTGATAGCATCAGCCTTGAGAAATGGAAAAATGGGACACAGCACAGAGGAATGCAGGCGAGGGATGATAAGAGATAGGGCCCTGTCCTGGCACTGGAGACCCCATGGCTATGAACAGTTCTACAGCCGCCAGATAAGGAAGTGCAGATCTGGACAAAACTGGTTGCAGGGGTAACAAAGAACATAAATAAGTAGAATTTTTTTGCTGTGAAATGTATGTCTGAGGTGCAGGGAGTCTCTCATAGTAGTCTGGACATCATCAGTGCAGAGCTATCCTAGATGTGATAGGACAGCTACACAGCCCACCTCCGTGGACCTTCAGTCAAAAAAGTGGAGTAGACCTCTGCAAGGAGGGAGCCCTGTTTTCCTGGGACTCACAGGTGGCACAGACTTAGAGGAAAAATCTCAATGTCTCAAGGTCACTTCACACTTTACTGCAAAAATTTGCAAAAATAAGGGCTCACTACCAGTAGCACTGGCATAACACTGTAGGATGTAGCATAGTATTTATGCTTCTGTCACCAGAAGAACACAGCTGAGAAGCATTAAAGTTGAGAAGAATGCACTTAGTAATTCACACTTATTCTATGTAAGCTAAGTGTATACATAGGTTTTCAAGCTCTAAGGTATTAAGTTTCCTATATGATTCTGTAGGTTGTTTACAAAATACTCTGCAAACATCTTCTCTTAACAGTCCTTCAACATCTATTTCAAAGGTGTTTCTGTAAATTAATATTCTGTTATTGCTCTTCCTGATTTCCCCCAGTGAAGGGGAAAGATGATGAAGTGTGGTTTATCTCTGCCAATAGATTTACTCTGCCCATCTAAAAATGTCCAGTACCCATGAGCTACTGCCGCTGGCTGATTTGTTAGTCTGCATGATTTACAGCAGATCCACTGTACCACAGTAACAAATATGTGTTGTCTCTTTCAAGACATGTTCTCTCAGTTTTTCTAATATAGGTCTCACTGGATTGGAACATCATCCAAGAAAAAGGAATGATACATTCAACAAACCTCAGATTTTGATTTCTTTGATTTAATTGCATTTCATGTTGCTCTAAGAGTGTTTTCTTACTGTAGCATTACCCTTAAATGGATGTCAGGTAAAGACCAGCATATAGTTAATTTGTGTAGGTGGTTTTCTTTTCACAGATATATTACTGTCATGCCTGGTAGTGCAGCTGTAGGAGAAGGTAATACAGGTGACCTCACCTTGATAAGTAACAGCTGTGTTAATTAACCAATACAGCCTTGCCCCTGATGAGTAACAGCTATATCCAATAAGGAGGAGTGAGATAAAAGAGGGGGTGAGCTAGTAAGGATAGCCTTGATCTTGAGGAGCATGAAGGAGAGAATCATGAAGTGGGATCCTGGGGAGAGAGACACTCAGTGCTGTGAGATCAGGCTGGGTCTGTAGTTAGAGCCTGTTGTTGGAACCTGCAGTCACAGTCTAGCTGGGTAAAAGCCTGCATTCAGAGTCTGCAAACTGATACATGCAGTCAGAGTTCTGCAGGAAATAACCAGCAGTCAGAGGCTGCAAGGGAAACCTACAGGAGGTACATTACTGCAGCCAGAGTCAGAGAATAGTTGGAGTTAAGATAACTGAGCCATGAAGAGGAATAAGCCAGGACCCTTTTTATGCTGTGTTTTAAAAGAAGTCTGTGCCTCAGCTCATTTTTACCCTCTAATAAGAGGTCTGCTGCAGCATGTAGCCATTTGTGTTTGTTTCAAACAGGCAGACAGACTTACTCTTGTGCTTGACTCTGTGCAAGGCAGTGGTATTGTAATTCAGAGTCTTCTTCCAGAGGATGAGAAATAGCTGTTGTTGGAAAGCTCCATGGCTCAGGAATCAAACTCTCTAGCCATAGTCCCTAAATGAGAGCAATGCAGCTCTTTAGTGCTTAAAGCTGCTGAGGTTTTTGGTGTACATCAGTCCTGCAGTTTCATGGTGGACTAAAGGCAGTTTAATTGCAGATTGTTGTTGTCCCAGCTATCTGTGCATGGTCCCATCACTGCTCTTGTATTGGCTCAAGCCATGCTTCGGGCATTCCTCAACTAAGACTTCAGTAAGATTAGTTCCCCATCAGATCAGCAAGCAAACCAAGTTCTGCCACAGGTGGTGAAGGCTGAACCTGATGTGGTAGAGGTGCATGGGTGACACAAGGGCACCCATTTGGTGGTGCTGTGCTTTTTGATCACATTGTTGTGGTCATGGTGCTCTGTCAACAGACAGATCTCTTACATCTGTATTTTCACGGCTGACAGAAAATGACAAGGGCTAGACTCAAAGGATAAGATTCTTCATCACAGACAGTGGGATGATTTAAGCCTTATTTTCTGCAAATTTCTACCTCACAAAGCCTGTTCCCTCTCTTTACAATAACTCAAGATCCCCCATGTTTGCTCCCAAAATTTCACTTTTTAACACTTTGTGAATGTAATGGCACTCTTTTAGTTACTTAGTTGAGAGAATTTATAGAATGCTAAATATTAATGCATTAAATGATCTCTGAGAACCTGGTGAGAGCGCAGGAAATGGCAATGAATTGCTGTGCTAGAATTGCTTCCACTCTAGCCCACTGAAAGAATCTGCAGCTTCTCACACAGTATTTTGAAATCTTTCTCAGAGAAAAATTTTGAAGAGTGGTCATATTGCAGACAGGTAGGCACCAACAAATGTCTTCTTAAAAGGAGAAGGTTGGATGAAATGTCTCAAATACAGCTTGGCTCCATTTTTGTAATATGATGCTCTTATTCAAATCAGCTTGAAAGCTTTCCAGCAAAGTCATGAGTAAGCCTAAATTGATTGCATTTTTACTATACATGTTTTACAGTAGCTGACATTGATTTGATATTATGATTCTATTTTAGTGCTTTGTAAAATGAATGCCTTAACTCATTTTTCTCATCCCCACACTAATACAGTATCCCTATCTGTAATCTTTAGAGGCAGCAGAGATATGCTATATACATTTCTAGAAATGCACCCATCAAATTATTATGCAGTTCTCGTGCATCATGAGAATATGATGTGATGTGAATAATACATCTTCCACACCAGATTTATGGGTTTGCATTCTTGTTACATTTCTCTCTGCATTGTTCGTATTCTCTCAACCTCTTTTAGATACTTAGGTAAAAGTTGTGCAGATGTCAACTGTCCTTTGATACTGTGGGTCTCAAGACTGAAGCCATTACAAAAAGAATTAATTTCAGAATGCACCATGGGCTCTAGAGTTATATTTGGAATTCTTGTTTCGAGATGGTACATTTATCTTCTCACATAGATGTGGGAGGGGGGCAAATTAGAACAGGTCTTTGTTACCAAATGGAGGGACAGCATAAATTAGCTGCAACTAATCCCACTCTGCAGAGATCAAGGGAAAACTCTGGAAAAAGGATGTTTTATCTTTTGTGAATAATGACCACACTTAAGCAAACCAAGCGTACATAGGGCCCTGAGGGGTTGCACCCATGAATACTGAGGGAGCTGACTGATTTGTGCACAGAGAAATAATTACTGTAATTAATTTTGTAACTTCAATTTTTAATGGTCAACAAGGGTGATACTCATAAAATTTAGATCAGTGTGATTCTGGTTCATTTCACTTGCCTGTACAAAGCACATCCAATCCACTTATTATGGTTTTCCTGGAACACCAGGCTTTCAGCTTGTTGTGTTAAGGTACATTGAAAGAGGATTCACCTTACTTGAATATGGAAATTTACAGCAATTTGGAAACTAATTAATAGTGCATCAAATTACCCTGCCTTGGGGCCAGCAATATCCATCAGAGGGGTAGGGCAGGTGCTTGGGAAAGGTATCAGTATGAGCCACATGATTTCTCATTTTTCTGTATTGAATCAGAGACCTTGGGTTCTATAGCTTCCTCTCATTTCTCAGTCTCATCATTTGCAATCTACAGTAATGTTGCCACTGTTATTTTGGTAAAGTAGCCATGGTCCATACGTCTTTGCAGGTATAGAGACCAGAATTTCTTGTTTTCTATATTTTTTAAACATAATGCTGCATTAAACGATTAACAGATTTCCTAACTACATATAATAATTTATGACTAATGCATTGTTTTAGCTTATGTGACAATATACCTCTTTGTGGTTTCCCAAAAAAAGGAGGTATGTAACATCCCTGATATAAATTTGTAGCGGTAAACGTTCAATAGGTATGAATTTTCCCCCAGATGCCCCCGAGCAGATTTCTTGGTCTTTTCTACCTCCATTCACCCCAATACTTGTCCTTATGTGTTGTAATCCCACTCCATTGGTGTTACAGAAGGCTGAAATGCTTTGATTTGCTATTTATCTTTTTAAATTAAACCAGATGGCCCTTATCACACATTTTATCCCTAAGATATATAGCACTATTTGTTTCCTTTTGACATGGGTAGGCAGGCTTATTAAGCATGAAAGTGTCCAGGTAAGGGATATAGCCATTTTTTCAAATTTAAAGACAACTTTCTATAAAATTGAAAAATTAAAGGAGTCTATAAAATTCCTATTGTAAGAACAAAGAGCTGCAATAGTTAGTTGTTATTATTACCCCCTAGGGATTCTTTTTGCAAAACCCTATCAATTGAGCATGAGGAGAAATAGTTTTGAAAAGCTCAGGATTGAATGGGTGTGAAGCAAGAGAGTCAGCTCTAATCAGTAGAAATCCATTTCTAATAAGAAACCCCTCATCCTGCTCTCCTTAAAGCAAATTACAAATGAAGAGTGCAGCTCCCTGTCTGAAAAACAGAACTCCACCTTTGATCTGTGAAGATCTATCTCCTCATCTTGAAACTACAACACAGTTTCATTTTGTAGTTCAGGATTTTAAGCTATTGAAGCAAAATAGAACAAAGGGCAATTGTACAATCAGATTTCTCTCCTGATATATTGGAAGAACAGCATGGCATTACTGTAGTAGTTTTGCTGCTTAAAAAAAAAAAAATTGCTACAGTTGGTTCCCAGCTCTTCATTGTCTTGCCTCTGTGTTGTCTCCTCTAGAGGGCAATTTAACACAGGCTATACATTTATGAGACTTTTAGGCTGGTAAGTGCTCTGACAGTGATAAGAGAGGTTGAAGAATTTATTTCCATTTAAAAGGCCTGAACAAGCTAAAACTGGTTTGTGTGGCTGCCTGTCCATAAAAGATTTGCAGGGGGCTGCTTAGACTGTTAAGAGTTCAGAAAGGTGTCTGTACTCCCAGGGTCACATTGGCCTTTTCCAGTCCTGTAGAAGGTCAAACACAGGTTTCTGAATGTCCTAATTTTCCAGAAGAGAGTCCCTTCAACACAGGCTTGGGGGGAACATCATCTGCTTTTTTTATTATTATTATTTTTTCTTTTCTTTTTTTTTTTTTCCTTCTGTATTGCTTCTCCCCTGCTTCCTTGAAACTTGAAAAATAGAAGAAATGTATTACCAGGCAGTAACTGATACTCATGCTGCTGCTGCTCAACTACCTGCATGAGGGTCTTAAGGGCATCCTGATCTCATGGCTGGGCCACTGGGCAGGTGCTCCAGATGCTCAAGTAGTCATTTGTCCTTGTCAAGGTTGCCACCTGCCTGCCCTTGGGAAGCTGTGTCATCTCTGTACCTCAGTTTCCATGAGCAAAAGGAGGACAACAAATAGCTGCATCTGATGAAAATGGTGTTTCATAGGCTCACCAGATTTCTTGAAGGAGAGGTTCTGTAGAGACCATTGTCTGGGCCCTACAAGAGCAGGGGATGCCAATCCTCTGAAATGGAAGAAAATCTATAAATATCAGACAAGTTGATGACCTTGCTCTCAGAAACAATTTGCAGAAAAAGTATTAATAGCCTTGTGTAGTGTCACTATGTTAACTTGGTTCAGCCCTGTTTTTCATATCTTTTTGACCATAAGGGGCTTGTATTTCCATACTCTTTAACCTAAAGTGCCCTGTGTGTTTGAAGGGGTAATATGATTTTTTTTATCAGATAAAAGGTAAAAATAGGGGTGAAGACCTGCTTTTTTCATTATCTGAGTATAACTGTCATAGACTTCTACCTATCTTGCTTGTGCCTAGAATAAAGCTCAGCAATAGCAATGATAATCATTAATTGATCAAGAGGCCTATTGGTAAGAGTTGCAAAATGCATCTGGGAAAAATGAGAGGAAAAGCAAAGTGCATTGCTTAAAACAGAGAAATTTAAAGTCTAAGGAGTTTCTTCAATGTTGATATGTATTGGAGAGTGATGCCTTTCAGAGGTTTACTGACTTATTAGTGCAAGTTATACAGGAACATTAAACTCAGGAGTGCTGGGACCTAAATCTATCTGTCACAGAAGCCTCTTAATGTAGTGTGGCTTTCTGTGAGGTGGTTCCAAAAACAGGAGTTCGTCAGGCAGAGGATATGGTGGAGGTGAAGAAAAAATGCAGTGTCTAGAGTTAATCTTTAATTTTTGAGCTGTGTTCGAGGTCTCCAGTGTGGTTAAGATAGACTGGGATTTGTTTAATTTATAACAGCTACCTTAATCTGCATAAATCTGTCCTCTTCAGGCCTGTTCCTTTTGGTTACTCTGGTTCTTCTAGCTGCTATATAAGGGATCTATAAGAGATTGAGATTTCTATAATTTGAGGTACTTCCATGATACAGGCAGTTACTGTGGCTTTTTCAAAATGTTTTTGAAACCCTATTTTTAGAATATGTTGCAATAATATGAAGGTGATCTTTAAAAGCCCCTACTTCTTATGCAGTCAGTCATTGTCAGAGGTACAGGAAAGTTTTTCATCACTGAAATAGGAATTGACCAAACTGGCTGGGAAACTGGCACTTGGGAACAATGCCAGCTTCCAAAACGCAGGCACAGCACCATGAATTATGAAGATGTTTTTTGACTTTGAGCTCTTTGGCTTTTAATTAAATACCTGATACCAGGAACAACCAGTTTACAGGAGCTGTTGTAGTAAAATCAAACTGCCAATCTGTGTAATTTGCTATATTGGATTGGATGTCTGATCTAGCTTTGGCATTGGCGAATACTTGATGCTGCAGCAGGAGAGAGGTCTTCAGTAACACTGATTGAATATAGTTCTTCTGGAAATTATGATTTTTTTCTGGTCTTCACATATGACCTACACCCTTGAAAGAGGAAAGTGGATTTTCTCCTTTTGTTTGAATTCCTGTACCTCAAAGCCTGGCAGATACTCTGGTCCTGAAAATCCTCCATTGCACTCATGTGGAAATTGATGGGAGCTGCTTGGCATGATGGTTTTGCCAAAACTCATGGCTGGTTTACTTTACATATAATGTTTTGGATTTTCCACATCTACTTGCCATGGAGTATTAAGCTTTCTCTTCTCTCAAATTGCTCTAAAGCTGCACCAGAGACTTGAGTTCAATGTCAAACACCTATCAAAATACATAGTTAGCCACAGCCTTGCCTGTCTGAATGCATGAGGTTAATAGTATGAATTTCTGCTGGAATATCAGCAGAAAGCACTGTGACTTTCACAATGTGTCAGTTTGCAAACCTTGCTATGCTAAATGAAACTGGTTTTGGTTTTGGTTTTTTTTTTTTTTAGTAGAACATAGCAAGGATTCAGAATTGCAGAGCTCTTTTTATCTAACAATAGACTTGTATTCTTAGAAATAAAGCTGGGTTGATTTTAAGTCTGACTCAATAAAAGTGTCCAGATTTCTACACAGCAGACAATCTGTGCAACACCATTGCGAGCTTTTAAAAAATTTGCTATGTTTGCAGTCTTCAGCAGACTCTTACTAGGTTTTATGAGACACTTTTCTCTCAAATTAGCTATTGGGGCATGTGTCTAGCTTCAATACACCACTCTATTGCTCCATAGATGGGGAAACATCTATGGATGAACTGGGGAAACATAAAACCTCCTGTCAGTGTGTACCCTGCAGCTCTTCTAGAGGGCATTCCTTGGGGTGCCTGGGTCACAGATACTTTACATTTTAGTTTTAAATGAGTCGGAGAAAAAAATGATCATTGCATTGATGTCCTTGAAGAGAAACTACTGATGTATTTTTATGTGAGTCACTATGGCACTTGTGTGAAGCAACACAATTCTACTGAATTTAAATTAGTTTAATAATTAGCAATTTAATGGGGAGCATTTTAACAGTGATATACTCCATAAATGCTTGTAGCATTTTAACAGGGTTATGCGCCATAAATGCTTTATTTTATATTTCATTGCTTTATAACTTGTAGAATACCAGAATTCCAGGACTTGGAGTTAAAAATTGTCAGCTCAGTGTGTGTGTGCCCTATTGTATATATGATATCCATGATTTACCCAAGATAATACAGTATACATTTGCATGCATGGCCTATAATTGTCTTATCCCTTAATTAAATAATGGCAGTTTTTCCCAGTTCTCTATATAAATTGATACATCCTTTCTGAAGTACCCTGACTAATGTCTGTGTCCAGCACTGTTTGCATATTTAAAAATAAAATTTTTCTAGGTCCAATGTGACTTTTGGGACAATATATCTATTTGTTACAATAACTGAGAATCCCTTGATTTTTCAGCTGCAAAGCTAGAAATCACATTTGAAAGTGTCAATTTAAGAATTTATTGCTATTCACTGAAGCACTCTGCTCTGTGTTTTGCTTAAAGCAGGACTAATTTTGAAAGCAGAATAACCTGAAGCTGATTCCACCTTTAAACTGAGTAATGATGTTAGCTGCAATTTTATACATTCAAATTCCAGGATAGATACTTTTCTATATGAAATTACCTTTGGCCTCGGATCAAGAAATTAGATGGATAAGCAGAATATTTAAGTGCTCTGCTGCATTAGTGCCTAAAAAGCATAGCCACTGCTAACATAACACTATTGACTTCAGTGGGGCATTTTACTGGTCAGATGAGCCAAACTATGTGCACTACTTAGTGTATTCCTTGGACGTAGAGGGGAAAGATGCCAGTTTTCAATATCCTGTCATATGTGCTGTCATTTTCAAACACTCTGTTATTGCCTGATAAAAATAGCCCCTACAGTTTGGTACCTCTGAAACATGAATGCAAAAAACTGCAAATTGATGACATAGCCTGACATTATGAAGAGATGACATGTTAAAAGTAAGTGGGGATGCAAGAAATATCCTCAAAGCAGTACTTGGTGGATTATGTTTCATCTTTCAACTAAATGCCTAGCACCTGCAATGATGTGGATGTGCCTTTTATTTTCTGGGTTCTCCAAGTAAACAGCTTGTTTAAACCTTCTGATCCTGACTGCTGCTGAAGGTGTTTTGTCCCAGCAGGAAAATGCCACCATGCAGAAAAATCTCTTCCCAGGTTGCCAGGAGCATCTTGAAGTGGGGGACCAAGGGTGTGTGGTTCAGCTGGATGCAATTCTGCCACCTGAATAGCATGAAGTGTTGGGAGGAGCAATGTGGTTATGCATAAACAGGGATCAATGCACTTTAGTCAGGGCAGGAATGTAAGGTCCTGAATGTATGTGTATATATATGTAGCAAAGAGCTTGCACTGTTAGATAAAGTGTCTGGAAGCACCGCTAGTTAGCCAAGCTACCCCAAGACCCTAGCTTTCATCCCTGTACAGCACCAGCTTGTGTTTAGTGCTTTTGGACAGTTTAAATCAACATACCTTTGACATATGGGGGGGAAAAATATTTCTGCAAACAGCAGATGATTACTTTTCTTTGAAAAGCTCTGATGCCTTTATAATTTGAGGTTAAGGCATCACATCTGCTAAAGAGCATCCTTTATGCCAGGTGTGAACTTTGCATTTTCCCATTAATATGTGTTCAACTTTGATTAAGTTTTCACCATTTGCTTCTGCTTATTAAATGTTAATCACAGCTTAGACTTCCATAAATCTCTGCAGTTTCCATGTACACTAGACAGTGCAGATGCTGTTGGAGTCCAGGGCATCCCTTTGGTCGCCCTGGAGGCTCAGGGATCCTGGCAAAGTTGTCGGGGAACCGAGCTAGAAGGCTTGAGGCCTGTACAGGGGGGTTTGAGGTCTGTACAGGGAGGGTCAAAGACCCTGGCACAGGGCCCAGGAAGACACCATCTTTGATTTCAGCCCATGGGAAAGATTGCCACCACTGGGAGAGGAATTACAGGTCACAAGGGTGTGAAAGGCAGTAGTATAGCTCATCACTGGGTGAAAAATTTGTGGGTTTGGGTTTTTAGAATGGAGATAAATGAAAACAATATGGAGAATTTGGGGCAGTGCCCTGGGTTCTTCTCCTTCTTCATCTCCGTCTTCTGCTGTGAAGGTAGCACAATGTAGTTTGGAGAGATTGGGTCAAAGTAGAGATGACCTGTCTAGTATAGATAGTAGGTATCGGTATATAAGTATAAATAACAGATATGTAAGAAATAGTATAAGAGGGCTGTGACTGCCCAGGAGTGGGGAGTTGTCTGAAGTCTGAGCTGCAGCACATACCTCAGCTGGGCACAGAGCACACTGTGAGATAAGAAATAATAAACGGAGTGATAGACCTTGAAAAAACAAGAACCTGAAGACTCTGCTTCTTTCTTGTGTCTGGCTCAGAACCTTTTAGAGGGCAAAAAGGACTTTAAACCACCTGAATCTTGGAAATCCAACCCGAGAAGATGCCTTGCCTCTTTCCCCTTCTAGACGCCCAGAGAGTGATGGAAAATGGGAGGAGAGCTGCCTTTCCTGCGTCCTTACAGATCCCCAGGTGTTTTTTCCTGCAATGTGCATAGAGGAGCTACCTTATTTGAATCCAGAGTCAAGAAACTCACTTGGCTATTGGGAAAAGGGAGAAAAGGCAGTTAGCAGGAATGATTTCAGAGACAGAAAATCTATGATTGGGATTTGAAGAGGAGATGAGAGAGGAACCAGGGACCAGTAATGAAAAGCAGTGAGTGGAGAGGAAAGAGAAAGAGATAGATCTTATGAGGAACTGCAGCATGGAGAGTAGAACTTAATGCTTGAAGGGAACAGAATTCTCTGAGGGTATTGAAACCTGGGGCAAGATTCAGTGGCAAGTAATGATGCCTGATTTAGCTATCTATATGTAAAACTTCACAGAAGTAACAGATTTTTAAGCCCTCATAGTCAACCTTGCAGATTGCCCTTGCATCACAGCGGCTTGGCCTACACACCAGGCACTAACACAGCTTTCAATGTCTGTGAGAGGGACAGCTGAACTTACCCCTGGTTGGCACAGTCTTGTGTCAGCTTGTTAAATTCCTCTAAAGAACTACATGATGTAGCTACTTCGAGCTGCAGAAACTGGCTCTAGGTGTCCTCTCTAATCCAAGACGCCCGAATTCTTGAGCCAAAGTATTAAAAAAAATTTTAGTTGTAAATAACTCTTCATTACCTTTATACAGTTGCTTATAGGAAATAACATTTGCCCTCTGTCTTGATCAGTATATTTGTCTTTGCATATGACCCACAGCAGTCCAATAGAGCCTTGTAATATGTCATAAAAATGGGATAGGTGTTTGTGGTATGTCATAATGGTAAAAGGACAAGGAAGAGAGAATTAATTTTTACAGATTCCTGTTGTGTACATAGTCAATGAAAATTCCTGCCCCACATGTACAAAACTAAGTATTTAGAAACAGCAACTAGCAATTTGGGCTATAGCATGTGGAGTGTTTAGATTGTAGTTGAAAGGTTATCAGAGCTATACCTAAATTGGCATCATAATTGGGAGCCAGTCAGCTGGGTATTTGGCTGTTTGAAGAGGTAATTCTAAATTTGAGATCTTTCTGAAACAAGGAATTTATTTGAGACACTCACTTTCAAGTTAAGTGCCAAGCTCTGAGAAGGCATCATTGTCTGAATTCCCTAGGACTTCTAATGCTTACTGTTGCTACAGAAACAATGGATGATTTCATTACCCAGGCTGTGTTTCAGATTGAGCCCTTCAACAGCACTTGGAGTGTTCTAGGAAAAGAGAATGTTTCTTGACAATTTTCTGGGGGAAAAATGTCACATGACTTTTCTTACATTTCAGTGTTCGTATGCTACCTGTGTTCATCATGACAGGAGGAGTGACTGGAGGGTAATGAATAGGGAAATACTTTGATACCAACTTTGACATACAAGTTTTTCTTAGTCCTTTTGGGACCTTTTCTTGATCATTCATTTCTACACAGGCAGCCTAGAAATGCTTTCAAGTCCAAATCTCAAGAAATGCTTAGTGCAATGCAAGGAGAGGATACTCTCTTTACAAGGAAGCTGGTCTTGTCATGGGTATGTTTCGGAATATTTCTGTCCTGCCCTATGCTAGATATGTCAGCTAGATATGTCCCCTAGGATGCATGTAGGGGATCTTTGGCCAAGGCATTGAGGTGAGAGGTAGAAGTAAATGAAGACAGATCATTGTGTGGGATAAGCCAGGAAATAAACCAGGAGCTGCCAGAGAAGTTCCACAGCTTCTTGCAAATCTTTCCTTGCCGAATTCATCCCAAGTTTTCAGCTCTTCAGTTAGAAATACAGCTGCTCTGCAGCCACATGCTCTTTACTGCTTGAGATCTTAAAGGTGCCACTCATACCTTCTTCAGTCATCTCTTCTCCAAGCAGAAGGATCTGCATGTGTTCAGTTTTCTTATACAGAAGGACAATCATCCCTTGATCGTTCCCTTTTCATGTTTTCAGTTGAGCAACACAAATTACAATAAAGAAAACATGGATGCAGAAAGACTGTCATAGAGGATTTGCATTGTTCTTTGTTCCTTTTCTAACAGTTGTTGACACCTAATTTATACCAATACTGTTTGTGGAGATGTTTTAATAATATGTACTATAACTGTGATATTTTCTTTCTAAGACATTACAGTCAGGTAAGAGCCTATCCCTTTGATTGTAAAGCTGGTTTTGCTTGAAGAACTCCAAATACATTTACTGAATTTTACCTGCCCATTTTTATCATTCTACAAGGTCCTTCTACAGTTTTTAACTATCCTGAAAGCTTACCACCAGCAAATGCTTTAATTTTCCTGCTCATTCTCTTCTCAAGATCACTTAAGAAGATATTGAACAGCACAAGCCAGAGCAGAGATCCCTGTGGTGCTTCATTTAGAATCCCTCTCACTATGGAAATTGCTCATTTCAACCACATTCCCTCTCTTTAACCAGTTCTTCATTTATGTGATGGCATTTCTTCTTATCCTATAGCAATTTTGTTTACTTGAATCAACAAACAATTATTAGGGAGAAATGTGTTAGCTAATTATTAAATCATTTTACATTCATTTCTGCCTCTGGATGTTGCCAACATTTTTCATTTTCAGGAGCATTCATCTCTCTCTCACTGCCTCGTTAGTGCTTTTTCAGTTCTCACTTTTGGATGCCTTATATTCATAGGCCTTAGAATGATCCTCATAAATCTTTGAAATTGTTGGGAGCCAGACAGAATTCTCTCTTCATCAAGCTATTAATAGCAGTGAAAGACATACACTGTCCATCTTGCAGATATTTATGCCTTTTAGCTGCTAGAATCCCTTGGTCTTTTCATCAGTAAGGAAACATATCATTGGATTTACTTTCACTGAAGTCTCAGAACTGCTGTTGGTTTCCCAGTTCCAAATTTGCTACCTCTCTTACAATGTTTGATGCAGATTGCATCACATATTCCATTTACCATAGTCTAAAGATTAATATCCAATGATGTTACCTCTGGGACTGACCCATTTCCTATAACCTAATCCAGAAATAAGGGATTTTAAGTGCCTGTCTCTGATTTAATTTAGCTAAGATTAGATTTCACACATACATACCATTTTAATATCCTCTTTTAAAAAACTCAGATGTCTAGTTAACCCTAACTGGTTTAATATGGATTTCAAATATATCTGGGACAGAGCAGCTGAATCTGGGATGAGAGGGGTGAGGAGGAAGTTACTACTTTCCTGGGGAGCAGTGGGACATGCTTGTGGAGGGAGCAACCAAAGACAAGAATTCTTTCAAGGAAAGGAAAAGAAGGAAGTGCTGAGGCTGTGACAGATGCAGGGATACCTGGGACTAAAGAACCAAGGGGCCATTCCTGGTTAGGCAATTTGGATATAGATACCATACTTCCAGGAAGTGAAAGAGCACTTTGCCTTGCGGATGTGATCTGAACTCTACCAATTGTCTTCGAGAGCAAGAAGAGGTCCCTGCCTGCGCTATTTAATGCTCCAGGGGTTGCCTGTCTCAGTGGTGACAGAACAAGAAAATGCCTCAATTTGGGCAGTTTTCTGCAATTCAGAAAATCCCTGAATTGACTAAAAAAACCCCTGGGAGACATAGGCTTGCCCTGCAAAGTTATAGTGGATGGGAGAAAGAATATTTTATAACCTTTTAAACATCTATTTAACTGGATTTAGGACTATGGGTTTTCTCTGTATAAGAAGTTGAGAATATACATTTATATGCCAATGAAACATGTTTTTCCCGAGTTTAAAATCTTTATACTCTCATTTGAACAGTTTATTCTGGAAATACGTGATTCAAAGCTCTGTCTAGCTTCCTTTCCTGATGCAAGAAATTATGCATCCATTTAAACATCTGAGTTTCTCTCTCTACAGCATTGCTTTCTGCATAATCAGTTTGGTCTGTGTGTGCAGCTTCTTTTTCAATGAGAGCATTTCAAGCTCTCATTTTCTTAGTTTAGATTTTAATTAATTGAGCTCTGAGTATTTTTACACCAGTATGGGATATGCTTTTTTCACTACTTAGCAGATATGCACTGTTCTGCATCATAATTGTTTTGATATGAACATGAATTACACAGCAATTGACCTTGGGCTCTGCTTAGTCTGTGCTGACTACCAGACTTGTGCTTTGTCCTCTGCATAAATAGCAAATCACATCACTTATTATCTGGGTGTTGGTACAAAAATATGCTTTCCCTGGGGACTCATTTGATTCCAATAATCATGATACTTTTCACTTTCCTGTGCTGCTTACATGCCATTTGCCCTCCTCATAGATTATACAGTGACCTCCAGTGCCTTCCAGCCTGCTCCTTATATGTTATCTGTGTGCCTTCTGCTTTATGTGCCATGCTATTCCCTGAAAATTTGGCATTCTGAAACCCTTTTTTTCATAACTCCCCTCTCCTAGAGCTGCTGATTCAGCAGATTTCACTTGTTGCATTTGGAGATGTGTGATTTAGAGGCATGGAATGAGACTGAAAGTAGAGAGCTAAGGGGTGCACATTGACCTTAGGTGTCATCTGTGCCCCCCTGAAATTCAACTCCTCTTGCAGCCTAAAGGAAATGACAGCCTTTCCAAAGTGACCCTTGGAGCTGCTCCAGTGAATGCCAGTACCACATGTAGGATGTGTGTTTAGGGCAGTCCTTGGGGGTGCTGAGTGTTCTACTGAGAGGCCAAAGTGGGCCTTGGCACCTTACATTGTGCATTACTGATGCAGGGAGACGGTGACTCCCATCCACCCTACACCAGAAGTGTAGTGTGGAACTCCCCAAACCACCAACACGAGGTGGCACAGAGGCAACTCCCAGCTATGAGGAGCAGAGCAGAGGAGCAATCCATAGCAACCCAGCTGGAGCTGAGCCTGTCCACTCCTCTGTTGGCTCGCATCTGCCTGGCCAGCCGTGCCACTGTCTTGTAGGTGCCAGGTTGTTTGGTGCTGTTCATTTGGGAAGCCCAAGTCCCAAACAGACAGATGCTTATGACCTAGACCATGCTATTGCTAGCAGCCAAGCTGGTCACTTGAAAGGCTTTGTCAGGACATGGACAAGTCCAGTGCATAGAAGGGGGCTGCAGCTGAAGGGATACTGTAGTCAAAGGTGACGAAGCTGCAGCCCCATCTATTTCATTTCTCCTGTGGTGTGCAGGGGCTGCTTTCTGTGATAACAGCTGATAAATCCTTCAGAGTCAGTCCAACATAAATCCCTTCTGAGCTGAGTTTTGACAAATTTGTGATCAGAGCTGAGATTAGCCTGCTTGTGACCATGTGTAGGTGTTGTGGTGCTTTTGCTTTGCTTCAGATGGAATTACGTGACCCTGAAGAAAAATTTTGTGGATGAAATGCCATGCTCTGCTGAAACCTTGTAGATTCACGTTTATTCGTTTAAAATTTGTCTTCTCAAAAGTAATTTTCATCTAAAATTGTTAATGTATCCTGATAGCTGTTGGGAATTTAATGCTGTCATTTTCCTTGGCTTGCTGTAGAGGGTTGTGTGTCACCTATAATTTATACAATGTGGTGCTTAAAAATACGGTGTTTCATTATTACAGGGAACTTGGAGAAACAATATGGCTGAGAAAATTAGCTGTAGATAGCCTCTAGAGATTCATGCATCTTAAGGATTTTGTGATTTCCTTTTGATGAGATTCATTAATAGTGTCTCATGTGTAGTTACACCTCCAGCTCTGCCTGCCACTCCTGAACTGTGATATCAGAGAAAAGTTGCAGTGCTCAGAGCCTAGTGTTGCTGGAAAAGTTAATGAATCCCATCCTGCACAGACTAAGCCTGCTCTAAGAGTCCACTGTCATTGCAGTTTTACTGGTGAAATGTGGGAAAGAAAGCACTTGCAGGAACCGTAATTTAAAGATACTCCAGTGTGGTTTAGTTTCTTCCAGGCACTGCTTTTTCCAAAGAGGGCAGTACTGTTCCAATTTAACCACATCTGCAGCTGCACCTGGAGGGACTTTGGTGTTCTGTCTCAAGGAAAACAGTGTATGTTTATAACTAGTACCAGTAAAGCATGAAATACATGTACCAAGATTTTTGCCAGCAATGATACCGCTCAAAAATCTGAAAGTCCTCTTTAGAAATATAAGGAAATATGGGTCACTTGGTAAATAACAAAAATAGAAGTCAAAGTTAAGCAGAATTCATGAAAAAAAACCAACCAAACAAAAAAACCCCAAACCGTGAGAAGTCTAAAAAGTAATATTTTTTAAAGATATGGTGGCTAAATGACCAGGCAAAGAGAACATTTGCCTTGACATCGACCAAATGTAATAGTCTTTTACTCTATTACTTCCCAGATGCTTCCAAGAAAAGTGGGATCTGCTGTTGTTGCTTTGAGCTAGTGGATATCTTGAAGGGACAAGGCCACATTTCTAGAGAAGTTGTTCACTAGAGTACTCATAGACTCACAGAATCACAGAATATGCTGAGTTAGAAGGGACCCATCAGAATCATTGAGTCCAGCTCCTGGCCCTACACAAGATACCCAAAGACTCACACCATGTGCCCTATAGCATCTTAAATGCTTCTGGAACTCTGTCAGGGTTGGTTCTGTGACCACTTCCTTGAGGACCCTATTCCAGTGCCCAACCATCCTCTGGATGAAAAATTTTCTCCTGATATCCATCCTAAACCTCCCATGACACAGCTTCAGGCCTTTAAGGTCCCTTCCAACCCAAACTATTCTATGACTCTATGACTACTAACATACAGCTCTTTGGAGAACAGACTGTTTGCATTTAGTTCATAATGAAAGTAAAATATGTGGAGGTTTCAAGCAAATTAAACAATAAAAATTGCAAACCAATAAAACATTTTAATGGTATGTTGTTCCATAGGGAAAAGCCAATACTCAATATATTGTTATAACATTAACTCAAGCAGACACACAACAGGAAACAGCCATTTAACTCTGGAGTCAGCAACAGTAAATCTTTGGTGTTTTCAGCTTAAGGCAAATACAACTGAGATGAAAGCCCTAGTGTTCAGAGTGAACTAGTCAGGAGAACAAGAAGGAACATGTTAGCAGGACAAAATGAGGGCATGGCAAGGCTTGGGACACTCCATTGTGCAATTCACATGGGCAACTTCTGTAATGTTGTATTTATATTGCAACAGACAATGTAAAGTGCTGAACTGAGTTACATAACCCAGGTCAAAGTTAGAAGAAAGCTGTGTTCCAGTCACAAGGTCAGCTCTTGCTGCTCCCTGGTGTGGCTCCAGCATCCTTCACTACACCTTGTTGTGTATTGTGGGAGCCTGCACCATGCAGAGAGGACAAGCTGCCTGAAGATCAGCTGTCTCTCTTCAGGTTCCCCACACACAAAAGTTGCCACATCTGCCCAGTTAAACATGCTCTCACCAGAAGGAATAGCATGTGTATGTGGCACATATATGTTTTACTATTGCGACTCGAGTGTTTGTTTCTTAGGGAAATACACAGGAAGGGGCAGAAGGGTCTTTTGATATTCAAAGCACAAATCAAATCACCTTCACAGGCTGGAGGCTGCTTCAGAGACCTTGGAAATTTGGAAGGGTACACATGCATATGCAGACAAACAATTTTTGCTTGTATTTTTGTCAGCATGTCCCCAGCACAGAGCACAGACTAGGCCTGAACCATTTACCTGGGAAGCACCATAAACTGTGAAGACTGCAGTATGAGGAACCTCTGCAGTTCCCCAGAGGGATTCTGCATGGTGAAAGAGACTGTCATGATGAGGTCTTCTAGCCACAGAGCACCTTGAATGTGTGCACTGAGTTTCAGTAGGGTCCCTACAGTTTAAAGTCCTTTGTAAAATAGTTTCTATCTTGGTGTGCCTACACCCTCTGCAGTCCAGTGTTTTTGAAGAAAAAAATTGTGGAAGGATGGGGTGCTGTGCTTAAAGTTCCAGAAGAATCATTACCTAGCTCCATAGAACCTGGGTGAATGGATGAGACATCATCCTGCAGTGATATTTCATGTGCATGTTGTATTCAACGCTCGTGAACCTGATGTATAAGTGATGCAAAAAACCTCCCAAACCCCAAGAAATTTGTGTTAGAAATTCCAACTATGCTGACCAGAAGTCATGACACTTTCTCTATGGCTTTTTCCTGTTCCTGGTAACTTGGCTATCTCAGGACACTAAGCAGTGTGCTGGAGATCACAGACTGGGTAGAGATCACAGACAGAGGTTTGTGCAATATACCCTGACTTGTAATCAGTGGTGAGGAAATAGGTTGTGGCTAATTGCTGTGCAGAAAGGACTGAAGGGTTCAGTGAGTAACTGAGGCATTGTCTTCAGAAAAGTTAATCTGTTCCAATCCATCAAAAAGCAGCAAAACAACTGAAGTATAAAATGACCAGGCAAGGAGTTAATTTGCTTGAATGCATGGAAGAATTTGTGTCTATGTGATGTATTCAGATATCAGCTCAAGGATTTACAACATACATAATTAGCTGGTGTAGCAGAGAGGTGAATCTTAAATGGCCTCTCAGTATCAATAAAACATACTGGAAATAATAGATAAATTTTCCTAGATCAGGCTAGTATATAATTTCATCATCTTCCTCCTGAAATCTATGTTTTTAAAGCAAGGAGCTGATTCAACCCCCTACATTTATGAAAACGCTCATGCAGACTTCAGTGGACTTTGGATCAGGCTTCTGACAAAAGTCATGTGAGTTTTTAATGTCCTGAAAATTAAACCACATAAACTTTAGGGTTTTTTCAGTTAAGTAATTATATGCTTTAATTTTTCAAAATTCATGGAAGTCCACAATAGAGATTTGGAGTAATATACAAAAAACTCACACAAAGATGTACTTGTTTCAGTCTAAAATAATTAGTAAGGCTAAGAATTAGCAAGGAGTGCAAAATCAGTTTCCTTTATCCCTTGCCAACAACTAGATAGTACCTGCATAGAAGTTTTCTTTCATCTGCCTTAATGGCCAGAGAACTTTACCAGTTTGTTCATAGTCAAAATTATCTGAACCCTATTGTGCCCCAAAGTGAAATGAAATAACATGTCAAGAGTTTCAAATTGCCAGCTGATGTGAAGCTGCAGTTGGAACATTAAAAAATTCTGTGATTAGAAAACAACCCTTCTCTCTCACTCCCTCTCTTTTTCTAATTTAAAGAAATCACATCAATCAGGAGGAACAGAAAATTCTTTCAATGGGCTTTTTGTCATCTGATAGTGAATTACTGAAACAGCTGGTTTGCAGGATGGCTTTTATTACGTGCTGCATTGAACTGATACGCCTCTCACAATTGCTTCTATCCTATGCTCGTGCTTCATAAAGAGCAGGAACCTGCTAGTGCTGAACATCCTGGTGTCACATTGTTATTAAAATTACATTTGGAACAGACCTGGCCCTTTATGTTTTAAGTTTTTGTGTTGTTATGGACATATTTCCCCATAAAGACAAGCATAACTGACATATCAAAAGATACTTGTTTTGAACAGAGCAATATTTTGCAACTGAAAATGATATAGGCCAAAATTTGTCACCTCATATAGCAGATATAGCAGTTCTTCCCTGTAATTTATTGGCATGGGTTCCAGCAAGGGCAGTTTTACCCTGCTTGGAAAGCAGTTTTTATGTGAGCAGAATATAGATCGTCTCTCTGCTCTTTACTTTGTTTTCTACATATTTTCTGTGCTTCCTGTAGTCAGCAAAATGACTAAAATTGCTGGAAACTCCCCCTGAACTGTTATATATATCTCCAAGAATTTGTGTTATAAAACTTAGCAATAATCTTTTGTAGCACAATGCTGCCATGGAATAGCCAAGGAAATTCATTCAGTGGGAGAGCCATGACTCCTTTCTGCTCACTTTGATCTGCTCAGATATTACAAATCTTTTCCAAATACTTAACATTAGCTGATGAGGAAGGGGTTTCTGGTTTAGGGTCATAAGCCTCCAAATAGCACTGTGCACTGTATTGCTAGGATGCTATCACAGTATTTGCTCTGCAACATTCCCTGAGATCACATGGATGTAACTGAGCTCCTCACTGGACTCCTTTACTGTCTGTGCTACAGTTGGTCTACTGATAAACTTTTCTTCCACACTGTAAGCCTCTGTGCAAGGTAAACACTTCTTCCACTCAGCTTAAGAAAGGCTTGTTTAAAATACCATTCTCAAAGTACTAGCTGTTCTTTTTGTGAGCAAATAAAACTATTGTTGCCACAGGTATTTCGTATTAAAAAAAGTCGATAAAAGAATTTGGGAAAATATGTTTGACATACTGATAATTATTATCTTGCTTATCTGTAAACATGCACTGTAGGTTGTTTGAGACAGTTTTTTGGTGTAGAATTTTGCTTCAAAGTTAGAGCAACAAAAGAAGCAAGTGTGATTTGCTCATGATTTGAGATAGTTCTGTATGATCCATATGTTTTGGATGCATATGCCTGCCCTTTGCCATTAATTAGCAGTGTCTGGGAATGCACATTTCATATATATGGATCATGGAAAGGTGATCACATTGCCAAGTGCAAGGTATTATTTATCAGTATTTATGTAGCTGGATTTGTTGGAAGAGCACAAAGTGTATAGGACATACTTTTCTCTTTATAAAATACATTACAGTATGTAGCAAGGCAGTAACTTTCCAGAGCAATGAGGAATGCACAGAAACATTGCAATAATGGTGGCTGAGAAAGGGCATCACTTTATCACTTTGTTTTCCCCCATCCTTTACACACCTTGAGATTTTTATCTCCCTATAGAACTCTTCCTTTAGCCTTATTTGCTGGAAAGGTCTGACAAGGTCTAGGGCAGTGGAGTCAAATTTGGAGTTGTTTTGAGCCCATTTTACTTGTTGAAGTTCATTACTGTGTCTAAATTTAGAAAGGGATGTCCCTAAGATGGGCCTTCTGAGTGTGCTGTGACAGAAGACATAGTAGTAACCCATAAAATGTTTCACTATAATGCATACTTGAGAGTACAGAGATGTAAGAATTGGATGTTTAGAAATCAGTGCTTTGAAAATGCCCACTTCATGTTTTTTTCTCATGTGTAAACATGACTTCAGGTTTTGAATGTGACCAATTCTTTCTTTAAAAGCACAGAGTATTTCTCTGACTCTTGAAGAAAACTTTGCATATTCATAGAAGCTCTTTAAAATACTTAGGGAGTTGACAACCCTTTCTGTTTCTCCCAGGAGATACAGGTTAATCATAAATGTGAGTCTGTAAATGCTTGTAGTGTCTGCTGATCTCAAAGGCAGATCCAACAGCACAGGAAAGGAGTGGTGCTTGGGTGGAAATGACAACAGACACCTGCAATTCTGAAGCGTTCCTGTGTCCAAACTTATTGAGGCACCAGGATTTCATGCAATATGGCTAAAGAACATCCCTAAGCTCTGTTTGGGTTGGCAGTCTGAAGAATGCAAAATTAATTCCTTTCCATGACAATCATGGCCATGTGAATTCTGAGGATGTTCTTGACCACAGTGCTCATGAGATGATACAGTTCAGGTTCCTGAGAGGACAGAGTAAAACAGCTAGGAAGGTCACTGCCCTAGAAGTGACCAGAGAAGAGCAGGCTGTGGCTTATTCACATATCTGCTTGGAGAAATCCAATGGGATACAGCCCTAGAGAGGAGAGGTTCACAAAAACTGGTTTCTTTTCAAGGACCCCCTTCTTTAAGCTGAAGATTGGTCTGCACAGATGAACAAGCAGCTCCTGACAAAATTCAGGCATGAAAAGGATGAGGTGGAAGCAGGCATAGGGGAGCCAGGAGGAATGCATCATGAAAGGTTGGGCTTAGAAAAATCAAAGTTCACCTGGAGCTGAATCTGCTGAGGTATGTAGAGAGCATCAAGAAAAGCCTCTACAGGTACTTGGGCAGCAAAAGAAAGACTAGGGAAAATATGGGACAGATGCTCAATAGTCCAGGGAATCTGGTGACAAAGAACATGGAAAAGGCCAAAGTACCAAGTGCCTTCTTTACTTACATCTTCACCGATAAACTAATGATTATATGCTAATATACTTCATATACTAATGACCTTCAGGCATTCTGAGTCCCTCAGATATGGGAGAAAATCTGGAACAGGGTTCAGCTGCCATTAATTTGTGTCATGTTTGTATCTAATTCTTCATTTACACTACATGTGGTTGTTTCAGCCTGTAAACTCTTCTAGGCAAGGAAGTGTGTTCATTAATTTGGCTTCAAAAAGATGTTACGTGTTTTATGCTGAACAGTGTCTCTGGAGGTATTCTTAAAATTAGTTGCATTAAATGGCTTTGCACTTTGGTAAAGTATACTCCTTATTAAAAATCCCTGCCTGATTCTTAATTTAGTTTCTTTTTCTGGTTTATCTGCACGTATGCAGATAACCAAGCTGCAAATTCCCAGTAGATTTCAGAGGCCAGACTTGGTTGCTGTGTGCACTAATCCACAAACACCATACTATGCAGCTCAGTCTGCTACACCAACTCCTGACTCCAGGAAATCTTGACAACCAACAGGACATCCCCAAAGAGGAAGGCATGGGAGTCAGGATCTTTTTCACTGCTTCCAAGAAAAGCGATTAAAAATGTACGTTTTTTCCCTCCATGGGTAAGTGAATAAATTAAGTTGTTTTTTCTTCCTTTTGCTGATCCATGGCTTTACATGTTTGTATCTAATTAAGTAGAATCCATACTGAAATAAAATTGCTGTGGCAGTAATCTTTTAATTCTAGGAAAAAATAAAACCTCTAAGGCAAAAAGCATTGGTAATTAAGAAAATAGCTTAAACATTTGTAGATTATGCTGACTCAGGAGTGAGAGAGGTTTGCCTTGGTTTCCCTCTGCCCAAAGCTTCCTGCTGTCTTTTAAGCCTTTTGTTTCAAAGCCTCTTACACTGTATGTTCTCCTCTATGTTCTCCCTTTGTTTTTTAGGTTTTTAGGGAGGGGAGATGGGTTTGTTTGTTTGTTTTGTTGTGGTGTTGTTTGTTTGGGGTTTTGTTGTTGTTTGTTTTGGTTTTGTGCTTGCTGACTTTTTTTGGAAGCAACTCTTGCCTTTCTGTCTGTTCTTGGCACTCCTGCAATGTGCTCCCTACTCCCTCCAGTCCTTCTGTCCCTCTTGTGTCTTCTCCCACTGCCATTGTTGGTTTTCTCCCCAGCACCTCATACTTCTCCCCTTTTTTGGGGTCCCTGTGGCAGGATTGCTGGTCAGGACTGGAGCTTTCCTCTGACGGAAACCTGTTCATCCCAGGAATGTAACTGAGGACTTAGGAAGTCCAAGAAGTGGTCCAGAAGACAGGGTTCAGTTTTCAGCCCCAGTGTTGTTTTGCATGGATGGGATATTTGCGTATGTGAAGCAGCATGATCTTTCATGGGCTCTCAATTTGCTGCTGAACAGTCTTGTCACATTTTACTTGGTTATGGACCAAGAAAACAGGAGATAAAAGTAGTTGCTGAAAGAACAGCAGAAAGACAGATTTCAGGCCAACAGAATTGGCCTTGCAAAGAACCATGCAGAAAAAACCCTCAATTTAAGTTGTGTTTGGACACACTGGCCTAAATAATTCATTTTCTACAGGCTTATGAAGAGTGGCATATTTTAAAAATATTTTAAGTGAAGAGCTCCCCAGCATGTAAGTATAGATAATATCATTATCAATATATATTAATAATAATGTTGTTCTAAGCTCTGCTTACATGAGTGATTAAAAACTGTTGATTTCAGCAAAGTAGGAAAAATAGACTGGAAAGCATCAAGAATGGAAAGAAGAAAGTTCTTTCCCCGAGTAAATTACCATATTGCAAGGAGATGATGTTGTGGCACTAACTCCAGAAGTCTTGTTCTCAGAGCACAGTGGGGTTTAGAGATCCTTGCTGCTACTGGAAGATAGGAAGAAAAATCTGTATTTCACCAAGGGAAGTTCTTGGCAAAGTTCAGCATATCTGTAGATACATATTTGTTAAAGGTGGGAACACATTTTATTTGAATTCTATTTTTTGCTGCAAGTGCTGGGCTCAGTCCAGAGGAATGCTTTCTCTTGCCAGTTAGGTGGCAATGTGGACTCAGAGCAGAAACTAGCCCCAAGTGGGGTTTTTGTTGTTGTTGTTGTTGTTATTGTTATTGTCTCTCTTCATAATTGAGTGAATTTTATGTAGAAGAAGTCAAAAGTTAAATCAGTCATTGTGTTGGGCAAGATGAGAAATATTTTTAAAAAGTAGTAAGTACTTGCAAACTGTTTATATTGCTAAGCAATTGTTTTTGTAGATGTTAAACTACTCCAAATCATCAGATACTTTTCTGGAGGAATGAGTATCTTGGGAATAGGAATGACCTCCCAAAGTCATTTCACTCTTGCAAATGAGCATCTGTTAGAATATAATAATTAGAATTTCATTTTCTGTCTTTGCTGTGAAAGATGAAAAGCATTTACTTCCGCTGCCCTTCCTCCCTCCTCTTGTACTCAGGCATTAGCTCCTTGGCAGCTGATTAGGATTGTTCCTCAGCAGCCAACAAGCTGCAAGTTTCAATTCAACACCACGATTAACCTGTCACTACTTCATTTAGGAGCCCTGGATGCTGCTGCCCTGGGGGGTCCAGCTGTGCTGGGCTGAACTTTGCCTTTGAGGAGCTGGTACCATCTTCAAGGGAGAGGGAGGAGACAGGCTGGAGGGTAAGACATCAGGGTCCTCTGTGACTGGCTTTACGAGCTGCCACTCCTGCTTTCTTGTGATTGGCGAAGACCAGTCTGGAAACTGCTGTCTGGTTTCCAGCAGCAAAACACTGGACCACCATGTTGACAAACAGAGGCACTTAGTACAAGACATCAGTGGGTATCAAACCCTGAGACACTATAAAAAAAGGAAAAGTGCTGCTTTTCAAAAGAATACTCTCTATATTAGATAATTTATGGTATTTATCCATACTGACTCATGAGCCAGTGGTAAGTCAGGAATAGCACTTGAAAGTTCTTCTATTCCAGACATGATCATAGGTGATCTGGATTATTGAAAAGACTAATAAATCCGAAACAAGTCCCAAAAAGGGTTGAAGCTCATCCCAGCAAGACTATCTTAAAGTTTACATTCATCTCAATGAGCATGGTCTGCAGGTGGTTCTCTCCAGAGAAAAGGAAGTTGAGTGGATTGTGTGTGCCTGTTGTGCAGCACAAGTACTGCCATCCATCCAGGTGGGAAGTCTTCTCTCCTGTGCCAGGCAAATATCCTGAGCTTCTGAGCTTATATATTCAGTCTTATAATAAATGAACTCTATTAAAAAGTCAGTACTTGGCTTTTAAAAAAGTAATATCACATTTCTGTAGATACTGTAGTAGTTTCTGGGTGCAATTATTAGAGCACCCATCCATTCTCCAGCAGATAGTACTGCAATGTCAGTGCCAGTGTTATGTGATGGATTGCCAGGGGTTGTTAGTGGCTCACTTTTTTCTGCAGGATTGGTTGAGCTGACAGATTTCAGTAAATATCAGGCTTATACTAAATTTTGATCTCTAAACTAGAGCCTGTAGAATTGTTTTGCTAATCTTGTAAGTTATGTGAAGGACTATACTATAGAATGACATTAGTGAGTACTTGAAAGAATGTCCTGCTAAATAATATCTGTTATCACTGAAATAAAGATAATTTATGTTCCATTTGAGTCACTAGTTTTGTTTTGCCACAAAGCAGGCATTTGCTTAGGACAGGAAGAAAAAATTGGAAATTAATTGGTGTGTACATGAAGTTTTACAGCGGTAATATACATGTAATGCAATCAGTAATAAAACATTTGTGTCTCCTGATGTTTATTAAAACACTTATCTTATTTGCATAGAAATGTCTAAACAAAAAGTAAACACTCCTTGGAAGCAGAGTGGATAAAGCTAAATTTTTCTCATTGCTTTGGAAACAGATGTGTGATCATATTTTAGCCCCAGTGAAAGTTAGTGCAATTTACCTATCAATCTGTCCTGGGATAAGCACAGCTGATAATCTTCCACTTCATATTAGAGTCCAAGTCTCAGACTTATTCCAAAGGAATACTACTCCTTCAAACACTCTTTCTTCCTATCCAATACACAAATTTGCTTTAAAACTGTTAGGATGATGACTTTCTGACAAGGTAACTTTCCTTCCAGTTGAATTATTTCAGAGAATTCAATCATACTGTGCAAAACCAAAATTATTTCCAGTTAAATAGTGGATATAGAGACTGTGCCAAGCAATCCATTGAGATGAGGAGGTCTCTGGCCTGACAACAGAGCTCAGTGGCTAGTGTTATTAATTTCTCTGGGCTGTAAAATTGCTTATTTTTGCTGTCCAAATAGAAGAACCTAGGGTTTTAAATAGTTGTAATAAATAAGAAAGTAGTACATAATTTAAAATGTGAGTTGTATAAAAATAGATTTAGTGTCAATGAAGTGTTAGAAATATCAGGTCAAAGGGTCTGCTGCAGAGCCTCTCTGACTTCCATGGAGTAATTCTAGCAGTGTATTTGCACAGTGATTAATCTTTAAGAAATGCCAGAAGCAGAAAACAAACTGTTGTTGCTTGCAAGTGGAACACTAAAGCCCGAACAGGAATATGAACAATTTAGGGATCATAATGGAGAAAATTCTATTAGGAAGAAAAGGAGTAAGGTAGGCTGGAGAATTGATGGGAGGAAATCCTGGAATGACAGCTGGCAGAAAAAAATATTTCTCTAAAGTAATTTTTGCTGTCTCCTGCAATAGTTTCAAATTGAGTGTGGGAGCACTGGAAAGGAATTTGGAACCTGAGTAAATGATTGCACAGAGGGAGAGTGAGAAGCAACTAAGAAAAGAGGTCTACTGACAGGGGAAAAAAATATTTTTTGTAGATTTATGGTGAATTTAAATGTTTGCTGAAGAATAATGTGCAGAGAGCTGAAGCACAAAGATAAAGGACACCTCTCTAAGGTGACAAAGAAATCGGCTGGTAATAATGCATAAATGCAAGGCCGCTGCTGAAACTAAATCCTGATGCATAAATAACATTTCACATGCTTCTGTGCTTTGTTTAACTTGGCTCCTGAACCTTTGCATCAGTAAGTGTGATGATTTATGCAAAAGAAAAAAATTCTCAGAAGACAGGCTCTGGTCGTCAGAGCCATGAGATGCTGGGCCACACTGAACAATGGTTATTTAGTCATGAGTGCAGAGACCTCAGCTGCATGGTGTGCTGGTTTTGGCTGGTGGAGTTAATTTTCTTCACAGTGACTGTGTTTTGGATTTGTGCTGAACACAGGGTTGATAATATAGAGATGTTTTTGTTATTGCTGAGGAGGGCTTGCACAGAACTAAGGCCTTTTCTGATTTTTGTACTGCCGGGCTGGGGGAGCTTGGGAGGCTGGGAGGAGACACAGCCAGGATAGGTGACCCAAACTGACCAAAAGGACATTCCATACTATGCTCAGCACATAAAGCGGGGGGAAGAAGGAGTAAGTGGACATTTGGAGTGATGATACCATTTGTCTTCCCAAGTTACTGTTAGGTGTGATGGGGCCCTGCTCCCCCAAGGATGGCTGAATACCTGCCTGCCCATGGGAAGCAGGGAATTCATTTCTTGTTTTACTTTGCTTAAGTGCCTTTCCCTATTAAACTTTGTCTTAGCTTATGAGTTTTCTACCTTTTGCCCTTCTGATTCTCTCCCTGATCCTGCAGATAGGGGAGTGAATGAGTGGCTGAGTGGGGCTTGGCTGCAGATGGTGCCAATGCAATTGAGAACTTGGCCCACAACAACCCAGGTTCATTGCTGTAAATGAGCACTTCCACTTCGAGGTTTACCTGTTTCACTTTTGTCTTTCTTGACTTCAGGTACACATCCCAGTCTGCTCAAGACTGTCCTCCCTCTGTCCTGGCCTGCTGCTGCACCTTCCTGTACTCAGTATCTTGTCTGGAAATGGTAGCTGGACTCAAGTTTTGTCTGATCTTCAGAAGCATATATCATTCCTCAAATACAAGATGTACTTCAGCTGTGTATTAGGAGTCAGTGAGATAAACCTTTGCAGTATGGATAAGTGCTCAAGATTCCTTAAGCAAAGAGTGTCAAGAAATATATAAATGGATGTTGATTTCTCAAGAACCAGTTAAATTCTTTTGACTAGTTTTGGGTTATGGAAAAAAATATTTACTTAGGAAAGCGGTGGTATGGATCCATGACAACTCAGCTCCTGGCTTCAAAAGCAAGCCACATCCTAAAGGACAACCTCAATAAACTAACTGTGCAGTCCTGCTTCTTTGCACCGTTGTTCTGGGGTCAGCAGTGTCCTCGTGTTGGTGTGGTGGAAAGAAGCTGTCACCACTGGGGGAGCAGGAGGGAAAGGGGTCAGATTTAACTGCTCACAGTTAAGAGCAGTAACATGGGTCTGAATTGGTTTATGCTCTGAAAAAAAAACTTGTGAAAAGCTTTGGACAGAACACATTATTTTAAAATAAAATGGCTCCGAAAGAACTTTTATGTCACAGAAGAGGTTAGTCTTCATGATTCTTGTTTTAACATGATTTTTCAAAGACTTTAAGAGATATTTTAATCAGGACTAGAACTATTGTTTTCCAAATAACCACAGAAATATTTTGAGGGAGAGATAATCACCTTTTCTTAGACCAACAGATCTAGCTGAGAATTTAAGGAAGTTGTGCTAGGGTCTCTAGGTTCACTGGCTTGTTAGTGGCATCTTGAGGCTTTCCTGGTCTTCTTCATATTACCACCTGACTTCTTCCCTATGTGCTGTATTTCCCTTCTCTACTCCTGTTCAGAGCTGTTTATTGAATCACACTCTAAACCAAAATATTGACTTCATCAGGATTTGCAAAATTTCCCTCCTATTTGTCATTCCAAGAAGCTTTATACCATCAGAGGGCTCTAATGCCATAGGATTTTAGCTTTTATACTTTTCAAATCCTGTACTGCTTTAGGGTATAACTCTAAAACTCCACAGCTTGTCAGCTACTGTTCTCCCATTTTATTTAGACAAAATAATCCCTCCAGGCCCATAACTCAAGGACACCCTACTGTCCCAGGCCCTGAAAAGTATAAACAAAAGTGAGCTGGGGGGGAAGCAAACTGAGGATATATGACTTCATTACCTGAAGCTGTAATTAGAGGATTAGCCCCAATATATAAATGGACCATGTTGCAGCAGACCTCTTATTAGAGGGTAAAAATGAGCTGAGGCACAGACTTCCTGTTAAACACAGCATAAAAAGGATCTTGGTTTATTCCTCTTCATGGCTCAGTCATCTTAACTCCAGCTATTCTCTGACTCTGGCTGCAGTAATGTACCTCCTGTAGGTTTCCCTTGCAGCCTCTGACTGCTGATCATTTCCTGCAGAACTCTGACTGCATATATCAGTTTGCAGACTCTGAATGCAGGCTTTTACCCAGCTAGACTGTGACTGCAGACCCAGACTGACCTCATAGCAGTGATTCTCTCTCCCCAGGATCCTGCTTCATGATTCTCTCCTTCATGCTCCTCAAGGTTCCTCCCCCATGATGATCCTCCCCTTACCACCTCACCTCCTCTTTTTTATCACTCCTCCTTATTGGTTATAGCTGTTACTCATCAGAGATGAGGCTGTATTGTTTAATTAACTCAGCTGTTACTTATCAGGGGTGAGGTCACCTGTAGTCTCTTTTCCTACAGGACCAAACTTATAATTGTCTGAAAAACTTGTGACCATGTTTCATTTGGTGTAGCCCCTCTTCAGAGGCTTTTGACTGTCTAAGATGTACCTATTGAAGGCCTTTAATAAATATCCACTGTATTTCCTATTGTTGTCTAGCCTCTGTTCTAGGTAGCCCCTCCAAGGCATCAGCTCATGTAAAATGCTGTATGCAAAAATGAAATGTCAAAAATACTCCAGGAACCTGAGCATGTGTTAACCACAGTGGGTGGACAATGCCAGTGTCCCACGTCATACATCCCAGTAGAGGCATTGGGGAAATCTTCCAAGTGCTTGGGGTTTTAGAGGGAAGATGTATACTGCCTGCATGGCTGGGAAGAGAGAGAGAAGTAGTCCTCAGTGTCTGCTTAGAGATTGTTTTCAGGAGAATCCTTACAGACATCTTGAAATTCCAAGGACAAAAGAATTAAAGAAAAACAGAAAAATAAAATGCAATAGGAAAACTCTGGATATTCTCATTAAAGGCACAAAGATAAATTCAGCACTTCAGGCTTTACCTTCACACTCTGCAGCTGAGTTGGAATAATACCACTGTTTGAGAGCAGAAATAGGTGACAAAATGTGACAGCTGGGGCTTGTTCAATGCATAAACTTCTGTCAGGGCTATAAAATTAATCAGATTCCTTAGAATAACATGACTCACCCAGGTTCTTCCAAGTCACCTTTGATTGCCTGCCTGGATATGACAGCCAAGCACTGCTTTGTTGGGATGCAGGTATCTGGGACAGAGACCTCTTCCACAGCCAGAACAAGGGTAACCTCTGAGGCCTGGCAGGCAACAGTGGCCATGGGCAGCTATTACAGGGCAGCAATCTGCTCAGATGTAATGGCAGTGATGGTCATGAGACCAAGGGGCTATTTTCAAAGCAAACTAAATGGTCATAAGTCACTGAACCCCCAACCACTGCCTTTCTCAGCTTGGCCAGAGCTCTCCTGCTTCCACTGGAGGCTTAGCTGCCTTCTACAGTGCCACTTAGAGCCCTTTGTGTAGTCCACTGCTTGGATTTCCTTTCTTCTCACTCATAAACAGATGTCTTTTCCACTTACTCTAGCTTTACAGTCATCTTTCCTACAAGCTTTAGCCCAGGAACACATAACTGAAGTGACTAAGCCAAGCACTTGATAAGTCTATACTACTTGCAATTATTGTTCAACATTACAGCTGGCAATTTAAAAATATTTTCATTTTTGCTTATATTAATGATTTGGCAGTTGGAAGAAAAAGACATGTTTGTCTCCATGCATTGGTGTATCACTTTATTAATAATTTATTATCCCTTGGAGTAACTGTAAATAAAGAGAAAAAAAATCAGGAAAATATTTGTATTTTCTTGGGTATAAATTTCACTCATAAATGTACTTTTTCCACCCTCTGGCTTTACAATACACTATTCACTTTCCCCACAAGACTCAGCACAGGAATGCATAACCCCAGTGACCAGACCAAGCATCTGAGAACTCTTGTGGTTTTGATATCTCTGATGAGAATGGAAAAGCTCTGCATGTCCTCACTCATAATGTTGTAAGCAAGAGCAACCATTTAAGATGTTAAATATTCTCTATTAATGCAATTTTGAAAAACCTGAGCAGGGAATTTGTAGTTATTTCTTCTGAAAGGATGCTGGTCCTGCTATGTTTTAAAGAATCTGTTCCAAATATATTATTTCTTAGAAAGGGAAGCTTAGGAACAAATCTAGGCCCTGCTAAGTATGATGAAGGGGTCTTTTGTGATCAGAGCCAGAATTTCCCCAGGGAATTTGCAGTGAATATAAAGAAATAGACATCACTGTTACACTAATTTTTGCATATTCCCACTACATCTAAGAAAACATAAAGAGAAATTGCACTGAGTCTGTATTTGAATGTTCTCTGCATTCAGTCATGAGCCTTTCCTTCCAGTTGTGCTTAAGATGCTGTTATTTATAACTCTCTGAATCAGGAGTTTGCTTTTTATGTTTGTAGGAAAAGTTACTCTATAATGATAGCCTGTAGCTTGACTAGTAATCCCCTGTAGCTGATTAATTTCTAATGAAAAATACCATTTCTATGTTTTCATTTTGTTCTCTGAAAATTTATGATCTGTTGAACAAACAGCATTTCAAAAGGTGAGGTAATAATTGAAGTTATGTAAATAGTTTTGATTTATTTTATTAAAATAATATGCTTGAGTTTTATTATCTGTGTCACTAAGCCTGACATTCACTTATCTGAAAATTAAATATCTGCATCTGAGTTGATATGATGCATATACAGTTGTAGTTAGGATCTGTGCAATGATGCAGTTCTAAAGGAAATCTCATCCTTATGTCTGTTGTCAGCTCAATTCTTGGAGCAGTTGTTCTGCTTAGCTGAATTCCTTTAAGAGGAAATTGAGCCAAAACCTCTGTTCCAGGTGGGCATCAAATGTCTTCCTCTCTCTAGAAAGGCACAGTGATCTAAATGAATCCTTCAAGCATTTTTGAAATGTGCTTATGGTGGAATTGCTGCCCGAGGTAGGATAGCTGGTCTAGGGGAGCCAGACTAAATCATGTCCAAACTCAATTGGATGGATATGGTGTGGGCATTGGGACTTCAGCACCATCTGCTTTGCTCTTCTGCTGTGTCAAAGCAGGTGCTAAACCAAAAATGGCTTTAGTGTCCCACTATAGTCAACAGAGAGGAACAGGTCGGGCAACAGGTCTATCCTAGACAACATTTGGCTTAGTTATCAGAGCTACCTATATCTCTTCATTATAAAGGGATTATACAATGGCTCAGACATCCATCTGTTAAACACCTAAGTTCAGGCAGATGAATCCCATTACCCTGATTTTTTGCTCATGGCTCTCTACTGAGACATTCTCAGAGGTTTCCATCTCCCAGCTAGGTAGGATCGCTTTGTATGGAGAGAGAGGATTGCACATGCTGTATTTTTCAGTGCCCAACTTTTGATTCTTCTCTTATTCCTCTGTGGCTCCTGCTCAAATGCAGGTTTGGAAGGAAATGGAGGAGTTGATCTGAGTTTGACCCTGCTGAAATCAACTGCAGAATTGCCCTTGGTTCACCTGCTGCAGCTCTGTCTGATTTAGCTTGTCTTCCAAGGTCCTTGGTACTTCTGTAAATCAGATCCCTGGCACCATGACCTGAGGAGCACTCAGCTGGTGATAGCCCCTGAGAAGTGAGATTGCATGACTCACTTGGCACTTCTGGACAGCAGCAGGAAGGATGGGATAGGGGCACCAGTCAGCATCCAGCATGGTCCTGTCACAGAGCGAGGGCTGAAGGGTTACTCTGTCTGTGTCTGACTCCTGTTCAGGACTAAAAGGGTCTGTCTGATAAGGGCCCTATGGGAAACTGCTGTATGAACACATCTTGAGGGACTGCCATGGGATGTATTATATACCAATGACCTTAGTCTTGGCAGATCCTAAATTCTCTTTGTTTGGGTTTCCAAACTTAACATTGCTCTTTACTTACTTCTGTTACCTTGGGTTTTTTAGGCTCATAAACCCCCACATGTATTCACAGAAATGAGTCCTGTGGCATGGTCCTGATACTTCAGCTGGCCTTGCAGCCTCATTGAGCCCATCTTGAGCCTAACTCATAGACTCAATTGTCCATGCAGCTCCTTCAATCCATTCTATCTTTAAATTTTGTATTATACAACCTATCCAATCCAATATCACACTGCAGCCCTTTCTTAACCCTGCATCACATACAAAATATGTTTATTTGTTTGATTTTTCTATGCAAATTAGCAGTTGACTTCCAAGAGTTATTAGGCATGCTTTATGTCTTGATTTAATAAATTTGTGCAAGTGAAAAGCCTGGGAGGGAGAGACAAAGGCATCATTGCATGGGTGCTTTGAGCTGCTTTGCAGGCAATTTATTAGACTAATTGGGCATCACTAGCACAGTGATTAGCTAAAATGAGAACCATTGTTTTATTTATTTAGAATTTACAAGTATTAGCATGGCAACACTTGAGCTTCTCATTTGTTTTGGCTGCTGGTATTTTTTTATTTAGCTTTTGATATTTTCAGATTCTTTACTATGTATTGTACCACAAAAAACTACAGTAGAAGACGTGTTTGCAAAGATTTCTGCTGAAACTGTGAAGTTCTCCATCAATGTCATTTCCAACAAGCGTGGAAAATGTTTCCAGCATCTTTCAATAATCGTCCACAGAGTAACTGAGCAACTTAGCCATGTATAACTAACTGTCCTAAATCATCCAAGAGTTAGTGCTGTAAATCCAGGAAAAGTTGAACAAATCCAGCACGAGCTTTCAAAAAAGCTTTACAGCCTGAGTCCCGATGATTTCTGCGCTGGCAGTAGTGGGAAGCGCCTGTCTGCAGTTTGAAGGTGTTCTCTATGCCAACCTTTTTGCAGCCTGTCAGTAATTAGCAGCCCGTGGGTGTGTAGACCTGGGAAGGGTGATGTCAAGGCCTCTAATTTTCTTGAGGAGTGCACCCTGCTAAGCTATGCCGAGACACAATAAGTGCTTGTCTGCTAATTAGCAACTTTGGGATCACAAAGAACGCACAGACATCCCCTATTTAACCAAGTGTGAGCCTCTTCACATCTTTCTGTCACACAAAACACATTGGTGTCAGCACATCAGTCACGTGGACTCCCTGTGGAAAAGCCAAGGCATCTGATTTTCCAGCTGCACCTGGGTGCTCTCACACTGCTCTTTGCTTCTGCCCAGCTCCAAGCACACCTCCTGCAAATAACAAATTGGCTCAGGGACATCATCCTGGCCAGATCTCTGCCCCTAGAGAACCCACAGGCAGAGACAGTGAAGGTTTTGGATGGGATTCGTCTTCCTCGCTGATCTAAGAATCCTTGACATCCTCAGGGGGCAATGGCTGTGCGTAAATTCTCCTCGCCAGACAGACATGCTCTGCCTGGGCTAAGGAAACTGCTGTTTTCTTTTAAATGCATGCTTTGTTTTTCAAGGGAGAACTATGTCCTTTTTTTTTTTTTCATATTTATTTTTATGCAGTTTGTCTGTCAGTTTTCCCTCCAAACTTGTGATTATGTCAGACAGCTTCAGCCAACTTTAGAGAGGGCTCCTATTCATTCTGGATCTGCTGTTTACCACCTGCTATTTTCATCTGCTGCCACCTGATTCTTGTATCAGAATAGACAGCGAACTGTCACTGCCTGTGTACCTTTTTTCCTCCCAGAAGAGTTGTGTATAAACTGCAGTCAGCAGAAAAAATAGAATGCCAACGTATTGTCAAAATAAAGTAAGACTCTTAAACTCCTACATTCTAAATTTTGGCACAGATTTGTTTGGTTTAAACATGGCTTGGACTGAATACCTGGTAAGTGTTTTAAGCAGCCACTGCACAGCATGCTGTGTACTGTTGTTTTCAATTGCAGAGCTGCTGTTCATGAACAAGTAGTTTCTGGCAAGATTACATAAAATTACAATTCTGCCAGTCTAATTCTCACTACTCAGTGCAAAAGTGAACAATACAAAAATAGTATGTACCTGAAAACAAAAGAGTCAAACCTCACTGTGCTCAAAAGCTAAAATAAGATGATTGTATTTCAAAAATATGTATTAAAATGGGTTGTTAAGAGTGGAAAGACAAGGAGGGAAAAGCTGGTCTTGGCTAGTGCTGAGGAATGAATTAGGGACCCCTGCAACTAGAAACTGTGAGTCCTCGCTGGCAGAATGCTGTAGAGATGAGAAATTAGCCTGTTTTTAGGGAATACAGAAAGGCATCTGAGCCATTTACACCAGATGATGGTCACATCCTTAATTAATTTTGAAACACGTACTGGAAATTTACACCAGAAGAAATGGACACCACTTTCATAGCATGTAACTGAGGTTAAGACAAATAATCTGACCTGCAATACTTCATGTACCAACCATAACCTTATCCATGACTTTTCAGTGAGTTGTTACACACTGATGTACAATGGGTTTGAGCCTGAAGTGAAACAGGACGAGATTTTGAGCAACTGGTTTCCAGAGCAGCAACAACACTTCACAGGGGCTGATTTTTATTAATGCTAGTAAGGAAAGTTTAAAATTATTGACTTTCATTAAAACCAAAATCAACAGCTATTTATAGCTAGTTCTGTATAAATATATATGTATCACTAAAGCTTACTGTGCATATGAATAGCTTTTGTCTCCATGAAAGACAATCCTCAGTGACATAATGTACTTTGGCTTGCTTTTTTCCCCTCCTGTCTCCCACTGACAAATGCATATGAATTTGATGAAGGAAAAGCATGAAACTCATTCCAGAACATATTTGTCAGTCATCCTTGTAGTGCTAGTGATTTAGATTTGTAACTTAAAACTGGTAGCATTAGTATATAATTGGCTCTGAAAGATTTGAAAATTAAAAGATTGAGTTAGAAACACTGAAGGAAAGAAAAATTTCTGTTCTGGAGTCTAGTCTGGACTGTTTTCTTGACCAAGTGCATCTTCAATTTTTTCTCAATTGAACTGTAATACAGGGCTTAGAGTGCAGGAAAAAAAAGATCATCTTTTATCTCATAAATCCCAATCTAATGATAGGGGACAAATGATCAGATGACAAAAATCCCCCTTAAAATGGAGCTGTGAATAATGAGCCTGGGTGAATGCTAACAGGTATTACTCTATTAATATTCTGTATTTAGTGCAACAGAAAATGACTTTGAACTAACTAAGAAAATATATTCATTTGAGACCAGGTTTTCCCTGTACTTCTACCATAATCATCTCAGGACCATGTTGTTGTTGTTTCCTCCTTCTACAATATTATCCAAACAGTGGCATCCTGGACCTCTACCCCTGGACAGGCCTCCCCCAAGTCCACAGCACCTCTGCAGTTCTTCCCTTTTTTTCACAGATCTGCCACAGTATTTTTAGCCTCTTCCCAGCTTCTACTTCCACTGTAATACACTGTTTTTCCTCACTCCCTGCTTTTTACTCATCTTTTGACCTGAAAATCAGGGAGATGGCAGTGCAGACTGTAAATGATGTGAACTGATGGTGGATGGTGATTTCCTGACCTACACTTCTGCTGTTGCAGGCAGAAGAGAGGATGGCTGAATTCACCCTGTCTCTGTGGAGGAGCTGATACAAAACTTGCAGCAATTCCTTTGAGATCTATAATGGATGGACCAAGGATTGAAAAAAATTGCTAAAGGCACTGGCAGGGACTGATAGCCTGGACAGCAGCAAGAACCTTACCTTCTTGCAAAGTGTTGCCACTTTTTCCCCTTTACCCCTTACCCTGCTACAGTTCCAAAAAGCGTTAGATGTCCCTAGTGGCTGTACAGCATGTGAGTTTCCTTTCCAAGTGATTAGTGATGCTGGCTTTACAGAGTCTGTCATGTCCTTGGCAGAGGACATCTCTCCAGGCCTCGGAGTGTCTCACATAGGATGAAAAACCCACTGTGGAAATCAGAAAAAGTGTCATGATAATATATGTACTGATGAGCCAGGATATGAACTGAGACCTCTCCAGTTCCATCACCTGGCAAGAACTTTCTATCACTGCTGCTCCAGGCTGAGCTCAGGTAAAAATACCCTAGAAGCTAAATTGCACATGAAGGCAGAGATCATCTTTTCAGTCTATGTTCATACAAAACCTGCCAGAGGGCACTGATTCATCATTGGGCTTCCTGTGAAGTACAATCACATAAACATAATAATATCCTTACCAGGTTCTGCCCTCCAGCCTGTTCTGTACAAAGTAACATAACTTTGCATTACAGCAAAGTAATGCAAGCAATGTAATAATTTGTTCTCCGGTTCCTGTCAAAATATATAAGCCAATGTGTGAAGTCAGACATTTTGCACAAATCTGAGATTAGAAGAATGACTAGAGATGAACAAACAATAGCAATGGCACATTGTCCAATGCTACCTGCCTTTCCAGCCTGACACTTATCCTTCCATTGTCAGTACTCACACTTGTGTGTATGCTAATCAATCCATGAAGCACAGTGAAAGGTGAAGGTGGGTAGACAGAGGAGCCTCCTTCTTCTCCAAATTGCTATTTGTTCCTTCATTTAGCAGGCTTCAATTTAGACACATAATTTTAAACCTGTGAATAACTGTGTGGACATTCAGAAACCAAACAAGATGGACATATGGCCAGCCCATTTGCACAGTGGAGTGCTCTTATTTAATTATACTGCTATTTCCCTATTGGGTTTCTGGTACTTTAAAAATGCCTCTCTGCATGTTGCAACGTTTTAGCTGTGCTGTGGAAATTAAGGGTTGTGAATTCATTTGCATCTTTACAAGTGAAAGAAGTGCTAAAATAAGGCTAAATCTCATCCTGTGCTCAAAATAACTTTAAATTTCCCTTTCTGGTCTGTGCATCCACATTTTTTGCCTGAGTTGATGAGCCTTTTCCATTGTATGTTGCTGTTTGTTTCAGATATGTTTGCTTTTTAAAGAGAGTTTTGGTTTCAGCTTGTATAGGCACCCATTTGGGTTACCTGCTGTGTGGACCACCAGCTGCTTGATGTAACAGTGGCCCCTTGGTCAGAATCACTACACTCTGTCCCTTCCCAAGTGTATGACTCAAATGAGGTATGTGAAAGTAGTTGTAAAGCTCTCCAAAACTCTAAGCAGTTTCAAACTCCATTGCAATCCCAATGCAAACAATGGTGTTACAGTGAGCAGCCTCTCCTCAGCCCGCCTCCAGAAGCTGCCAAGCAAATAAAGTGAAGTTGAAGCTGAATCACATCTCTCTCAAAACTAGAAAACCTCATGCACTCCCTTTTACTCCAGATACAGGGAAAAGCCTGTGCTGGTGCCATTGCAGCAATGAGATGTGCCCGAGTCAGGGCAAGGAAAGAATTCCAAAGGGAAGTCTTTGGGGCCCTCCCTGTGTCCTTCTACCAGTTTCCTATCAAATTCTGCCCTCAGATTATCCGCCTCCAGCTCCCACTGGAAAATGTCAGAAAGATTTATGGGCAAGTAGCCAAGGGCAGAATTTGGCAGTGATAATGAAAAAGCTCCCAATTAGTGTCAGATAAAGATGACGGACTCGATCTGTCTTTGAGAAAGCTGAAGCCTTTTGTGTGCTGTGTCGTTTTTTAGCTGTGCTCTCAGGTCCCTTTCACTCGCCTTCACTTACATCAGCTGTGATAAAACGAAATCGCTGAGGCAAAGCAATTACACTGAAAAGTGCTTGTTCTGGCTTGGCCTTCTCCTGTTATGTTAGTGAGGGCTGGACTTACTCCTGACAGAGATGAATGTGTTCTGTCTATATCTCTCCTTCCCAGGAAATAAAAGTGAAATATGAAACAGATTCTAGGAAATAAGATCACAAAGCTTGCCTTGTCTGCTTTCCTGCCCATGAAGCCTGGGATATTCAAAATTTTTATGACCCAGTTGGCTTTCACAGTTCTTTCAGTTCTGTTTATGGTCAAGCTTCTGTCACACTGATAGAGGAAATGCCACATTCTCCAGAAGGAGTACGGGGGAAGACAGTATGGAGCTCCTCTGTGATGATGATGTGTTCTCCTCAGAGTGTTCTCATACAGAACACTGCCAGAACAGTGGGAACATTCCTGACTCTCTGCTCAGCGTGAGTGAGGCTACACTTGAAGAACAGTGCCTACTTCTGAGCTCCCCAGTTGTGGTGGTTCATCCTCCCCTGCCCTCAGGACTGCTTTTCATTGCTGGAATTGCTGTTAGGAATTTGGCTTTTGTGTCATGAGTTGGGCAGTGAAGCACCCCTTGACCACACTGGAAACTCTTGCATGGCTAAAGTGAAAGCAGCACTGACCATACCAGGAACTCCTGGTGCCTGGCTGAGGTGAAGAGTGGGAGTGGGGATGCTCATTCATCCCTGACAGCCTTGGAGCATTCCCCACCTCAATCATAACTTAAGAGGAACAGTACCATCGCTGGTGGAGTTTTGGAAACTCCAGTAATTACTGACCTGGATTGTGGCCAGCATGGAAACTCACTGATGACTGAAGCAAGTCATCTCACAATGCTATAAAGAGTGGTCCTGAGTGAAGTCCTTTGAGCTGTCCTGGGTGTCAGTGGGTCAAACCAGCCCTCTGGGAGGGACACTCCTGGAGCTCATGAACTCCACATGTGTGATACTTGGTGGACTGTTGCTGAAAGCTGAGAATGGGGTCTCTGCTGATACCCCCCAACCCCCTGAGGCTCAACCCTTGCCCTTTAAGTCATGCCAAGGCATTTGACACATTTCACTGACACAGGGAGAATTTTTAACAAGCACATTTGTACGTATAGATGTGTATATATAAATCTCTGTGTCTATGTTCCTGCAGTGTGTGAATTGATTTGGACACACTATGGCAACTATAGCATAAATTTTACCATCTCAGATCCATAACTAAGTCACTGTTGTAAAGGTAGTAAATTCTACAGATTCACTTTATAAATGCAAAATTAGCCAGTGATTAAGTACTGCTAAACCCTGTAGACATAAATTTTTGACTGGGACTGGTAAGATTGGACTCAGCCACACCCAGACCATGTCAAAGGTTTAGAAAGCAAGGGGTCCTCTCTGAAGCAGGAGGTCTTGCCATGAACCTCACGTCTCAAAATGAAATTGTGCTTTACCCTATGCATGCTTATCCTTTGCATCCCCAGTCTCTGGGCAGATCATTAGAAAGTAAGTCCAAGCCTATTTTCCTTTGTATGATTTGTCTGTGTACTAAGTAACAGAGTGAAATCTTGCCACAAAACTTTGTTGCATTTCTCGCAAATTTGTATTAAAATCTGCTTTTGACAACACCTTTGATGGTGATTCTTTGAGCAACTTAAGCCACTCATTTGTGCCAATTTGGTGTAGTCATCAGGGTCCTAAATTTGGATTCATGACACCTGTGCATGAGTTACGTGGAGTCAGATAAGGAAGCTGTGTGACCTTGGGAGACTTTTTCACAAGTCCCACAAGTTAACATCCTCCTTTGTGTCTCATATCCTTTTTCCTGCTATATTCACCCACCCTTGGTCCCATACAACTCCTTCCTTATGTAATTGCACTGTGCTTTTCAGTAAATATTCTTGTACTTCCCTGTTCACTGATGGTTCAAATCCCAGCCCAGGAAAACATTAGTTACTCGCTTCTCAAAAGTCAGGACTGATTCTACCAAAGACAGCAGCAGTTTTCCTGCTGGTTGCGTGGAAGTTTGGGTTCATCCCAAAAATTCCCATGAGATCACAATTTTCCACATCCTTTTGCAGTTGTTCTGCACTTATTGCAGTTATATTGTGTTTTGGTACTTTTGATCCACTTTCAGAAGCTTAGATCGGAAGGCTTTGCCTGAGAGGATCTGCAATGTGGCAGAAAAAGCACCTAAACCAGGGGACAGATTTCCACTGGTTGTGGTCACCCTATGCAAAACAAACCTCTCTGTCTCTGAGACAGGTTTTTCCTTCTCTCCCTTCCCAGGGGTGTGCTGTGTTTTACAGATGTATTTGTCAGATAAACCTACTGTGTTACATTAACCTGTTCTGTAGTTAAACAAAATGCAGCGTGGTCTGACGGTGGTTGTTCACTTATTTCAATCTATTTTGATACTTAACCCATCTTGTCTATAAAGCTTGTTCCCTCCCCATGCCTCTTTGTTTTGTAAAAGAACATTTTTCTACACTGAATTATTTAATTTCATGAGATGCTCCAAGTGACTTGGCACAGTCACTTTTCAAATCACTTGGGACATAAGTGACTGCATCACATTTGTTCTGTCTCTTCTTCCCATTACGTGCAAGCTATCAGGCACAGACCTTGCAAATACCACATTCTCTCAGCCTCTCTTGAAATTTCATCACACTCCTTTAAAGAAGCATTAATTTTCATAGGTTGGAAAAAATCTATCTTAGTGCTGAAATCCACAGAGTTTGTGTTTTATACCTATGATTTCCAGGTCCTGCTGGGCATGGCCTTGAAAAGTCATGCAGTTGGCCGGTAGCAGTGGCCATGCTGGGCTGTTGATCCTGCATTTCATATATTTCTTTACACCATAGACCTTATTTGAAAAAAGCACTCACAAAGTATTTTTTATTCTCTTTTCACCTCCTGCCTCTAATATTGTCAGCCCCTGGCATGCACAGAACCTGTTGCTTCTCTGTTTGTTCATGTTCCCCTAAATTCACTGTGCAGATAGAAATGTGGCGGCCAGACTCCCACCCCTTGTGTCCCTATCAGGTTTGGTCTCTCATCTGGGAAAGGTATTTTTTGACATCAGTCACTCTGGTCTGTGAGCTTGGATCTTTGAATGCCTCCAGCACGAAGGAGGTGAGTGGCAGCTGGGTATGGGAATGAGCAGTGGCCATGCTATATGACACCTTCTCTGCCTCTGCCTTCCAACATGCTCTGCTGATGGCCAAGGCACATGCTCTGATGGATCAAGGGGGCTTAAATCTGTCTCTAGCAGGTGTTCTAGTGAAGGGGAAGTCCTCAGCTTCCTTCATGGAATTTTCTGTTAAAAAATTAGAGCAAAAAAGGATGTGATCACTCATGACACATTTCAATTCCTGGCAAAATAGGCCCCAAATGCTCTAAATTCATGTCAAAATGTGTTCTCTTACTGACTTTTATGAGCACGAGACACAGTCAAAGGAAAAACCAAAACACAGCACAACAAACTTCCCTGGGGGAAAAGCCTGGTATGTCAGAAATCTCTAAGGAGACAGTTGTTATACACCTGGGAATGTTTGCTTTTTTCTCTGGCTTAGATTGCTCTGCCAGTCAGAGGGAAGCATGGCCCCACAACAGGAAAATGGGGTGGAGATGGGGTGGTGGGACGGTGTTGAATTTGGCATCTGAGAACCCCCTAATTAGGGGTTTTTCCTTACAAAGTCCTGTACCAGGGTTTAAAAGATGAGTGGAACTTGCAGCTTTGGTCTTTAAAGATGTTTATTCAATTTCTTATCTCAAGATTTGTGTGCTGCCAATACCAGGCTTAATGCGCCAGAAAACACATTGCCAAGTACCCCTCAGACAGAGGGCTCAAGGTCCTTTAAAGGTTTATTGTCCAATTAACTCTTGAAATGTACTATATTTACAGTTTTATGCCAATAATCACTATCGATTCTCGACACGCAATTTCTACATTAAATACATTCTACCAATGTCTCTGTGTCACTGTCGCAGCAGAAGATGGAGTAGAAGGAGAAGAAGAACCCAAGGCACCGCCCAAAATTTTCCATCTTGCTCTCATCCACTTCCATTCTAAAAACCCAAAACTACAAATTTTCACCCTGTGACAAACTAAACTACTATCTATTTTAAATCTTTGTTGTTTTCAATTAATCTATGAATGTTGGAAGTTTTTCCCATGGACTAAGGTCAAAGGCAATGCTTTCCTGGGGTCCCAGCCAGGGTCTTGCACCCCCCAGGGCAATTTGAGGGGTTTTCCTCGTACCCTGGACTCCAACAGGATGGGATACCATTCCCTTTGTGCCCAAAAGAGCTGCCTATGTTTGATGTGGTGTCAATGATGGGCTGAACACCGGGCACTTGACCACTTCCCAATCCTTGGCCCCTGACTGGGCTTCCCAGTCTTTCTCTGCTCTCCCTGCTGGCACAGGTACTGAAGTGTGCCATACTCCCCCCAGATCCTCCCCCACTTTTTTTTTTTTTTTTTTTTTTCCCAGCCACTGTCTGAAGTTAATCAGTTCATCTTCTGCCCATCACAGTTCACTCTTTGATGATACTAATCAAATGGTGGGAGGATTTGTTATGGCTGTCAGTGATACTCTGATAAAAGCAATCTCATTCAGTAGGAGGGAGCGCTGTAGGATCTAATTATGGTTTTGTAAGGAATAGATGGGATAGCATCTTACTGGTAGGATGTGCCCTGGAATCAGGAAGCACAATGTAATCATAGATGCATAAAAAGAGATTTCCATTCAGGATTACTAGGACCCTAAATGATGAGGATTTTACTTGTAACAGAGAATGTGCAAATAAGATTTTCAGTTAACAGCAGTGTTTTCCAGCTGACATTGTGTACAAGATTTTTTTTTTCCCTTTTAATGTGGGCTTTAATACAGACATATGAACAGTAAATTAAACAAACAAACAAACAAACAAAAACAATTATGGAAATCAATTTGGACTGTATTTAGTGTGAAAAATAACTCTGTTGTTATATTATTTATATTCCATGCCAGAGAAATCTGGTGCTCTGCTCTCCCAGTGACTCCTCATTCCTTGACTTGACGGGGGTAGTCTGCTCACAGGTAGTACACTTAAGTAAGTCGTACCATTTTAAAAAGTCAAAGCTGGATAAATTAGGACAAATCTACTTCATTAGAATTAAATTGGTCTGATTTGCAGCTTCACCTGCAAATTAGGCATGTATGAACCAGGATAAAACATTTTTAAAGGCACCCACAGGCCAGACCTGTCTTGACATTTATTAGTGACTAAAATCACGGTCCCACTAATGGAGAAGAAGGAGAGGAGGAGGTGGGTGAGAAGCAGAGCAGGGCAATCTCGGAGCTGGGTAGTCACTGCTGGTCCCAGGCTGCTCCCAGTATTGGATCACAGTGTGGGCTACCAGCTGCTGAAGGTGGGCACTCACCCACCCTTGTAGCCCCACAGGGAAGTAGGGTGGCCCTGGGGTGAGGCCCGAGGTTGAGAACACCCTTTAGGAGAAGGAGTTACCTCCCAGCTCCGGGGAAAACTCCTGGTGACCGGCCAGTGCTTGGTCCTTAGTTCTTGGTGCTTCCCTTTAGTTTGTGAAGTGTGTGAATGTGTGCCTTGCTGAATGCAGTCACTACGAATGCCTGGAGGCTGTTCATCTCCTCCCTCCACTTTTTCAAAGATCTGTTTCCAGCCAACACTGTGCCTCCACTGCATATCTCTTCAGCTTTCTCTGACAGTTCACTTTTTTCAAGCTGACCTTGCTTTTTTTCCTGCCTTTAGTGCCTACTTCTAAACCCTGTCTAGCTGCAATAGTTCACACACATGCACACACATGCTCAAAGCCCTTCAAATAGCACGACCCCTTTTGCAGGTGCACCAAGTGCTCAGCTAAATGTTCTGTAACATACTCTAGGGGCAGCTCCTCCTGGTCCCAGGGGCTCTTCCCACAGCAGCTCCCTTTCTCAGGAAGAGAGCAGAATTGCTTCATCCACCAAATCTGGATAAAGAGCCAAATTTACCACTTCCCTCTAAAGTAATTTCCCAAAGACAAAAGAGAAAAAAGCAGGAGCAGAAAGTGCAGCATTTTGTGAGGAAGTTTTGTGTAAGAGGGGAAAAAGTCCTTTCAAACCCTAGTCTACCCACATTTTCAATCAGGGAAAGTACCAAGAGGACACTTTGGACAAGGTGAGTTTTCCCTGCTTCTGTCTGGAGTTGTCTTCTTTCACTGATGCTGGTGGTAGTGATGGACTGAGAAGCAGGGGCAGGAGGTGTGGCAGAGTGCCTGGTGTCCACTGCCCTCCACGGGCACTGCCTGGGCAGGGTCTGAGCTCTACAGCTAACTCCGGGCTCAGTGTGACTTTGTAACCTGACAGGTTAGCCAGTGCCTCTGGCTGTTCTCAGCATGGCACAAATGGCATCACGAGGCATATGGAAAATTTCCCCTAACTACACTAACATGCCTGAATAGGTGTGAAATATCTCTGCACTGCAACAATGCAACAGCTTCTACAAGTATCTCAAAGGAAGGGGCTTAATGTATGTGAAAAATCACTGCCCCAACAAACTTGGAAGGCAGTGTGTCTAAATATTAGGAGAATACATACGATATTCTGAGCTGCAGCATGTTGCCCTTCTCTGCAAGCAGAGAGATCGTTGGGTCCTGCTGCCTGCCCTGCCCAACAGAGCCTGCAGAGTTGTCTGCTCTGAGCTAGTGCCAAGCTTGAGCCTAGTCCTTTTGGTTCCTGAGGGGCTTTTCCTGTGGTCTCAATGAAGCATGAGACCTTCTGAAATCAGATATATATATTTAGAAACGATTGTAAGAAACCCTAAGTGAATGGCTTGCATGATGCCCTCAGGGAGGCAACAAATGCTGGATTTCATATTAGCTGAAATATATTTGCATACAACTCTCTGGAGAAGCCTGCTGCTTGGAGATGTGATGTTGATCTTGCTTCCACAGCTCTGCACTACCACACACCATAATTATCTTTGCAGAGAGTATCACTTCCTCATGCCCCCACAAAACACTCTCAGCAGCAGGAAGGTCAGGCATGCTTGTTAACTTACAGAGGGAGGGAAGGGGAGCTAGACAGTGAGTGGACTGCAAGGACTACAGCTCACATAACATCCAGCCCTCATGCTGGGCAGAAATATTGAGTGGGAAATGTCTTCCAGTGGAAAATGTTAGTCTGACAACATTGAAAGTGCTCTGGGAATGGGCAGGGAGTCAGGTGAGTGGGCAGCTCTCCTAGATTTCTGCACACCTGGTTCCATCTGTCCTGTTGGATCCCCCAGATCACACCTCAAAAGTTGTGGGCAGACCTGAATGCAGAGTTATCTGCTGATGCTGGCGGCTCGGTTCTGATAATAATAACAGCTCAACTGGTAAAATGATTTCTAATGAATACTGGATGTGAGCTTTTTCTTTTCCAACTCTAATTTCAATCAGAAAAATGGTAATTTCCCTCATATTTTTATTGTTGTGCATTCCCTTCCAGCTGTTGTATGAGGCAGAAAACATGAGGCCTTTAAAGGTACAAAAATCTAAATTAATAGGAAACTGTGCATTAATTTTAATTATTGTCAAAGAATGAAGAAAAGGCATCATGCCTCTCCCTATCAGCATTTAAGCAATAAGGATAAATACTGTAATAATTATTTTCCTTGCACAATTGCCAAAGATAATAATTAACACAGTTTAAACCTCACTGGAGACACTTTGGGAAATCAGCTGGGAGGGAAGATACAGCTGTTCAGATGCCACCTCCTTTGGCAAGGAAATCAGTACAAGTCTCTTATAGACCATCATGTTGTTTATATTAGTTGAATGAACTTTGATAAATTGCTTACAGAAGGTGACCACAGCAGAACTGGTACCTATAGCTTGCTGAGCTTTGTTGTGATGAAGGAAGCTTCTTGAAGAGTAGATAGAATAGCCAGGAAGAGAAGGCTTTGCTGGTAAGATTTTGAGGCACAAGGAGATTTATCATCATGGTCATTCATCATGTTTATATATATGCCAATTAACAAATGTCTATAAAATGTCCTGTTACACAATTGGGTATTGCCTCACTATTCTGTCAATATTAAACTGATCCCTTGCCTGCTAAAGAGTCTTGTTTTTTCAGTGTATCTGGGGTTATTCTTTTTGGTGGGTAGAATTTGGAAAAGCCTTGAGGCCTTATAGAATAGACCCAAAGGGAACTTATCACTGAGAAGGTAACAGATGTGACTGAATGAGACAACAGCACTCTTGGCCTAACAGAGGAGTGACTTGGAAAAGGGCATTGCAAGGATCAATGGTAGAGACAGCAAATAGATCCCGATCTTCAGGACTCGAAGATAATTAAAGCTGCACATAAATTAACCTTGCCTAGTAGTTACTGAAGTGACTAGCTGCCTTTCCTCCACCATTGCACAAATGAAGGGAAATGTAGAAATGCAGACTGAAAACAAGGTCAAGGACACAGCTATCCAGTTTGTGGAAATTCATGAGAGATGTGAAAGAGTGGGGCTGAATGAATCTCTGCTTTCAGGTTTGAATCAGTAGTTAGAATCCTCAAATCTTGTTTCTGAATTATCTTTTTTTGAGATACATCCCCCAGTGTAATTTCCAAACAACTAGAATAAATTAATTGGGGAACAAGCCAAAGACTTAAACTGCAGTAAGGAAATCCCTTTGCTCACTGTAAAGAGCAGGTGTCTTTCTCACTGAATGTTACGTCCAAAAGAATATAATGTCCTCCCTCACACAGTTATGATCCAACCTGTAGTGCCATAGAAAAGGGATTGATATTAAATTTAGAGAGCAAGTGATCTTGTCATGCCAGCCAGTGGTGCAGCCAGGCACAGGCTGAGGGGAATGGCTGGGGGTCTGCAGTGCTCTTGGCAATCTGCTTTCGGTAGAACTGTAGCGCTGTAAGCAGCGTGTGGGATCAGACACAGAAGAAAAAATAGCCTCGATGCAGATGCGAACCAGCCCTCCATGTCCCCAGCGTTTGCAATGTGTGCGTTCATCAGCAGGTGTCACTACGCTATCGGCTGCCAAAGTGTCACACCGTGGCTGTGGAATCGCTTCATTTTGAGCCTGCACGAGAGGTTGTTTTGCGCTCCAGGGGTGTTTGCTGAATAGGGAACATTCCTAGATGGATCTTCCTTTCTTCCTCTTTTAACTGGCTTATCAAAGAAGCTACCTTTCTACTTGCTACTGAAACATTGCCCTCAAAATATCTCCTTGGGATTTAATGATGTGCTTGAGACTTCTATCAAGCGTTTGGTTGCTCTAGACAAAATGTTAGTAGATAGTATGTGATTCAAAGCCCCAGAGCCTGTGATAATTAATTCTCCTTGTTGTCTGATGTTGGCATGCTGTGTACTAGCTATTACAATATTAACAGTGTGAGCACAGTGGCAGTGAGTGAAAAGATGCATCTGATGTCTCACTGTGAGCTCTCTATTACCAGGGAGCTCCCTGTTGTTACAGCAAAAGTGTTAGAGAGGAGGATGAGCTACAGAGGGTCAGATAGAAGTGTTGTCCAAAAGATGCTCTGAAGACTGATTCCTACCATAGCTTTAAATGGTCCTGCAGGATAATGCGTGGATTAACACTGAGTTGCCTCTTCCTTATGTGGGAGCCAGCTGAAGATGGCTTGTGGATAGCGGACATTTAGATTTTTCTGAATAGCCAAGCCAATTCACAGATGGAGCATTAGCATAAAGCATTTTCTGTTCGAGGCTGTGCTTGGTTTTGCTAAAAGGGCTGTGCTTTCAAAGTCCAGTGAGTCAGAGTGAAAGACCTCAAGGGCACAAACTCCCAAAGTGAGCAGGTGGAGACTGGGAAACAAAGGGATTGAGATCAAAGTCAAAAATAAAGAGAGTGGCTCATGGATAACTGGGTGGTTTTGTTTGTGTATCTCATTTGGTAGACTGAAAGAAAAAATGCCTTACACATGGTTTTTACAATTTTATTCAATGCCAAATTCAGTAAATACCAAAATTGCACCAGAAAATAACCCTTCATTATTAGTACAGATTTAATATCTAATGGGAAACAAAGATGTAAGGTAAAGTTCCCAAACCTGCTGCTTTCTGGAAAGAGGCAACTTTAAAAAATCATCTGTATTTCAGTTAAATAAAATGCAACTTGCAAATTGCCATCTGTTGTCATTAGCAGTATATTCCACTTATTCTCTGCATTCATTGAAATCCCACTTTTAGGGTCTGGCACTTCCAAAATTTCTTTCAATCCTACTTCTTTGCCAAATATTGACTCCTTTAGAGTCAAACTGCTTTCAACATCAGTTTTTGTGGGTGGTGAATCTCAATGCAGATTTCAATGAGTTTGTACATTACAGCCGCTGACCACACATCGTTTTAAAAATACTAGCAACAACAAAAGGTACAACAATAATGTCTCATCATGATGGAATAACATGTGGGAGTCTTATGTGACTCTCCTTGAATCAGGTCATCTGCATACAAGGAAGTGTATAAAAGTGTTATCTGGAAGTGTCTTTAGAAGCTTGCACTTAGCATTTCATTACAGGCCAGCCTCTTTCTCTGTCATTACTTGTACCTTGCACATTAGTTTTGCAAGGTTTTAATTTACACTGGGGAAAGTTTACTTTGTTGCAGTATCAATGCATGTAGAATCTTGATGCAGGATAGCCCAATCCTTTTATTTGTAGGTGTTTTCAGTACAGGTGGTAAGGCATGCCTTGGTATTTAAGGACTGTTGCCAACAATTTATTTGTTTCAAGAGTAGGAATTCTGAGACTTTTGATCAAAATATTCAGTCCTGGATTGTTTGTTTGTTTTTTTGTTTGTCCTGGAAGCTGACTGTTTTCACTTATAAAAATAAATCTACATGCTGTGGAAACTCTGAAAGAGCATTGACTAGTTTATTCTTTCCAATGTGACTTGTGACACTGTTTTGTGTTGAGCACTGCTTGAATGAGTGTTACCTCCCTGCTCTCTAGTTGGCACTGGTCTCTTTACTCAGAGAGCAAATTTACTCATCTCCATTTTGAGTAATGGAGCTGGGCTATGACCAGCTTGAAATTCTAAGTGCTGGAGGTTAAAAAGGAATCAGTTATGAAAGCTTCTACTCTTAAAACAGTAAAGGATTAAATGCCAGTATCTTCTTACCAGTCCACAAAACACCCCTCTCCTTAAAGCTTGCTCCTGTTCTCTTTCTGAACATTGTTTACAGGGAGTTCAGTGCTTTTTCAAACTTTTATTTGAATATTTTTGGTAAAAGACAATCTTTTGGTTAACTTTTGGACAGATTTTGTTCTTTCTTTCCTTATTTATCTATGTTCCTCTTTTATAATACATTTGCATTTACTTTATCTACAGCATTTTAATAAGATGACAGCAAACCCATTTGCCACAGGAAGAACTGCCTGCTGAGCTCTTCAAAGGTGCAATGGTGCATATGACACTTGCTTAGCAGAGCTTGCCTGTTCTCCAAACTCACATTGTATTTGCCATGTTTCGTTTTTTATGGTTTTGTAAAAGGACTAACCATCTCCTTGCCTGATACATTTGCAATGATTCCTGCTAGCACTTCATGGTCAGGTTTCTTCTGGAAAAATCAGATGCTGAAGTACTGGAAATTTCAAGAGCATCAAAAACTCATCTGCTGCTTCTCAAATGCATTGGTTTCTACCACTGATAGCAAAAAATCTCAAAGAAGCACTCTCTCACATTTTCTGTAGCCTCCTTCTCAAGGTCAAGAGCCTGAAAGCAAGTTTGGAGTTTGATTTTAATATAGGATGTGCATGTCACTCAACTTGAAGATCTCAACACAGTCACGTCTGCTTGCTGGGATTTCTTAAGCCTCATGAACAGTGGCCATTTTCTGAATTTCAAAGTGACCTTATCATACCTGCCATGGCTCCTAGGCTGAAAAGGTCACCTCACTCCTCTTGAGTGGTGTGTATATAGAAAGTCTGACTGCCTGAAAACTTCAGACATTGCTACCTCTGAAGGAAGGAGATTCAGTGAGATGTCAAAGGAATCACAGCTGCACAGACTTTTGCACCTGGACTGACACAATCATAGATCATCTCATATGGGGATGTCTACAGCAGCAAGATCTTTATGATACACTTGTTAGTTTTTATTTTAGTGTTCATATTAGAGCATATCTCTGTGTATATCTGTCCATACTCAGATATATACAACAGATAAAAAATGCATGTAATTGTAGACAACACACTGGAGTCACCCTCTGCTTGTTTGCAGCTGGAACCAAGAGGTCTCAGGAATGAAAGTTCAAGGGACCAGGAGAAAACTTTATTCAGCTCCTTTTGCAAAGTTTAAAATGTTTTTGGAGGCAAAAGTGGAAAAGGCAAACCATCAGCCTTGTATCATCCTCTGTTGGGTAGCAGAGGGGACTAACAAGTAAGGAACAGGCAGCATGTCTTAAAGCGGAGGATAAAAATGGCATAGAGCTGTGGGAGAGAAGCGGGGAGGTTCCCAGAGACAGTGAAAATGACACAAAAGTACAAGGATGGTGATTTTGGCAGGGGTGTAAGTAATTGGTTGAAAGAGAGAGTTAAGGTGCCCAAGGTACTAATACAGCTGTTTAGCACCTCTGTCATGGTAGCCACAAACATGTCACTCCTGAGAGCTGTAGTTCTTGTCTAATACTTAAATCTGAGTATCAGGGCTAAGCTTGTCCCTAAGCCTCATTCTGCTTTCAGTGGATAAGGGAGCACTTTCAGAGAACAATTCAGGTAGTTTCCTTTGACTCAGACTTTTAAGGTGGCTTGCGTTCAATTTCCTGGGTATATGTTTATCCCCATTAGATATCAAAATAGCCATTGCAGTCACTTGGTGACCTGAGACAGATGGAGTTATGTGGACTGAGCCCCGTCCTTAGAACATGTGCAAAAATGCACATTGATCCATGAGGACTCACAGTTTTGGCTACAGCAATTGGGATATTAATGCCTGGGTATTAAACTGCATTTCATCAGGTGTTATTTTTAGTCTGACTCCTTCATATTTTAATTTGCAGGAACTGCCATGGAGCATGAATCAATTCAAAGCACATGAAGAGTGAAGGAAGAGTGGAAGAAATATCTAAAATAATTCCTCCCATATAAAGTTGTTCAATGGATCGAGTAAGGACAAATGGTTCCTGTAAAAAGGCAAAGAAGGCTTTTGGAGTATTATAGTAGTATTATGTTAAGTAACATGCTTGGAAAATGTGTGATTCACTCATATTTTCATCCAATTAGTTCATTATCCTCTTTTAGTGTGTCCCACATACCCCAAAACCAGGCTGAAAGCCTCGACCAGTTTTTGGCTATGAACACCTGAGAGAGGTAAAGGTGAGTTTTTTCACTTTGTTCTTTGAGCTCCTTCAATAAGTGGCTTTCAAATGTTTGCCAAAAGTCTTAAAGCCATATTTGGGCAGTGATTCCTCCATATGCACAATGAAAGCAGATTATTTCCCTTTACATCCCTGGAGTCCCATATCGACAGAGAAATTTTGGTGGGATTGAGTGTATGCCATGTGATTCGTGTCTAATGCTTTGCTATCTTCGGGCTTTCAAAGCTGACAGTGAGAGCTGACAGTATGCTGCTGTTTTGGAATTCACCATGAAACAAATAAAGAAATCTTAGTCTACTCCCATAGTTAAAAATACTAAGGTTTTCTCTCTCTATCTCCATCTTTTCACAGAATTTCTCACTTTTTTTGTTCCTTATCACTTCTCAGCATATTCTAGAGCTCATGTATGATTTTATTTTTTCAGGAGCATTTTAAATGACTCCAAAATCATTAATTACAGTGATCTGAGCCTTGAAGAATAATTTCACTCAGAAACTCCCCTAAATCCTTCCTATTAGGGAATAGGGGTTCCACTTCAAAGGAGAGAAAGCGAAATTTCTAGGTGGTGCCAGTGTGAAATTATTATCAGAAAACCTTCTAGTCCATTGTTTTCCCGATGGAAATACTACTCACCTGCCTTATTCTGGCTGGTCAATCTTGCTTTATCTCTTGTAAGGAAAATGGTGTTTAATTCATATGGAAAATCACTCCTAACACCAAATACTGCACTGGAATTGAGGAGGTAGATCCAGAGCTTTGTATTTAATCTATAAATCCTATTGCTTATGCTGCATGTTAGTTTCTTCCATGGCATGAGTTGTAGAGGATTTTGCATCACCTAACACAAAAACATCACCTCAGCCTTTACCTGGTATATATTGAANCATGTTAGTTTCTTCCATGGCATGGGTTGTAGAGGATTTTGCAGCCTTTACCTGGTATACATTGATATTTGACCACATTTTAAAAATTCTTATAATCTGGGACCCAATGGAACTGGAAATATCTGACAAAAACTGCTCCCAGAATTTCTTTGTGGATGGACCTTTAATCACTACCCCTGCAATGTAAGCTTTGAGGGCAATTATCTCTGCTCCTGGGATGTCCCTCTCCCAAACCTGTTGACTGTCCCAGAGTTGTGCTGTGTGTTTATGAAGGTTTTCCCCTGCAGGTGTGCACAGACTGCCAGGCTGTGCTCGTGGCAGGTGAGAGGCAGTCCTGTAGTAGGTGACATCCCACGTTGGAAATTGCCTGAAGACATGAAACATTTAGACTTTCTCAGGGGACTAATATTAAATTTCAAGTGTTCTCAGGCTGTCTGGACCTGGCAGACCTTCAAGCTCACTTTTAATATTGGACATAGACTTTGCCTTCATAATTATTTTTTTTTACAGCTGGTATCTCTAACTGCAATGAGCTATTATCTCCTTTCATATTGGCTATATTTGAAGGAAAATGTCTTTTACCACGTTTTAATATTTACTTATCTGCAACTACACAGTGTACATTTGTAGAGCAAAAGACATTAAATGAGTAGATGTCATGAGTCATAACACAGTTAGTCCATCACAATACTTTTTTCTCTGAAATTATTTGGGAATGAGACAAATACTATTTTTACACTCTCCCTGCAAAAAACTGATGCAGTGTAACTCAATAATTTTTTTGCCATGCATCAGTAAGCTGGAAAGCACAAAATATTTACTTTCAGTTGGACCCTGTTATTACTGTATTGAGCAAAATGAAGAAATTTGCAAATGAAATTATCTGGCTCCTTCATGCTTTCTTGTTTATAGTAGACAAGGTTATTGCTTCACAGATTTCTGCTGACTAAAATGCCAAAGCTGTCATGATATTTCCAGGAAAATTATTATGTAAAGATTAAAAGACCCATGAGATAAAAATACAGAGGGAAAAGCAGTAAAAGCTGAAAGGGAGAAGAACCAGGAGGAAATAGAGGATAGAAATGAAGAGGAGCAAGGAGATACCTAAGAAGTTCTATCTCAGGCATAACTTCACACCAATTAATTCCCAGTCCCTGTTGCCTGCAGGGATTTCACAGCCACCAGAACATCCAAGGAGGAGCTGCTCTTGCCATCAGGCAGTGCAGGGGATGTCTCTGAGCCCTGGCAGCGAGAGGCAAGGAGGAAGAGTTGTTTTCTCCTGGTGAGCAAATGCTGTCCCTGGACTCTTCCTGCAAACTTCTTGGCATGAGTGGGTAAAGTCAGCCTTGTGAGTTAGGAGCTGCACAAGCAATAGGAGATTGATAGTTCAATAAAAAGCTCTCTTTGCATGTTCAGCACTGTGCAATGTTTCATCTTGCTCAGCAATAAGACATTTGATCCAGGTAGAAAGTACCTCTGCCTTCAATTTCTTGTCACAGCAACTTGACCATGAAGTTTCCATTTAAAAGAATAATCTATCTTGGTTTAATATGCATTTGCAGAAAGCTTCTAGATAAATTAGTAATAAAACTACAATATAATTATAAGCAAACACAGACAAATTCATCTTTAAATCAGTCGACATTTAGTTGCAGAAAAAGGTAAGGAGTTCTTGGTGAAAGTTAAAGTACATCTTCCAAAGGGATCTGCAGCTTCAGATGAACAATATCAATTTGTGTGGATTTTAAAGGAGCTTAAACAAACATTTTTGAAAATCCAAGCTGCAGGCCTTTCCCTGGAGTGAGTGATAATATAAAAGAGCAAACAGGCATTTTGCCACTCCTGTGCTTCAGCAGTCCAACTTCTCCTTCAAAACCATTTTAATTCTGGCTAACTGTAGTGAGTACAGAAAGGAAAATTAAACTTGAAACAAAGTCCCTGACCTCTAGTAACACCGTGTTACAGATCCTCTTGTCATTTCCCCAAGTGGTCCTGCACAAATAGGTGACACTACACAATCTTTCTTTCTGGCAGCCTTAGGAAGGTTTCAGCAGCCATTTACAGTTGTAAGTATTACTTTTGTATCAGCAAGAAAAGAGCAGAGACACTTAGAAGCAGCTTTATTAATCTCAGCTGCTGTCAATAAACAGTATCTCCTTGTTGCTGGTAATAGCATCACTTGGCAAAGAACATTACCATGTAGTTTGTCTTGCTATTTTTGTTTCAGAGCCAGTGGTTGGAAAGCACTGGACTTAACAAATGCTCCCTAATATTTTCCCACTTGGGTGTTTCTGGTTTTTGACATGTGCATAAGGTGATCAAAATGCAACCTGAATTAGGGTCTTTTACTGTTCAGAACCTTTCATTGACAAACAAACCAGTCCTTTACTCAGGAAGATGTAGCATCGGTGAGACGTAACAATTTTTATCAAAAGTGAGAAACCCAAACTTAACTCATAACAAGTCTGATTTGAAAATTTCAGTTGCAAGTCTTTGTACACAATCAATTTGGATGCAAAAATGTACCATCTAAGAGCTGGTTAGAGCATGGTGCTAATAACACCAAAGTCACAGCTTCCATCCCAGTATGGGCCATTCACTTAAGAGCTGGACTTGATGATTCTTGTGGATCCCTTCCAATTTGGAAAGTTACATGAAATTCCTTACTTCTGTGATGGGAGTTCACAGGCACAGACAAGCCTAACTGTTGCAGCAGCAGCAACTCCCTTTTCCTGTGTTGCTCACAACATTACAGTCATTGACAATCATTCTTATCTGTCCTATTGCTATGTAGTGGGAGGTAGAGCAGTGAAAATATATATCCACAGGGAAATAAAAGAAAGTAGAATTTCTCTAAAGATTTCTCAGTAAGTCTGAATCCAATTTAGCTTGCTGGGCGTGCTGCAGATGGAGTATGTGATTTGCAAATCTCTCAAGCAGGAGCCGATTTGTTACTTTATTTGACTATTTTACCTGCAATTTCACTCACAAACTTGTCTGTATCTTGTAAATGGGGTCTATTTATCAACTCAGATCTTCCCTGGTGCTTTGGTGCACTTTTATTACCTGCTTTGCACTGCTCTTTGGAGCCTTGCTGCAGTGCCATCATGTGCATATCCACCCCTTCCTCACTCGGAGCTGAGCATGAGATGCTCCACTACATCTGAAAGCAGGTACTGCCTGTGAGATTTTACATAGTTTTCAGTTTCACTAAATTACCCTGTGATGTGATTTGGTAAACTCACTGCAAATACAAGATGTGTGGCTTTGGGGCTCAGCAGGGAGTTCTTTCCCCGCTGCGTTTTCTGCTTGGCTGTGATCTGACAGCAAATCTAATGCTGTTGCTTTTATGGGCTTGTACGCTATTATTTCAAAACATTGGGGAGCACAGAGATGATCTGCTCCTCAAATTGGGTGGATGGTTTTAGAGAAGCCTCTCTGAACTTTAGCCTTTCATGCCCCTATGTGCAGCAGTCAGGTGTGAAACATTGCTCTGCATTCACTTGTACTGCTGTCAACAAAGAGGAATTACCAGGAGGTGACCATGTTCTTCACAAAAGACCATGACATTTCAGCATTTCTGTGTACTGATGCTGATTAAAGGTAGGATAGGTGTTCCCTGAAAAGAGCCTGAAAAGAGGAGGATGTGTTTGCCTGCTGTTGGAATTGCCTCTCCTGCAGCTGTCTCAAAAGGTACCATAAAAATTCCTCAGCAAGCAGGGACTGAAGCAAGATGTGCTGATGTTACTGAGCAGGGTAGATTTTCACAGAGGTGCTCTCTGCAGAAGCAGCAGATCCTGGCATGGCCTTGTTGGGTAACTCTTGTGTGAGGTCTAGAAAAGATGTCCCCAGAAGTGGCTCTGCTCTGTGTATGTCCATGGGACCAGGGCTCAGTGCTTGGCATGGGTCTTAGGATCTCCGCACTCAACCTAGGTTAAAATAAGAGCCAATGTTTAGAGATGGTTCGAAAAGTTGCCAGACATGGTCTTTTTAATACAATAATTGATCTTACCTCTTAAACAAATTGCTGACACCATCACCTGCTATGGATATGCAGTTACTCCTGCCCAAGTTCTCTGCTGCCTGGAGATAGCACAGCAGTGTTCTCAGCTCTCCTTATGTTGCCATGAAGCTTGAGCAGCATGCAGCATTTCTCCCAAGGTCTCTGTGAACCCAATCTTATGATTATGGGGTCAAATTATGGTCACACAATTAACTGCTCCACCTCCAAGGTGTGACTAAGAGGAGCTATGTGACCTGCAATGGATTGCAGAGAACTAATTATTAACATGTTCTGTGAAGGCAAAGAAGAGAGAGAAAAATAATGAAACATTCTTTACTTTGATTTTTTTTTAAGGATTGCCTCTGCTCTTGAGGAGTTTGGATCACGTCTTGGAGCTGGCAATCTTCTCTGGAGGTCTTGGTGCTTTTTTTTCCTACTCAGTCACTGTTAGTTCTCATTCTTGGTTCAAGAAATGATCTGCCTGGAGTGTACAGGGATGCAGGTGAGCTGCACAGTTCAAGAGGAATCCTTTGGGCCATTCCTTTTTTTTTTTTCCGAGGACACTGCCATATTTGTCCTTCAGACCCTGATTTTCTCATAGTGCGTCTTGAAATTTGATTCAACTCTATGAACAAGAAGTGAAGGTAAGGTTTCAAAGTTGAGCATTCACACAGGGAAAGATCCTTAGTGCCACACAGCAGGGTCTGCAGACCTTGCTGAACCTTCTGACAGGAGGCTCACTCGCTTGTTTTCCTCCCCACCTGGCTGTGCCCTTTCTCTACATCAAGTATTGCTCTTCCACAGTTGCTACTCTGGTATCTGCTGACTTGTCTGCTACCCCTGGATGGTGGGAAACAGTTTTCTTGTCTTCTACCATGACCTCCTGATGTTGAGAGTTTTTCATCTGATATTAGCAGAAGGATTTTTCTGACAGTTTTACCACAGTCCCGTTTCCATCTAGCATTCCCTTGAATCCTGTTTTGTCAGATGATGCTGCTTCACTAAGACTGGATGATTTACTTTTGACCAAGCACAGCTAATCCTTGAACAGCCAAATATTAATGAGAGGAGCCCTGAGCTACATCTGACAGTGTTATTTTTCCTACATAGACAGATAGCATAGATAATTTTGGAATTTCTCTGTATGATGATTTTGAACTTTGACCAGAGAAAGGAATCAAAACTGGATGTTTTGTAGAAAAGTAATTATGGCTTGCAGCTGAAATGTGGGTTTTCAACTCTTTTCACCTTTGTCTGTTACAAAAAGAGTGTCATCAACCTTAACTTTTCAGGTTTCACAGAAATACCTATTTCTCAAGAATGGTTATTCTGCCATCTCCCCAGGCTATGCATGGAGGGGTTACTGTAAACTTTCCCTGCATTTCCTTTATTCCACATGGGAATGTGAGCTGGAGGGTTTGCATCCCTTTGAACTGTGAGTGCTGGGGGCAGAAATGGGGAGGACAAGGAGAAGTGATGTATGGAGTGGGTGCTGCAGTCACAAGGACAACCTGACAGAAGGAAGATTTTGCATCAACCCAGATACTTCTTTGAGGTTGGAATTAGAAACATAAGCCCGAAATAAAGAGCTTCATAATAACTGGAACCAAGCCCTCCTGACATAGTAGCCTAGTACACACTCTTTAATTTTACATCTGAGTTTTTGTACACCTTAGGTAGGCTATGACCAAATGAAAAGGAAGTTTGTACTTTGTGTTGCCTGGCTGGGCATGAATGATGAAACTGCTAAATCTGGTCTGGCCTGACAGGAGGGATTTCTGTTTTCTTAATGAGCTAATTATATTTTTTCTTCCAAGTCATTTGCATTATTACGTGACTAGATGTTCAATACTCTCTAACACATGGCCAGCATTGCACTGTGAGCTGGGAAAATGGCCATATTCTCATTGTCCATTTTAATTGGGAAGCAGACAAATTACAGTTTGGCAAACTAAAGCTATATGCAAATGTTAATAAGCACCTCTGCACAAAATGAAGATAAACAGAAGCAGAAAACATCTTGCACGTCCTGTCATATATTTCAGAGCAGCTTTCATTCCTAAAGACTTCCTCAGACTAGCCATTCATGTAAACAATAGCCAGTATTTATGTAATTTCTGCAGAACCCTTTTGGTACTAGAAGACTTTCAGTAGTGAAGGCTGCCTTCTGGAGACTCATGCACATCCAGAAGAGGTTTGGCAAACGCCCTGGCAAGGGTGCAAAGAAGCAGTGGTTCCCCATCAGCACCCTGGATGAGGCCACCTTGATTCAGGGAAGCAGAGAAGAGGCTCTGCTTTGATGTACACAAACTCTGAAGTGCCACTTGCCCTTTGGGTTTTTTGATCCTGACCCAGACTGGTTTTAAATAAAGATGTAGTCTTGCTGCTCTTAAATCTGGGAGATCTGCACCAGAAAATCCTGCCCAAATCTTACCTGATTGAAAAGTGAAAAACTTCTGAGAAAACTTCTGCATGGGGAGGGAGGGGAGGAGAGGGGCATGGGCTCACGGTTGCAGCTTTTCTTCCATGCCTGAGCAATGTTAACATCCCTATTTTGGGGCTTGTAAGCCCTTGTGTGTCAATCTGGGATACCTTTAGGGGATGACCAGGATGATTCAATGCAGAAGTCATTAAATGTACTCCAGACTCAGCCCTCAGGAGCTCTGGTCTCTAGAACTAGGTCAAATTAAAACCAGCCAAAGCCACTGATATTAGCAGTGCTAAACGATAGGAAAACAGGACAAAACAATGTGGGAAAATGCTCTCCTTAGTATGTGTGTGTGTGTGTGTGTGTGAAGGAACTCAACACCTTCTCTTTGTTATTAAAAAAGCACAAATTATACACATACTTTTCTGCAAAGAGAGTTAGATAATTTAAAAGCAGATTCTCCTGTTAAATGGACAGATGATTCTTCTATTGCAGCAATAATTTTAATAGGATGGACAAACACAAACTCTGCTTGTTACAGAGAGGTGTAATTTCTGAGATCACCATGAGCTGATGTTAAAGGTCGTAGTGGGTGGTGTGTAGCCTTTCATACACTGCCATAGATTGCCAAGGAGCCTGCAAGTTTTTCATGGCAGACCAGTCACAATTATTAGAGAATTCAGCAACAGAAAACATCAGGGAATGGCAGGCTTTATTTTTTCATGCAGAGTATTTATGCTTTTTATAATAGCTAATCCATCAGGGTAATTTCATTGCCCAGGCAGGAATGCAGGCAGCAGACTATTTCAGGAGGGCAAGCAGCAGTCCCATAGAACAGGATCTTGTAGATTACATTTTTGCATATAAGTTTTCAATTATCTCCACGCTTTTGCTGGATGTGTGCAAACCCCTTTAGCCTGTCACACAGCTAATCCAAGTCCAGTGAAACCAAAAGAGGAGTTCCCCTTGATTTCAGTGATCTTTGGATCAGGCTTTATGAGTCACAGTTGATTCATGAAAAAGACCCACTGCCAAAATGAATGTCAGTGGGGTGGATGGTCACGTGCTATTTTGACGTGCTCCGTTACTCCTAAATACTTCTGCAGCTGTTCTAAACTGCAATGTATGACACTTTTCCACTCAGAGTTGCTAGAAGGAAGACCTGGGCTGAAGAGGCATAGGTGTCAAAACTATGTACATGGACATGTTCCTTGTGAAACCAGGGCTAAGAAAACTGTTCTGACATGATAAGCCTCTAATATCAAGTCAGGATAAAAATGCCACCTATTGAATCTATTTCTCCCACATGCATTTTTTAAAAATCTTCTTTAATCCAGGAGATTTGGTGGCATTAATTCTTAAAGCAGCAGTATATCAGATACAAAGGGAAGTAGGACTTTTTTTCTAGCATTGATAAACAAAGTGTCAGTCTCTGCCAAGCTGCACAGGGTGTTGTTTTACTCCTCACTACTTGTACTGGACTGTTCTTTGCCTGACCCCTTGCTGCTATGTGTGGTGTCATAAGCTTGGAACCAGAAAGCAGATAACTCTTAGCTGAAAGTACTTGTTCCAAAAGAAAACAAACTTTTAGGATATTTTTACTTGTATGAGCTTCTCGATCCACTTAAATTTCATTCTGATAAAATATTAGAGGGGTTGCAGTACCATTAGGAGTCTTTATGCACAGATGAATGGTATTTTTGGTGTGGTTTTTTTGGCTACCATAACCAAAATTAGCAAGAACAGCTTGTGAAAGAAAAAAAATTTCAGTAGACTACTCCCACAAGGAAGCACTCTAAACAGATGAACAGCTTCCTAGAATCTGAAGGACATCCAACAGTTCACCACTCACCCTGAATACTGTACCTTTCACCCTAGATCCTATCCCACTTAGGGCTGCAAATTAACACATGAGCATTCAAAGTAGATGAGTTTTTATTAATCACCAGTGTGGGGCACTGGTGGATGCAGGTAGGAGTAGGAATGCTCTGGAAGTTCTGCTTGACATCTCATTAATGGAAGTCTCAGCGGAAGAGGCTCTCAGTGAATCCCATGGCATTCAACACTGGGAAATAAGTCCTGCACCTAGGGAGGAACAACCCCATTCACCACTGTAGACTGGAGGCTGACTGGGTGGGCAGAAGCTCTGCAAAAAGGGATCAGGGGGCCCTGGTAGACATGAGCCAGCACTGTGCTGGGCTGGGCAGGGATTACCAGTAGGTCAAGAGAAGTGTGTTTTCCCCTCTGCTCAGCACTGGGGAGACACATCCAGAGTACTGGGTTCCATTTCAGGCTTCCCAGTACAGGACAGACATGGACATGCTGGGCTGAGCCAACCACCCAACCAACCATCAGAAGAGATGGTATGGAGATCAGGGTGCCAAGCTCTTCTTGGCAGTGCAGTGGACAGGGCTACAACAAGCCACAAGAGATACGAGCTGGAACTGGAGAAATTATCATTAGATGCAAGGGGAAAATCATTCACTGTGAGGCTGGTCAAACAGAGAAGAAGACTGCAATAGCTGAGAGATGTTGAATTTTTGTATTCAGAGTTTTTGAAGCTCTGCTGAGCAACCTCCTCTCACTAGTCCACCTTTACATGGGGGTCACAAGAGCTGTCCTCTGGAGGGCCCTTTGAGCCTCTGTGGATCTGTGACAACGAGCTGCTGAATAAATCTTGTTCAACACTGCTGCCAGTCTCCTTGTCTTCACATCCTGAAAAGCCTTGGCAGCAGAAGAGGCCACGGCAGCTGTCATCAGGAGAAGGAACAGCTCCCTCCAAGGGCCAGGCCTGCCAAGTGACACTGGCACAAACTTCTGACACTATCTGAGGGGAAACTGGGGAGTTAGCAGACTAGAAAAATCATGAGCAAATGCTCAGAATCTGAAGTCATTGTAATGGAAACAGATAGAAATTCTGCAAACCTTTCCTGAGAAGTTTCTTTTCTAAGTAGTTTCTAAGTTTCAGGTGAATCCACCTTTTGCACTGCATCATCATATGCTGCCATGCAGAAGGAGTGGTAGCAAAGACACCATCATTTATCTATGTTTCTGTGCTGCTTAGAGGAGCTGAACTGTGGGCAAAGTAATCTGGAGGTGTGGAAGCATTTCTGTTTGTATTTACAGCTCTGCTATAGCACAGATGCTTAAAAACGTTCCACTTGGCTAAAGATATTTTATATTCACAACCAAAAGGAAATACTTCACTATTATATCTTTTGCTGACTTTTGCCCAGAAAAGATATAAATTGTTTGAAGACATAAGGGGCTTGTCCCTGGATAACAGAGAAATCCTGATACTGACCTAGTGTCCTTGTTTCTCTCCCTTCTGTTCTGTACTGCTCTGAGTTAATGCCATAGCAATAAGGCAAATTACCTGAGAAGCAACAGCCTTAAAAGAGAAAAGCATTTAAAAGTTAGCTTTTCAGGTAGAGTTTCTTTCAAAATGTTGGTTTGAAATGAGGTACAGTGGTATGAATTGTAGACAAAAAAACCCAAAACGAAACAAAACAAAAAAAACAAAACAGAAATCATCTTAGGGATGGGAAGATGCTCTGCCACAGCAAATGTGCCTTACTTTGTTTTTTCTCAAAATACATCAGCAGTGATTGCAAAAGAATCTGAGGAGTGAATGCAAGCATTGCAAAAGGACATATGTAAGTCAGGAACTGAAATCATCTACATGCATATAAAACTGGCATGAGACAGCAGGTCATATTCATTTCAGTGCCCTGGAAGGGGCAGGCAGTTGTTTCACCTCTAATTATGCAGCGTATTTTTGACTGAGATTCCTCCCTCCTTCAATTGCACTTGTTAAAAGCATTTAAGCACATGCTAAACTCAGTGTGTGAATAATGCTGTGTTCACTTCACAAAGGCACTAATGACTTAATCTCCTTAAGACTCCTATTAATTCTTAGGACACTTATTTCCTACTGTGGGAAGTACCGTGACAAGCAAGATTACAACACAGTGGACAAAACTCCCTGCTGCAGAGTATAGGAGATGGAAAGACTTCTGAAGAAAGCCTCTGTCATACTACATCAATTATCTGAGCCTGTAATATTGAGGCTCAGTTTTACTTTCATGTCACTGACACAAAGCTTGTAGGTATGCGCCCATGTAGAAAAGATGTGACAATAAATGTCATCACAGGATACCCCATGCAAAATTCTTTCATCTAATTGGAAACATGAAAGGAAAATTATGGGAACATCACTTCAGCCAGAAAGGTGTTCAGCTCAGAAACCTGCTAAGGAAATTTGTCTTGATCATAGGCTTGAAAGAAGAAGCTGTGGGGCTCCTGGGATGCCTGGTACTCCTCTCTGATCAAAATAAACTGCAGACTCTAATGACTGTCCTTTCAGAGATGGTCTATTTTAAGACAGTGGAGTTACACCAGGAGGAGTGATCACTGGAATGACAGCATGCAGTGAAGCAAGGCAAGCCAGGATGAGAGCTGAATCATCTGCAAAGGGATTCCTTTCATGCTCATGCTTTAGAACTGGACTTCACATTAAATCTTGTGAAACCTGGGGATTGGGAACAACTGACAGCCAGAGGCTCAACAGTTGCATTTGTGGTGCTGAGATGAGGATGCCCTGTGGCATGATCCAGAGCAGATTTAGCATTCCTACAGAGCCATGTGTAGAGATTTTTCTGTCTGCTATTGAGTATCTACTTAAGTGTGTTACTGAACTGGATTCTTAAATGTAAAGGTGTATTTTGTCTCCAGGGAGCCTGTGGTGAAATGTTTGGTGTTTCAGTGGCAGGGAATTTGCACCCTGTTTTGTCTCCTGCTTATGAGTGAGCAACCTCTGACTCTGTGCAAGACCTTACAAATCACTGTTTGTCCCAGTGTAAGTCCAAAGTGCTCATGTGGCTCTTCTGGATTATGGAGCCCTGAAATTCCTTCTTTTAGTGCATTCCTAGTGGTGGTGGATTTTCCCACAACCTCACAGAGCATTTCTGGGGCAGTTAGTAAGCATTTGCCAGTTTTGCCTGGGTTCCCTCAGTCATTCTTCATTGCTTGGGCCATGTCCCACAATGCAGCACAACTGCTTTCTGCCATTATAATGTTCATTAGGATTTATTTTTGTTCCTGAGTACACTGTCACAGCTATTCATGAAATAGAGTAAGTAATGTATAAGCCTAAACAATAATAAATGTGATCTATCTCTTCACATGTATAACAATATAACTAGAAAAACAATATTTCTTTGTGCATAGGATTCACTTTTTCAAAGAGAATTTGACTGGGTTAAAAGACAAATGATAGTTAGACCTGCATGACCAGATAGGAATCAGAGCTGCTGTGAGTGCTTCTTTGCTGCATTTTTAATGGCTCCTTCCTAAAATTATATGGCTCCTTCCCAAACAACACTGGGACTCAAGGAGTAAGATGCAGATTATCCCCTTTATGAAATGCATGAAGAAGTGAGAATTGCAGGTTTGTTGGCACTCTTGGTCAAAATGCATTATAAACAGAAATATGTAGTAATATCTGGTCTTTGAGAAAAGGTGCTGCCTTTTCAGTGGTCTCACAACCACTAAAGTTCTTCAGAGTTATCTCAATCAGTCAAACCTCCATCAACTCATAAGAGCCATGATTACAAGTGGGATTATCTCACCTTTGCTGGGTCCTTTCCGCTGCTGAAAACTCACTCTACACAATTATAGAAAGCTGCTAGAAACTAGTCCTTGGAACTGAAATTAAGGTACAAAGCCTTTGTGCTCTAGAGAAATAAAAAATGTGTTATTTATATTATGGTATTTACAGTATGAATTATAATTGTATGTAATATATACACATAAATATGTAATTGTACATTGTATACATTTATCCTGTTTAAACAAACACTAACTGCAGTTATATCTTGCTTCAGTAAGTAGAAAATAAGCACTGAAAGCATTTGCATGAAATGGAGAACTGCAGACAATACTTTAAATCTCTTATCTTCCTTTCAAGAAAATTAGGAGAGGTAAAAGCAACACAGTTCAAAATGAAGGACCAAGACCAGGGAAATATTCACTTGATCTATAAACAGACAAGTCTCCTTTTTACACATCATATTTCCTTTCTTAATGAACGCTCAGAGAATTGTTTTGGTTGGAAAAGATCTTTAAGATCATTGAGTTCAACCATTAATCCAGCACTGACAAGTCCACCACTAAACCGTGTCCCAAAGTGCCACATCTCCATGTCTTTGAGTTACCTCCAGGGGTGGGGACTCAACCACCTCCCTGGGCAGCCTGTTCCAGTGCTTGACATTCCTTTTGGTGAAGAAATTTTTCCCAATATCCAATCTAAACCTACTCTGCAGACTAAGTTAAAGTTTAAAGCATAAGTTTTTGAGCTTTGCTTGGTCTTTTTTAACAAACTGGTATGAAGCCTGACACTTCCTCTCTAAAAGACACAGAGAATATTGGGATTTCAGCTTTAAAAATGGTGTCTGATGAATTTCAGTGTAAGTGTGCAGGATTTAACAAGCAAATGGGCAAGCCTCCAGTTTGGCCTGAGCAGAGCTGTGGCAGCTCTCATCCAAGAGAGCCTTGGACCCTTCAGGCTTCTGGGATGGTGCCTTCTGGCAGTGATGGCCATGGCCTCAGCTGGTTGTTCTGACACCTTGATTGCCAAATTTTCTATTCTGGACATTTTTATTGATGCTATAATCCCTCTATTTCTTGCTACTGTCCTATTTTTGCAGTGCTCCTGTTGCCTTGATTGTTCTGCCAGGCCACCATTCTCCTGCCTTGCCCATCAGCTGCCCCCTCACCAGGCAGAAATGCAGGAAGTCACAGACAGCCAAAACGATGGGAACCTCTGCCCCAAACATGGATCATTTGGAAAGCCAAAAGAGGGTGTGTGAATGTGTTTCAGGACCAGATGTGGCTGTAGCAATGTGAAAGGGGGATGGATGCACAGGCCCTGTCCTACCCCCAGACAGCCCTGGACTGCCCTGGAAAGGGTTGGTTCTGCCTTTGCTTTCTCCTCCTGCTCCAGTAAACCACCCCCTACAACACAGCAGCTCTCTTGGTGCCTCTCATAAAAAATGTGGGTGATGAGAGCTGCCAGGTATGCAAGAATAGGGGGCCTCTATGTCTGTTCTTCATAATTCAACAGTATGGTAGCAAATAAGTGCCTCCCCAGGTCCTCCTTGCAAAGTCAACCCTCTAAGCCCAAAATGCTGACTGACTCCTCAGATTGACCTCAGGTATCATCTGGCTACCAGAGTTGATTATAAGGGTGACATCTTTTTCTATTTCTTACATACACACAGATCTGCCTTTATCTTTTGTGTCTATATTTGGGTTTTCTCTGCTTAGCCTGGCCCTGCAGTCCCTTCTAAAATGTCTATGAAGAAAGCCTGTGTTATTAGTTCAGTAGCATTCTTCAGAGGATTTCAATCCAGCATGATAATTTTCACAATATACATAGCCAACAGATGTGTTTCATTTACATACAGAGCCTGAATTCAACACTGATCTTTATGTGGGAACCCTTTTCTGGCTATTAGTTTTCAGTATCTGCAGTTGCTGTTTGTGTCACAGTTGACTTTTCAGAAATATTTCCATGTGAAATTTTTGTCTGTATGAAAGGAAGATCAAACCAATTGTCTGAGCCATTTTCCTTCTAATGGCTGTGTTGGCATGACTGAAACCTTGTGGTCCTGGGCCAAATTGCTGCTGCCTATGAACAGATGCAGGAGGAGCTGGATCCACTTGGCAGGTGGAATCCAGAGCCACTAGTCCCACAGACTGCACATTTTGGGCTCATAATGAGTGATCTTCGATAGCACTGTATTGTATTTTCATTTGGGATTTCAAAGTTGTTCTTAGCTGTCACATTTGGGGACATAATCCCAAAGAAGAGCAGGAATGATCCATTACTGAAAAAGTTGGCTTAAGCTGAGATGCAGGCAATTTCGCTGGCCTTGACCTTTTTTAAAATGCATGGCAAAACTTTAATTTCCTTCCCACCAGCTGTTTCTGGCTGGTTTTGTTTATTTGCCTTTGTAGACTAGGAACTATCTGGGGCAAAGTCTGTGCTGTGTTTGGTACTTGCCTGTCAAGACACACAAATCATTGTGGATCAAATGATGTCTTCATGTGCACTCACACTTTGCTGTGCTCTCAGCAGCTTTGCTAGGTGGAAATGGAAGCAGGATTTAACTCCAGAGACTACAGATCTGTGTGATTGTTTGAATATCTTATAAGCTTGTGAGTTTTGACCAGTAGTAAGTGTCTTGAGGGTATGAACTTAAAAGATAAATTAAAGACCCTAGTAATATATAGAGGGTACCACTGATCCAGGCAGACACTGAATGTTTGGCACTCAAACCCCTCTGTGGCTTCCATTTCCCCAAGGGAGATTGGTTCAAGTGTCACTGCTTTTATGGGAAGTTAATGGGAAGTACAGCTTTCTAAGGTCCTTAGTGAAGTAAGGTGGATGAGTTCTATCAAACTAGAACAAAGATGGGATGGTAATAAAGGAACTCTCGTAAAGAAAATGTCTGCAAAATGTGAAACTCAATAGGAGGGACTCCAGAGAGATGGAGTTACTATAACTGCTCACGGAGAGGCTGGGTTGTGCCTTGCAGCACGTCTCCTCTTCTATTTCCTGCTTTCTGCACTTGACAGACAGGCAGCTGAGGGAAACAGCTCTCATCCAAGTGCAGGGTCATTTGTCCCCCTGGTTCTGTGAAATTCAAATTCCTCAGACACAAATCTCTTTCTGCTGTAAATGACAGGGAGGCCAGGTTACAGTGGCAGTTCAAGGGAGGAATATCTCACATCCCATAGGGAGAAACACAGACAGGTTTCCATGCTCTGGGGAGTTTTCTCTGTGCCTGGTCTCACTCAGAGTTTATTTCCTTGCTTTATTCATAAAATGAGGGCTATTTCAGGGCCCTCTGATGTGGCCTGAATTCATGCCTATCCAGGTAAAACTTCAGAAACCTTGCCTATTCTTTTCCCTGTTTTCACAGCTTGTTTAGTAAATACACTGCTTGTCCCCAGAAAATTTGTTTTTCTTATACATCAGTATGTTGGCGTTTCCCTAATCAGTTTCATCTTTTTCTTTCAAATCTTATTTTACTGCAGGCCGAGATTCTTTAGCTCATAGAGATTTGCAGTGACCACTCTGGAAGTGTGACAGCACTGGAGCAACAAAAGGAAAGGAAGGATACCTGAAGCTTCCCTGAACTACACTTTGGCGGCCCCCATTGAAATGACACAACGAGCAGACCCTTCTTGTCACCAGCACTGCTGCCAGCACTTTGGCCCTGTGCAGAGCATGGAAGAGCTCCCACTGACAGCAGTGAGTGCAGTGTAAAGCATGGGGGATAATTTCTATGCATGTCACCTTGCCCTTTTTTATGTGCGCTTGTCTGATGCAGCATCCTGGGATGAAATCCCACAACATCCTCTCTGCCTGCTGCTGGTGCCTTTAGAGGAGCTGCCTATTTGGCCAGTCACTTTCCACCTCCGTTGGCAAGTGGGGTGTGCAGAGGGAGGGAGTTAACAAGATGCAGTGTTTCCAGCCTCCTGGCAGCTCACATTTTCAGGAGGGAGGGATGTGGCTGCCTTTCAGTGCATCCCAGCCATTTGCAGTCCGTGCATCAGTCCCTTGGAGTAGCTCTCATTCAGTTGTGCTGTGATGGGGAGGAGGTGAGAAGCAGAGTTAAAATAGTGGCTACTCAGCCTTGAAAGGCAGGCTCAGCTGTAACCAAGCAGTTTCAGAAGCCAGTTAGGTGGGAGGCACTCACAAGGCATGGAAGAGGGTACACAGGCATCTGCCTGGGCCTGAGCAAAGGCATGCTGAGGTGCCAGAGGGGCTGTAGGAATACTCAGGTCTTCACCCCTGGGGGAAGAAGATCCTTCTGCACTGAACATGGGATGTTATGGATGGCTGGACTGCAGATGCACCCTTGCCATGGATACAACAGTGTGAATAAATTAAAACTGTCTTGTCTTTGATGGGACTTGAGACAGTGTGTGATACCCTGACCAGGGCACCCTGAAGCTGATGGGGCCAGGAATGCCCTTGAACCACCCTTTTGGCATGGAAAAGTAAGGACTGATCTCCCTTCGGCAGGGAGGTAGTGGGAGCCTTGCAACACGCACAGAAAAAAATGGATTAGTTTTATTGTTCCCAACATAAACATTCCTTTGAAAGTGCTCCTGCACTTTCACAGCATGGCAAAGCTGCAAGTGAAGCAAGTGCTAAATCAAATTCATGACTTTTCTCACACAGCCATGAGAAAAGGCACAGTTATACTGAAAAAAGGAACACCATCAGCCCCTGTAGATGTGAAAGGCTGATTTACACCCCCTCTCACACTTATATGGCCTCAGCAACAGCACTGGAGTTGCATAAGCAGTATTTGGCCCCTGTTTGGTAGTTTATTAGTTATGCACATAATTAGGAGTAATTCTTTGACAATTTATCAGGAGAACTATAGTAAGAAAGACATGACAAGGAGTCAAGGTGTATTTAAAAATAAAAGATCGTGCTACTGGCTTCTCCAACCACAGGCTAGTGGATAAATTGCCTCTGTCTATGGAGACTGCATATACCAGATGTTTGATATTTGAGACTCCTGCAGGTGGCTTTTAAAGACATGAATTAGACACAATAAGTTTCAGAGTCAATAATTTCTGTTACTCATTTGAAACATGGTCTGGTATTTGCAGAATAATTAATAGTGTTATGATTCTAGCACAGTGGCTTTAAAGAGTCTTCAACAATGTCTATCACTTGAATAGGGGAGGAAAGATAATCTTATCTGTCCCCATGAAAGAAAGGCTTTGGCTGTGCTTCTCATCATCCATTCATAAACTCTCTCTGTTTTAGAATATCTTTGCAAGAAATCTGCCAGGGTGAAGCTGAAAAAACACTTCTAGAAATAGGAATTTGAAATGTTTCAACAGATCTAAGATGAACTTATTTTACTATCCATTGCAGGTGAACAAACACCTTATCAACACCTCTTACCTGAAGTGCAAAATTCACAGTAATAAATCTCAGATTGTGTCCAACAGCAATGCAATAGGCTGCTCTATCCATAGTAAATAGGTAACTATGGAGACTGATGAACATTTAGCTGCAATCAAGGAAGAAAGAGTGAGGAAATCAAAGTTTTCTTTTCTCATTTGCATGCTTTAGGTATGCTTATATGTGCTGATTTTTAACAGCTGTCTGAATCAGTTGAAGTGTGCACCAAAGCCAGGTCTATAATCTGCAAATCCCACCTCAGGCAATTTTCAGTGAAAGAAATTAAAGTCACTGTAATGCTAAAAACTCCACTAACCTGATCCAGCAAGAGACCTTAGAAGGAAGGAACTCTTCTTGAATACATATCTATTTCATGCTCATTATTTTCCAGTCTATTTGGGAAAGGAAAAATATATTACTTGAGAGCTTAACACCTGCTGCAGCACTGCAGAGCAAAATGCAGAGGCTGAGGAGAACAGCATGAGGGGTCTTTCATCACTTGCTGCTGCTGGCCCTCCTTGCTCAGAGGCCTGAGCTGGGAAGATTGTTAGGGAGTATATTTGCTTTTGTATTCCTGAGTTGTTTCACTTTCAGTGAGAGGTCTGAACATGTATCCAGAGAGCCCCACTGACATCAGTGGGGTAAATGTACACAAATCAGCCTCACTAACATAATTCCTTTCGTACTGTTGTCATCAGCAGAGAACAAAAGCTCAGACAGAGAGATCCTAAGCTGTTGAGTGTGATCACAGTAGCTAAAAACTGAACAGGTGAATTTTGCAGCATCCCAAAAGGTCACCTGCTGAGCAACAGGCAGGCACAGATTTGCATCAGGCTGTGAGTTGTGTGTGAAGTGGGGAGGTATAGCACGCTCACCCCATGGGTTTGTGCTGGTGGGTGCTCCAGTGAGGTCTCCATGTACTTCTGGGGATAAAAAACTAGCCATGTTTAGCCATGAGAATTAACCTGAAAGGGATTCAAAGGGAGCAGAGCTTAAAAATAATCCTGAAAGAGGGCAGAGATCAAGTGTGGGATCCTACAAGCCAGTGGGATGTGTGAATATGCCTAATCTTCTATCTGGAGCTGACTATAACCTCTTCCTTCAGCTTTGACCCCTGCACCTTCAGGTGAACTCAAATATGAAAACAGCACGTGGCTGGTCTGGACCACCTCACTCCAGGTAGGCATTTTCCCTATAGAAATTGCTCCTCTGAAACTCTGTGTCTTATTTCACATCTCAGTGAGCTCCATACTTGCAGCAGATTAATGGAAGGTGTTTCACTGGAAATTACTCATTCTGTTAACACTCAAGTGTTCTTAACAGATATTTTTCAGGAAGCTCTCCCCTCTAGACACACAAGTCTGAGCTCGTATTCCTGCTCTGGTTTTTCACCCTCCTTTGTAGCTGATGGGGGGAAACAGGAGCATGTATGGATGAATCACTGCTCTATGGAGCATATTGACCTGGGACAAACCAATTTTCATTTCTCACTGCTGACATTTGAGTCAGCAGACGCAAGAATTTCAGTTGCTTTGTCAGAAGACTCTCCCTTTGGACCTTTTCAGGTCTCATTTCTAGGGCTGTGTTTAACCTCTCTGCAGCCTTAGGCTGTTTTTCCATGTTAATTTACACACTAGGAGATATTTGAGAAGGTAAGTCACAAGGTAAAATCTATAGTTTTCTACCTGAAATTCTCCTCATTATTAGGATCTGTTCCTCGGTCAGAAAAATTGTTAACCAAGTTCTTTCCACTTGCATAATTTAACACTCAAATTCTCACTCCAGAGTTTCTGCAGTAGATACTTTTTATTAATAACACATATACAGCCTCAGCATCATTAGGATGGCATCTAGCTAGAAGTCATCCCAAATTCTTACTTTCATGAAACAGTTCTCCTTGGTGGGAGCTCATGCTGCCTACCTGTGTACCTCTGGTATTAAATTTTTAATGGCTTCAACTATTCTTTCCATAAGTAATACAGACACAAGGATTGGTCTTGGATCTTAGCCTCCGTAATTTCTTGTATATGTATTTCAATAGGTAAGTGGGATTTTTTTAATATATACCTACATACATTAGCTATACACATATATATTTAAATTTCAATATGTATATATAAATATAAGATTCAGCTGAATGTTCACAAGTCCAGTCAGCCTGATGGGATTCATCCTAGATACTGAGAGACTTAATGAACGTTATGCCAGGACTGCTCTCAATCATCTACCACAGGTCTTGGGAGTCTGGGAAGGTCCCTGCTGACTCAAAGTTAGCCCAGTGTTATTCCAATTTACAAGAAAAATACCTGGGGAACTACAGACCTACTAGTTTAACATCAGTTCCAAGAAAAAAATATGGAGGAGATGATATTGGGTGCTACTGAAAGGCGTTGAAAGAACAATGCAATGATAAGGCACAGTCAACCCCATTTCACAAAGGAAAAGCTGTTTTACTGATTTGATAACTGCAGTGAGGAAACCCACCTAGCAGATGAAGGGAAGGCAGGGGATATAGTTTTTCTAGATTTTTAGTAAGGCTTTTGATAGTATCCCTCACAACATCCTTTTGGACAAGTTGTCCAGCTGTGGGATGAATATATTCACAGTGTGCTGGTTGGATTAAAGGGCTCAAATAGCTGTGGTGAATGGGGCTTCATGTGATGACAGTCACCAGTGCTGTTCCTTGGGGTTCAGCTCCAGGACTAGTCCTGTTCAATGTATTTATCAATGATCTGGATGCAGGACTTGAATGCTCCATTAGCAATTTTGTTGATGATACCAAGCTGGGAGGTGTTACTTACCCTCTTGAGGAGCAAGAGATGCCTCAAACCTTCATCAGGGATGCTCAAACTTGACATTAGGAAGCATTTCTTTACCAAGAGTATGGTCAAACACTGGAACAGCTATCTTATTGTGGTGGTTGATGCCCCAAGCCTGTCAGTCTTTAAGATGCATTTGGATAATGCCCTTAATAACATGCTCTAACTTCTGGTCAGCCCTGAAGTGGCCAGGCAGTTGGATTAGAGAATGGATTGTTGCCAATTCCTTTTACTGACCTATTATATTCTGTGCTATGCTGTATTATGCTATTCTGTTCTGTTCCATTTTCGGAGGGGTTATAATGTTTGGAAAACCTCTACCCTACTGAGCATGACCTTGATAACAAACACACATAAATATGACCTGAGGCTTGATTACACTTTATTTTATTTACCTGCTCTCCCAGACAGCAAAGATTTTATGAACAGAGCATTTTGTTATGCAGCTGCCTCTCCACTGCCTGCTGAGGTGTGAAGCTTGGTGGAGAAAGTAGCTGTGCTTTCTCTGCAGAGACATCTGCTGGGTGACTGCTCTGATGTCTTTATTTCTCCTTTCAGTCTGAGGTTTATCCCTTATTTTTATAAACTGCTGGTGTGATTATCTGCTCTCGAAATTGAGCTCTCAACACAAGCCAAGTGAAACACCATCAAGCCCATGACCACTTGCAGTGATGAGTGATTTGCTTGTAGAGGGTTTGAAGAGCAGCCTGGTTGCACGCTGCCCTGGCAGCCACTCCTGTGACACTGGAGGATACCCTGGGGTGTTGGAAACAGCTCACACCGTGCCCTTTCTATAGCTAATTTATCTAATGGATCCAAGGTGAGGTCTGCAGTCTTAAGGACCATTAACTTCTTCACACTGTTTCCAGCTCCTCGCCCTCTCACATGCCAGCATTTATATCCAGACCCATCAGTTTCCTGAGGATGCAGCTGTACCAATTCTGTCCAGCTTTAATTAATTGCTATAGGGAAGACATTAAGATGTGAATAAGAGCATAAAATTCCTCCAAAAGCTTACCTGTCGGTCCAAAACAGCAGAGAGGCAAACCAAACTAATTTCCAGAGGGATTTCTTTAATCTGTGGTCACTGGACTTACTAAGGAACAATTTTCTTCAGTGAAAGAGTAAATCAAATAGAGTGCAGCTGAAGGAATTTAATTTTGTAGCTATGCCCTCCTCAAACTTTTTCCAGTGGATGGATAACTTTTCCCACACAACTGTGGACTGTAATGAGGATCTTCTACATATTGTCTACATTTGAGGCTGCCTTTCTTATTTCTCAGCATAATTTGTTTCTCCTGTCCTCCCTTTTTTCCAGGCTGGCATTGCATTGATGTTTCTAAGAGATGCAGCATACCCTCTTCCTCTCCTCTTTTTTATTTTTCAGACTTTATGTTGACGCCTTGCCTCTTTATATTTCTCTTCCCAACTTACAAGTTGGAAAAACTTCTCTCACCTTTACACATTTTCTCTTCACAAATTGTTTAAATCAGGAAAACCCCATGGGATTCCTTGGTGTTTGCTGTCAACTAAGTCTGTTATAGCTGGTAAAAGGTAAATGCTATGAATTAATCTTTCATGTTCTTTCAATAAAGTTTTTAAAAAAACCTTTGAATTTATGTCCTAGCAAGCAATATATTCTTTTGGTTTTCTTCTAGTCTTTTACCTTAGATTTGTAAGTTGAGTGCAACATTCTCAAAATTCTATCCAGATTGCATGGGAGGGAAAAGTCGTTACAAAATAAATTTTACAGACAGCCTGTTCTGGGAATGTGTTTCACACTCCTCTCCTGTGGGCAGCTAAAAAAACAAAGCCACAGAAAAACCATAGTAAGAAAGTGTTGCTTTGTAGTGAAAATTTTGGGGCCCTCTGTTTAGAGCAATTGAAGGCAGATATTTGAACTGATGCTTCTCTGACCTACAGTTTCATAAGCTGCAATGTGAAATGCAGGGGATGTCAGTCTGCAGACCTGGGGGTGCAAACAGCTACATGGGGAAGAAGCTTTCAATCAATAGCACCCTTCTGTGCTATTGGAGGGCTGTGTAATTATGGCCACCAAGTAACTACTGCCCCATCTGGGCCTCCTGTGTTAGGGGCAGCCCAAACAGCCAGTGCCTCACAGCTCCTGCAGGGCAGGACACAGTGATGCTGTGCTGGGAAGGGGAGGAAACTGGCAAGTTATGGCCAAAGGCAGCTTTTATAAAAACAAGGTATAACACTTTCACCTCCATGGCCCAGCTCCTGAGACATCTGCAAAATACTCAATCATCCCTGGCTGGGCTGCTGAGGAGCACAGGGGATGTGGGGACAGGCAGCTGCCAGGGACCCCATGAGTGCTGCAACAGCTTATGCCCCTCCTGGGTGAGCAACCAGCACCTGGTGCAGGTGCAGCTCTGTAGGGTCATTCTTGCAGAGCTCTGGAGCTTTGATCTGAGTAAAAAGATGCTCCCAGGACTGCTGTGACTTGAATTATGTCAAAAAAGGAAATTGCTCTGGGATGTCATAATGATGAATTTGGCAAATGCTGCATGAAACATCATCTCTGCAGCCTGGACAAATAGCCTGTCACTATCAAGTGCAAGAGTAGCTGGGATGAAGGAGTGGAAGTGAACTGCAGTATTTCCCTTCAACACTGCATCAAACTGAGGTCCCATGCACAGGCTCTGCTCTACCCAGTGCTGTGTTTAGTTAAAAGCTGCTCCAAAAAAGTTAAAAGCTGGGGAGGAGAGGAGCTGCCAAGGACCCGTTCACTCTGCACCAGCTCTCACAGATCAGCTTGGGTAACGGCCACTCTTTGCTCTCTGCTCCTGCTGAGCTCTCTTTAGCTCCCATGACCTCTCCTCTCTGCCACATTCACCCTTTACCTTGAGCTGTAGCCAGAGGAGAACTCAGTACAATGACTAAATTCAAGTGGCAAATGCCCTTTTGCACATTTCATGCTGGTGAATGAGTTGTTTTCCCAGTGGAGTTCATAGAGTTTAGAGGAACAACAAAAGCTCTCCTGGCAAACTGCCATGAAGGAGATTTCTGTGTCTCTCCAAGGCCATCTCCTGGCATGGCTCTGCCAGCTGAACGTGCAATTTCTTTAATCCTCAGGCTGATATAATTCTGAGGGCAAAACCCCTTAAATGTGTATTCGAGGTGTCCTTGAGCCACCGTGCTCGGTCTGTGTGTCACAAACTCTTACCTGCTACTCACCTGGCAAGAAGAGTTGGAAAAACCAAACTTGTGCAGGACATAACTCTGTAAATAAAGCCTGATCTGAAGCCAAAAAAGAGCCAGGATCACAAGAAATAAGTTATTCTGTGGCTAAGTCAGTGGCTGCTAAGATATATGGATCAGAGGAGGTAGAAATGCAACTGCAGCAGTGAGAGGAACAAGGCAAAAGGTGTCTGGGGATGTGTGCTTGTTTATGATTAGTCCATGGATTATGGAGTTTTGTATCTAAAACTAGCAATTACTGACTGGCTCTCCACAGAGAAAAGAGCTTAAAAATGTAGCAAATTTGGGATTTTAAAATAGGGCATAATTTAGCTGGGAGATCTGCTAAGCTTTATATCATATCAGAGCAAGTTTTAACTCTTTGCAGCCATACAGCCAACTGAAAGAACATCCTTTCTTTGTCTTCACCAAGGGCTTTCACAAGATTTTTTTTTCACCAGTTTGCCAAATATCCTGTGTACACAAAGACGTTTTTGCTAAATATCCTGTGCACACAAGGACATCTTCTAGCCATTGACTTTTAAATGTATCAGTCTACACTTCTGATCTTCCCATATCCCCACAATTTTATGTGTTCCGGATTCCCTCTCCTACATTATAGTGTTAAACTGTTCCAAAGAGTTCCACAATTCAATCAAATATTGCATTAAAAAGCACTTCAATTTGTTTGTTTAAAACCTACTGCCCAGTTACCAGATTAGATGGTCACAGTCCTTGTATTGTGCGGAGAATCAATTGTTTTTCCTTATTACTTTTATCTATCACTGTAGCACCAGTTCTTGTCTGGGCAGAGTCCCGTGTCTAATCTCTTCTCTGCATCCTGAAGAATCTAAAACTATATTTTTCTGCTCTCAAAAGAAGCTTTTCCATATACCTTATCTCTGTAGTTTTCAAATTTATCATATTTTTAAGCTGGGATGACTGACACTGCAAGCAATATTGGAGATGCATTTATATGCTTTTATAAGGCAGTGTAATCATGTTTCCCATTTCCTTCTCTCTCCCTGAGATGCAGAAAAGGCTGAACATTGCATCCTGAACACTCATCTGCTGCTTCTACCTACCCTACCTAGACTAATAAAATATATTAAATCCAAATACACCAACCTGTTGTACTCCACTGCAACAGTCATACTGCTGACCACGTCTCATAGTCTACTTGCCTTTCTCTGAGCACTCAGTGACATTTCCAGACAACTAGTCACATTGATATCAAGAGTTTTTCTCTGGCTCATAAGGGGTAATTCAGAGGCTGTGGGTGGGGATGTTGCAGTCAAGATAATTTTCTCCTTGAGTTTGACTATGCTTTTATTTGCACTCAATTTCACCTACAAGCTTATTGCCCACTTATTTAGTGTTCTGGTGACAATTCTTGCAGACAGTTTTAGATTAGACTATCTTCAGTTATTTTGTATTATCTTCAGGCTGTGTAGCACATATTGCTACTCCTTTTCCATCAGCACATTGAACTGTGTCACACCCATACAAGAATGGCTGGTGCAGGTATGTACAGAATGCATTGAATGGTCCCAGTATACAATCTCATGCACCCTGTCAGTAACCTGGTTTTCAACAGTTAATCTCTGTCTTCTTGCTATTAATCCTGTATTAGCCTGGCAAAGAACTTCCCTTCTACCCATGGCAGACCAATTTCTTTTAGAACTGATGGTAGGAAATTTTGTGCTGAATATCAACTGGGCCACATTTTACGATGTGTGCCTGCTAGTACTCACACATTTGAAATGTGGGTTTTGAAAACATTGCCTGTAATCCTGTAATCTCCTCCTATGAAATAGAGAGGTTGAATGTAGAGAGGACTAGCTGCCCTCTCCATGATGGACCTAGGAAATGAGGGCGATTTATGCAGCTGCCATCACATCAGAGCCTTATGTGTTGTGGGTTGCAAGGCATTTGCACAGTGTGGCAGTGGCAGGTTGGCTCAAATGATGGGAAGGTTCAGCACAACCAGACTAATGATGGGTGGTGAAAATTCAGATGGCTGAAGACAATTACTGAATTTTGGATAGGCTTTGAGCAATTTAATGAGTTCAATGGCTGTTCTACCATCCAGAAATTGGTAATACATTAGCGGATGCACTGGAAGTAACGTTTGAGAGTCTAAAAATAGGCTGCATATACCACTCCTTCTGCTTCCCCTGGAGTGCTGAGAACATTCAGTACTTATTAAAGAAGGCATTAAAAATAAGTTGAGGTCTGCATATTCTTTTTTATGAATTCCTTTTTGAAAAATACTAGAGCAGCCATTTATAGCTGTTCGAAATTGTGACAAGTCACTTGACCAGACAAAATTAAAAGGAGGGGATGTAACCCTCACTAGGCCACAAAACTTACTGCTGTGCTGGAATCTGGGGGTTCCTTTTCTGCATGAAACCTCATCCTCAGCCTGATCATTCTCAGCAGCTATCCTTACTACAAACCTAGAAACTGGCAAACCTTTGAAGCAATGACTTGTAGAAGAGAAACAGGAGAAATCTCATTTCCAGGCAAAAGGCCAAAAGGACAATTACAGGGTGATATTTTTTCATGTGACAAGAAAGTAAGCCTCAAGGACTCCCTTTTGAATTTTGTTACAGGGACTGAAGCTGCACCTGCACCAGCCAGACCAGAGGTTTTGGTCACCAAAAAAATCTATTGTTATTACTGTGAGCCAAATTGTCCTCAGGGGCATTTGGCTTCAAAAATTATCCAAGAAAATCACATGTGAAATCTGATTCACAAAAGCATTTAAACAATATCAACTGCACCTGCATGTTATCTAAAGCCTTGGGGCTTGTGTTTGCCTGGTGTGTTCCCACCTCCAGTGTGGTGTCATGTGGAGAAAACCCAAGGACCCAAATAAAATTTCCCACAAAGAATTTAGCACAGACAAGAACAGCAGGTGAATTTGTGCTTTCAAGTCCTGGAAGATGTATTTGGGTTTTAGAGCAACAGCTTGCAGTCTATGTTTCGATGGATTTAAGCAACTGCTATTTTTACTCTGCAGATATTTTTCTGCCATGCAGAGGTTCCTCTTGAAACTGAGCTCCCCATCAGGCCTGGAGCTGGATGAGGGCTGAGTAGAGCACCTTGGACTTCACTCATGCTCCCTGCTCCATGGCCTCTAAAGAGCATCTTAGGCTGGAAGGAATCAACCCTGTCCCATCAAGGTGCTGTTGCTGGGGCTGTCAGTGGAGCTGGCCTGGCTGTATCATGTGTGCCACTTTAGATATAAAATCACTGCTCTACTTCAAAGTGTGACACTGGATGTAAGAGAAATGTAATTCACCAAACAAGAGAAAGACTGATCAAAACCAAAGTACCAACAAGTTGTGTCTAGTTTTGGGAGCACCAAAGTGTGGCATTTTGTATCCTGAACTACTTTTATTTTTTTATATTGAATGATAGCATAAAGTGAAGCTGATGAAAAGCCCTGGGTTCCCCACTGAGTGTCCTTGCCTACATGCTCATGACTCCCACAGCCCTAGTCCAAGAGATCCTGTGTTCACCCAGCCTCTTGTGCTGAGTGCATTTCCTTGGTAGGTGGAAGTGGGTATTTGAACCACTGCTGTCTAAAACTGATCTCTCTTCCAGGTAAGGTGCCAGGACATTACTCTCACCCTCCTTTAACCATGTTCCATAAGGAAAGTGAACAGCCTTGTGCTTACTCAAGTCAGACAACCAAAAGAAAGGAGGGATTTAAGACTTTTCTGGGTATGAAGCAATGAATTTTAAGTCTGTGCCTCTGAAGTTCTTCACCAGAGCTAGATATTAACAGCTGATTTCTTTTATTCTAGAAGGAAAATATTTTCAAATTTCCTACAGCCTCCACTTTCACAGCTTTTAAAAATTAAATCAATAACTAAACAGAAAGAAAGGAAAAAAATACTAAAATCCTGCATTTAGTAAAACCGTACAGTTTTAAGTAGATTAGCAGCATTTCCCTTCAGAGCCTCTTTTTACTTTTTTTCTACATAAAATTCTGAACACGATAGGAATTCCCCTGATCTTGTGAGATCTTTTGGCATTTGCAAAGGACTTTCAGGCAAGCTGTTAAACAATGATATTTTCCTTTGTAATTGGTATTAAAATATTCTCTCCCTCTGCTTGTGTATCAGGGGCAGACAGAAAAGAAGTTTTCTAGATCCAAAATTAGAGGGAGCCTGGCAGTATAGATTAAAACCCTAATGCTGACATAGCAGTGTCACATTTGGAACTTACAATAACTTTAGCACCACAACTCTCCCAAGACTGAATCTTCTGAGTACAGGGGAAAGGAGTTACTATAATTGGAGGGAAACTTTCCATCCCTTCCTGACATGCACTTACTCTACTGTGTCTAATAGCTGAGCTGGTACTCTCTTAGCAGCTACTAGTAAATATCATAGGTTAAAGATCAATTTATGTCTGGTATGATGAATATTTAGTTACTTTTACTTCCTATTTTTGGCATAAAAACTTCTCTTGGTGTCAAAAGTCACTTAATGTTGTGATGGCTCCCTTAAGGGCTATTACTGTTGATCTTGTATAACCCAAATACATGTGCTTGATGGAAAGATTTGTAAGGTATATCCTGATGGAAAGATTTGTAAGGTATATCCATAAAATGAAGTGTTACTTATTTTCCAAAAGGTTTTGAGGCTGCAGAAAAACACTATTTATGCTACAAATTACATCAGTGGTTTCCAAAGTAGTTGAGTCTGTGGACTGCTTCCAGCCCACAATGTCTCTTCCAGATGACCTCACAAAGTCCTCATTGCCCACATTGAAAGCACCACTGTCATTACCAGCTCTCTCTGTGAGCTACTCACTGCATCTGTGCAAGTCACTGGAGAAAACCAGATCCATAACATTGGTGACCATTGAGCTGTTCTGAAATCTTGAAAATCACAGATCCTGCCCTTCATTTGGCTCCCAGTCTCATAAGAAATCCAAGTATAAATACTTTGAGTGCAAAAGTTAAGAACATCCCACTGCAGTTTGTCAGACTCCATGCATTGGAATTTCTTTTTTCCTTTCTGAGTTGGAGAAGTACAAAGCTGACTCTGAATTATGCATGCCTACAGTAAATCTTGCACTGAATTAAATCACTAATCCTGGTGTAAGTGCTCCCTCTGAATTAATTTTTTAATTCATTTTTTCTCCTCGGTGCCTTTCTGTTTGGTTGATTATGGTTTTAAAATTGGCCTGAGCATACTTAACAGGGAAAATAATTTTACCCATGTGTCATTTTGCCTAATGCCATGCTATTAGTGTAAAATCCTTACTACACAGAAATAGCTGAATGCGTTCTCTTTGGCAATTCAGAATTACCAGATTACTTCAGCTATCCCAGATCCCAACAGCAAACATGCAGATACAGTCTGTGTTGCAGGAGACATCAGCCACAGCGAGTAACAGCAGTAGGGTGACCCTTCCCTCTGCTCTGATGCTGCCTAGCCAGCCTGACACTTTTGCTTTCACCTAAAGGCACTACTCCAAACTCACATCACGCCTTGGGATGAGCTGTGAGTTACCTGAGCTGAAGTGAAGCAAAGAGCATGGCCCTAACAAAGCACTGTCCCTGCCTGTGTGCATCCCTCAGCCCAGCCATTAACACTGGTAGGATGCTGCAGCCCCCTGGGAAAGGGCAGGCCAGCCAACATCAGCAGCTGCTGAGGCAGGAGGATGAGCCATGAACAACATACTGCATGTGCATCCCAAACTTGCCCTTGAGAAGACACACATTTCCTTCAAATTTGGGATCCTCCTCAGTGCTGCTGCTTCATCCTTCATCTCCAACTTGGCTCTGTAGTCTCACAGAGACTGTGGTAGTACTGTTGCTGCTGGAGCTGGTCCCATACCACGGTGTCCACAGAGGCCCACAGGGCTGTACCCTTGTCCCTCCCTGCGGCCACTGGCAGGGGTGCATGAGGCACTGGGGCTGCAGGTACTGCCCTGCCAACACCGAGAAAAAGGAGGAGTGGACCCCCTCTTACATCTGTTTGCTGTCTGCACATGATTCCCATCACTGCCACATCCAGGGGACTCTCTGCAGCAGGGTTGGGTGAATGTTAATTAAACTGATGCCAGCTTTTATGTGTCTAGCTGATAAGGCAGGCCAGCAGTGCTCTAAATTTAGACTTGTTGGGAGCTGTTTGAGCAGACAAACACAGACAGAGCCACGCTGAGGTTTCCTGTGGCAGCATCTCCACTCACAAAATGGCATCAATCCATGGCAAATGGGCTCAATGAGCAGTGCAGGACAGCCCTGCTAAGGGCAGTACTGGGGTTTCATCTTAATAATATCAACTGGTCAAGCCTTGAACACTTACACTCCCATGGTGGATTGTGTGGATTGTGTTCAGAAATGGAAGATGCAGGAAATGGCTCTTTTTTAACTGGGTAAATGATATAAGAGTAGAAAACTCATCCTAAAAAACCAAACAAACACACAAACACACACATATACCCCTACATTAATTGAAAATCCTGACTTTTGCTTGAGATTAACTTGCTTACTGTGTTTGCCTGAGATTGATGTTGACCTTTTTCCTGATCAGTTGTGTCCATAATTTAAAATATGACCAGGAGGTGGGGGTGGGAAGGTGAGGTGGGGGGCGGTGGTTGTAGCTTGTTTTTTTTCAGGAGTCTCTGATGGTGTAGGCTCATCTTTGTGCTTACATCAGTTTTGTGGAGCACCTAAGGCTGCATGCCATGGGTGGTTTCTGCAGACTGAATTTACTGAATGTGCTTCACATTCTACTCCATCTTGAGCACCCAGTCCATGGTCCTTGGAGAGGCTGTCTGGTGAAGAGCAGTGTGGAAATACAAGTTAATGAGATGAAGAAAGAGCAGTAGGAAGACAGAAGAACATGAAAGTTGTGACAGAGTCTTCAACTTGCAGAGGGCTTGTGTATACTCCCTTGTATGCTTCATTAGAAAATAATTAGCTTTGCGTTTCAGAGAGAGTCAACAAGTAAGTTTGATAAATGCAGTCAATTGCCCTTGTAAATTGGGTCTCTGGCACCAGAAATAGTGGAGTTTCTGTAGGATTCGAGTATCCAGGCACTTTTTCTCCTCTTTGGTACTCCATTGGCACTGTTTTTAGAAGGACAGTATTTGTACCTATGGATTTTTACCAGTACTTCTTTCAGACTGCACCAAAATCCTGACCTTTCATGTTACCTACACTTTCCCTTTTATTCAAAAATGACATATTGTTTGAACAGGAAAGGTTATTTTTTTAATCTAACCTGATCTGTAGCACTGTTACAAACTGCATTTTTCATGTTTTCACATTTCAGAATTTCCACTAAAGCCTATAATTATTACAGCTTTAATTATTCTGTCATTTAAACACTTCTATTTCCATTTTGGCATAATTGGCTACTTGATTGTAAAATACTTCCTTTATGACAGCATTTTCCTTGATAGGGTCCTCTGACCCTCACCCAAGAAAAATATGTTTTTCCTTTCCTTGTTACTGCAATTATATCAGGAAATGATGGCTCGCTGAATGATATAAATGTCAGTGAATATTGTTCTCTAGAAATCGATTTGTCCCTTTTCCATCCACAAGCAAAGTTAGTTGTTTGCTTGAAGGGGTTTGAATTTCACATCAGCAAGAAACCTCAGTGCCAAATCACCCTGACTGGCTAACCCACGGTTGCTGAAGGACTGAGTTGCTGTTGGATCAAGATATGGGGACATCTGTGCAGGTCAGGACATGGGGATACCCATGCAGATCACAGCATGGGGACATGTCTGCTGTGGGGATATCTGTGGAGGTCACAAAGTGGAGAGATCTGTGTTGCCAAGTCCCTTTACACCAGCTGAGGAGCTGATCCACACCCACGTGCGTTGGGCATGACAGGTCAGCAAAAGGCCTGGGTTCTGTGAGCTCTATATTTACCATCTGTAAAGCCATTTAATTCCTCAGGAAATTAAGTTTTTCTGTTTGTTTAAAACAATCTATGGGAAATAGTAAAGTGTGAAGTATAGGACAAAGGGCTAATAAACAGCCTGTGTGGCCGACAGCTTTGTCTGCATGGTCCGTCCCTACAGGGCAGAACCCTCTTGTTGGAGAGAATCAAATCCTTACCCGCTGGTTCAAAGACATTTCCCTGAAGTCAGTGAGGAAAGAAAGGAAAACAAGCAATTTAGGGGAAAAAAATGGTCTGGAAAAGAAGGGTAAGCCCTTTTCTCAGAGCCTTCTCTCAAAACACATTTTCAGAGTGAGTAGATAGGATTCATTGCACCATGTCATCATAAAGAAAACATTAAACTGACCATAGAAATTGCACTCTGAAATTGCCTATTTCTTTTCAGTGATTATAAAAGGCAGTGTCCAGCTACTAGAACCAGCTCAGACCTCTTCGCTGCAGAATCTCAAGTTAGATGGTGGGGCTCTTCCTGTGCTATGAACACTTCCCGGTGATGGCAGAGTGAGGATTGTGCTGTTTTTCTCCTTTTGTTAAGGATCTCAGTATCTTTAGGTCACCTGGAGCAGATTATGATGTAGCACCATTTTATTTTATAATGCTGGCTGGCATATACATTATTCATGGGAGCAGTAACATACAGTGCATGATTTAAAGGTGGTAATTGCTCATCTGTATATTCTAGGGAATCACCCTGCTATTTAAAATACTCTGAAGCTCCCAAGCAAAATCTATTTTTTCTTTCAACTGGAAACACATTTGGCTGATAAATGTATAATTGCTGCAGCATGCCAAGAGATGCTTTAGCTAACAGGAATGTTGTGATAGTAGAGGCAGAAATTCAACACTGTATCTTAAACATAGGGCACAAATTTCAATCTAATCTGAAGACCATAAATAAAAAGAGTAAGGTTTGGCATAGCTCATATTTTTCGCTCATATGAAATTGAATCTTGAAATTATAGAATAATTTGGGTGGAAAGGACCTTTAAAGGCCACCTATTCGCAGCCTCCCTTCAATTTGACATCTTGAACTGGAATAGGTTGCTCAGAGCCCCTTGCTTGCTCTCCTTAAAGTACTAAAGGTGTTAAAAGCAATGTTACCACCTGCCTGAGAAAAGTAAGCAGGGATTTATGGCATCTGGCAAGCTCTGGGAAATTTTGATCATGATAAGGTTTCAAGTGAAAGTGAGGGTCATTTCTGGCAGGAGCAGAACCACTGGAGAATGTCATAGTCTTTGGAAGAAACCTGACCTTAGGGAATGCAGGTATGGAAACTAGGACAGGCTGTGAGCAAATTTATTTCTTTGTGTTGTGCTGGCTGTGGGTTGTGTCACCTGTGCTAACCAGCCAGGTCAATGAGGCACACAGAGACATTTGACCCTCCATGAGATGACAGAGCTCCCCTTTAGCACACCACTACATAAAGCAAAGTCTTGCAGGCACTTTGAAGAAAAAAATTAAAGCATATGAATGCACAAAATCATACTCAAATTAGTCCTATTTATTTGTAACTGGAGGCAGCACTTCTTGCATGAGCCTGCTGCACTGTTACTGGTCCCCAGCTGCAAAATTCCTGGTTTTATGTCCACTCCCTCACCTGGGGTGAAGAGTTGCTTTCCTCAAGCAGCCTTGTCCCACCTCAGGCTACTCCTGTCCATCTCTTCCAGCTGCCCAGGGCAGCAATCTGCAGGAGGAAAGGCAAGAACAAGAGCAGGATGCTTTGACCCTCATCAAACAGAAAGGGAAGAGGCCAGCCAGGACAGTGATCACCACCTTGAGGGGAGCAACAGAACCCAAACTGAAGAAGAGCATTGGATCATAGGACTGAAAAAAGAAAAATCACAGAACAAAGCCTTTTTCAATAAATAGAGTATTTTTATTAAGCAGTTGTTGGATACAGTGTAGACAACAATTGACTAAATTAAGTCGTGTGGAGCAAGTGACCCTGTAGTCACTTGCTAATTATAATTCTCTGCTGTCTGTTCTGGGAAATAAACTAATTTCCATTCTTGCAGGAGTCAGAGCCTGCTGTCCGTACAGCAGAAATGTATCTACCAGCAGCCACAGAAGGAGCTGTACACCTGTGAGCAGAGCTGCTGGCAGGTTTCCAGGAGCCCTGCAGGCCACCCGGGAGGAGCAGCAAGGATGGGACTCACCGGGCGCGGCGGGCACACCTCCACCTGCCAGGGCAGCCCTGCCGCCGGGGCGGAGCGACAGCTCGGATTTACATCACCAGTCCTGATTTACATCACCAAAGAGCAGCACTGGGATGCCCCGGCAGGTCTGAATGATTGGGAATGATTTCTGAACCTCCACTGCAGGGAATGAGTCCACTAGAGCTGCCCGTGGTGGCACACAAGGAGCTGCAGTGCTGCTCTTTCCCTCACGCTGGGAACAAAGCTGTGCTTTAGGATAGCTGCAGAGCTTTTCCCTAGGGGAACTGAAACCAAGTCCTGGGAGGCAAGGCAAAACTGAGAACTCCCTGTCTGAGGATAGGGGCTTACACATCCCTGCAGCACCCCTGCCTGTGGTAAAACCAGGGGGAGGTTTGAAAAGGGGGAAGTTAGAAACCAGCATGATGTCCTGGGGATTAACAGGTCTTTTGTTGTTTATTGCTGAGGCATGAAATGCATTGCAGGTGTGCAGGGAGTTCTATCGGTGCTGCTGCTGTAAATCCCAAACTCCCTGGTGAAAGAAAGACCTGAGCTGTGTGTAGTTGAACTCTAGCTGAGAAGGACCACCAAGTACTGCCAGAAATACATCATGAGTGCTGCTTTTACAGTATTTTTATTGATTGCCATATATCCAGTCTTGCTGGAAATTTCTTTTCCATTGTCTCACAAATCTGCTTTCTCTCCCACAGCATCTCATGAGGAATTAATGAGATAGTTTATCTGTAGCTGCAGGCTGTGACTTGGGGTTCTACACTTACCTCCCAACTCTGCTGCTGACTGTCCCTTTATTAGGTTCTGCTCTGGTTTTGGCTTGGATAGAGTTAATTTTCTTCTTAGTTGGTACATTGCTGTGTTTTGGACAATCATCTTGATAACACACTGATGTTTCATTTTTTGCTCAGTAGTGCTTACCCTGTCAGGGGCTTTTTGGTTTTCCCATGCTCTGCCATCGAGCCAGTGCCCAAGAAGACATGAGGAAACACGTCCAGGGTGGGTGACTTGAACTGCCCAAAGGATGTTCTGTACCACAGAATGTCAAATTCAGTATATAAACCAGGAGGAATTGGCTGGGGAAGGCTGAATGCTGCTCAGGGATGAGCTGAGCATCCAACAGAGTGTGGTGAGCAATTGTACTGGGCATCACTTGTTTCCTTGAGTTTTACTCCTCTCCCTCTCTCCTTGTCATTATTATGACATCATTATTATCCTTATTGTTATGATTGTCATCAGCTTGTCATTATAATATTTTATTTTGTTTCAATTAATAAATTGTTCTTATTTCTACCCATGAGTTTTACTTTCTTTCTGATTCTCCTCACTGGGGTTGGTGGGTGCCTGAGTGAGTGGCTGCATGCTACTTAGTTGCTAGCTGAGGTTAAACATCTGATTTGTCTAATTTCAGGGAAAAAAAACAGAGACACAACATCTTTGAAATTCATACTGTTTTGTTAAATCTCCTTAAAATAGTGGCCTCTGGGTTATTGAGGATGGGACAGAAGATACAAGAGGCCTTCTGTGAGCCTTAACCCCTCAGGAAAGCAGGCTAAAATTATAATTTCTGGTTTTGTTTAAAAGATGCAGTTTCAGTCTTTGATTCCAATTCTGATTCCAACTACAACACTGAATACTGGGATACTTCTACTGATTTCATTGGAGTGAGTCTAAATTTTAATACCAGTAGCTGAGATCATAAACTTTCAATTTATTGGTAATTATTTTCTCTATTTTACTGTGACCTTAAAACAAAATAAACATTTTAAGATACTTTGAATGGTGGTTTTACTGATGTTAAAGAATAGTTATGCTTTGATTTTTGCTACTTCCATTCTGCTGACATGAGCAGAGGGAATTATTTCAGTTATATAAATATCTTTTACATTAGATGCCACCTTTGGGGTCAAGAGGACTTCCATGGGCATTTGCAATACAGCCAACAGCAATGTGACTTTTATGATAATGCAATTATGTTGCTATTTGTGAAGGAAAATAGCAAATTGCTGAGGTCAAATGTCAGATCTCAGGAGGGATATTTTGCAGACCCCAAGCTTGTCAGCAGTCACCTAAGAAAGAAATGAATGCTGTAGACATCAAGACTTCTAAAAACACCCTGAAAACCCCCAACAAATAACACTGTATCCTTGGCAAGGTGATATTAACTTAATACCACTACTCTTTATTTTAAGATTCCAGTGAATTTTTTTTTACCAGAGAAATAAAAAGACTCAGTGATCAAAGCATTACACATTAATTTGCCATATAAGGTGTTTATTAAGTCTCTGAAAGCCTTATCATCATATTAGGTTTTGCCATGAAACTTTCATGAAAATAAACTATTTGAACACATTCCACTAAATGCCTTAAAACAAATCCCTCAATGATTTAAAACTAGACTTTGTACTCAAGGAAAATAAAAGGTGAATTTTTCATCATTTACCAGGCCTTACTAAAATGTTAATACAGCCCATTGAAAAATAGTTCTAACCTTTACTAATTTGTTGAGATATATGAAACTATACTGAAAAGTATTGCAAATTTGAAAGCTGAATTGCTAAAAATTACTGATGGGGTTTGAACATTTTTCTCCCTATTTTCAAGGCCTCCCCTGTGCTGAAGAACAAAAGATCAAAATTTGCTGCATTCAAGCATAACAATGCTGCATCTGAATTGAAAGTCTGCCAACCACTAGGTACATCAAAGAAACTTTAAGACTTTTTAGACAAAACAAAAAATATTGTGTGAATTCACAGTGAGCTAGATAAGCCATGCACTGCTTCATACCTCTGTCGTAAGGTCCTTTGAAGGGGCACAGCAATAGGAGTTTTGTTTGCATTAGGTGAGAGATCCATGTCCCTGACCTTTCTGAGAAATCAGGATGATTTCTTGTTTACAGTCCACTAAAGACATTAATACCCTCAGTCTCACTGCTCCTCAGGACTTCATTGAAACAGCATGTTTTTAAAACAAATGACAAAATAGGAAAAAGACAAACACCATCTGATGTCTAGTTGCATCTGTATGCGAGATCACTGGCTGCTGTGTCGGGCAGGAACATGAATGAGCTGATGATACTGAAGTGATCTCACATTCACCCAGGGATGCACACATAGCCTGTTCCTGACTATCCTCCTCAAAATCTCCAGAGGCAGCCCTACCACCTGCCTGCCAGGCCTCAGAAAGCCGATGGCCATGTGTTTGCTAGCAAAAACTACGCTGTTCACAGAACCAAGGGTGCCTGGATTGTGAGTCCTAATTACTGAGAAACCTTCAGGGGCTGTGCTTGCATAGCAAATCGTTTGACATAGCATGAGTGGATCAAGGGAATGAGGCTGCCGGCAATGGCTCTGCACTGTATGCTGCTGGTAGTTCCAGCTCTTCCCTTGGGATTAGATTTTCCAGTCCCTTGGAGGAAAAGTTGCCGCTTGTGCGTGGTTTGAAGCTGTCCATGGTGCTGATCACTGGCGGCTCTGGGCCCGCGAGTCCCCCAATGGCTGAAAGTGCCACTGGCAACATCTGAGCAGAGATTCCAGGGTGTCCCTATGGAATAACTCTGCTGTAATCACACCAATGTGCAGGAAGCTGGGGTAATCCCTTCGAAAAAAGCAAAGACTTCGATGCAAAGACAGATACAGATGAACTTGAAAGCATTTGTGGTGTCATCTGGAATGTATTTACTGGTATGATCTTAAGGTGTTCTGGCTAACTGGAGAAAAAATCTCATATCAAAGACCTGATCTATCTTTTTGTGTTTCTTTCCAGTAGCACACAGGTTTATTTTAAACATCTTTTATGACCTTGTGCAATTAATTAAGATGATGTGGCCTATTTGTCAAATTATATGAAAGTAAAAATCACTTGTGTTCAGCCCTCACCAGGTTTTTAGACCAAGATGTAAACTTCAGCTAGAAGTTTTTTAGGGAAAAACCCTAATTTTTTATATTGAAGATATGGACTGCATATTTTGCTGTCTACCAAAAACAACTACTTGTAAAGATTTCATTTTATGTCCTCATAGAATCGGTAACTCAGAATCTTTATTTGGAAAAAAAAAGAGTAAGTTCCTTTCCCCTAGTGCCACAAATTCTGACTCAGCAATATAAACTAGATTGAATGCAGCTATTTCTATCGATTTAACTCAATCTAGCCTAATTTTTGTGGATATTTCCTAGGTGACCTAAAGCATTTCTACGAGCTATCATTTAGGCTGATGTAAACCAAACAGACATTAGTGAAGTTTACTACTCACTCTGTCACAATTAAATGAGAGCAAATTTCTTCAGCACAACCCAGAATGTAAAGCTGTTGAAGAGGAAATACAGGACAACTCATCATTAAAAAGAATAAAAGAGGAAGAGAGAAAATAATGACTTATCCTTAATGCTGACACTTGTTTCTAACATGGGATGCTAACCTTTTGATATCTCAACACTGACCCTTACTCTCTGGTTTATACATGTTGAGTGCAGCTGAAAATGAAACTATACTTCAAGTTGAATGAGTAATTCTTTTAAAAATTCCAAATTATAATTAGTTAATCTGTAAGTGACAATTTTGTACTGAAATTTCAGCCTAAGCTATCTCATAGCATTCCTGACACTCGAAATAAATGGAACCCCAAGTAAGAATCTGTACTTTTACGGAGTACTTGTTTAAAAAAAGCTAAATGAGAAAGCACATAGGTCTGTCTTTTGGATCTAAAATAGTCTAAATTTGGAGGCTTTCTGGTCCTCACTGTGTGACAGGAGGTGAGTTTGCTGTGTGACAGAGTTCACACAGGTTCAGAGGTGCCTGGTGGTGCAAAAAGTGGTGGAAAAGGTCACAGAGCTTCTACATCAAATACCATCCAGTTTCCACTGTTGTGGGTACTGCAGAAATTTGAGTAGGCTGCCTTTCACTCATAAATTGCTGTACTTATTCCACAGTGATCAGCTGCCAGCACCCTGTGTAAGCAACCCGGTTCTGAACATTTTTCTCCTTCTCCCCTCACATTTCAGTCCCTGCTGTACCTGCTTTATCCACCCACATTGCTTCTGGATCTCCTCATCTCATCACAAAATCACCAGGACTCCATGATTCCCCTCACTCCATCAGTCTCCTGCATTTTCTGGCTGCTTTCTTCACAACACCTTGCAAGAGCCAGCTGAGGTACTGGGATCATGCAGGCACCAGCACTGGAGTTGCATAGTCCTGGGAGAAGGGACTGCATAGCGGGGAAAAAACCCTCCTTATTTCCATTAATAATGATGGGAAAACTGCTCATTCTCTATCCTGATGACAAGTCCACCCACTTAAGGGCATAAGCAGTGCTCTACTGGGTCTTTTTGCCCAGGACCATGTCTCCAGCAGCAGAAAACAGTGAATCCTTGGGGAAAGATAACAGAAAGACGTGGGGGTACTGGCAACTACCTCTAGGATCTCCTACAGGGATATGAATCTTAGGCATCTCAAAAGTTAACAGTGTATACATGGGGGGTTTTTTTCATGAATTCATTTCTATTTGTTACCTTTTCAGCTACGACAATTATATATTTCATACCAGGTGAAACAAGTACTCCTTTTCTAAAAATCTGTTGAGCTCAATTAGCAAATGTGTCTGTGTTCCTGCATTAGTAAAAAGGATAGGCTATTCCTGTCCACTTTACCCATGCTATTGTTGATTTGTCCGAATTTTGGATTTCCAGTCTGCCTAAGGCTGGGGACCTTCTGAGTTTGGTTGAGTCATAATGGCCATAAGAAGGAGAAAAGGAAAAATCTGCGAGCAAAGAGCTCTGGAGGGTTGTATTTGTCTCTCTTTCCTCCCATAATCCCTCTCTCTACCAAAAAAGAGAGTCCTCCTCCACCAAGCATGGCTGTCACTACCTATCTAGAGAGGAGAAACACCACTAAGCTACCTTTACTCTTGTTAAGTCTCAAATGTCAAAAGCAAATAATGTTTTACCATTGCTCTGAATTTGTTTCTGTAATGTATTTGAATAATTAGAAACCACAGTAGCAAATTAAAAAAGGAAATTTCCTGATGGTAATTACTTATCTCCAGTTAGTCAAAACAGTTCTTTTTCCCAAGAAAACCTGAAGCTTTCAAATTATATTTTCATTCTTATATATAGTAATTTTCAATTTGAACTTCTGTGCAATTTTTTACTATCTTTTCGCTTCATAATTTCATTTGATTAAAAGTTTCACAGGTTTTTCCTACTTAAATGTTTTTCTTCATCACATAGTGATGCAGTATTTGTGGTATTGTGAAACAAAATATGACTTGAGAGACACTATAATTAGTATTTACACCTAGAGTTAGGGACAAATTGTTAAGGGCAATTATTGCAGCATTATTGATTCAAAAAATTTTATTCCCTTTTCATAGCTGAAAAAAATTCCTCCATTTGTCAATGTAAAGAAGTGTGCAAGTTAAGAAATGCTTTTTAATTAGAATATCAGACAGTGGTGGGCTTTGGTACGGTAATGAGTCTTGCTTTTCTCAAGTAATTACTTTTATCTTTTGATATGTCTTCCCTTCTTTTTTTTCCCTGCTACTTTAAAGTTACTGCATGTTTTGTTTCTTTGCATCAGGATTAATCTTTGCCTTCTCTACTGATTTGCCAACTTCTTTTAAAGTAATTTTTCTTTGTGCTAATATTATTTTTCAGTATTACTCTGTCTTTAGGCAGCCTTAATTAGAAGTACAAATTTGTTTTGCAGGCAACATCAAATGTAGAATTTCAATATTCAAAAAATAGTTATTCTCAAGTGTAAAGTTTGGGATTTATTCAGAAGACTTTGACTTATATATTTACAATACAATCCAACCAGGTAGCTTCAACTGTTCTGCGATTCTATAAATATAAACATGCAATTGTCTCAGTGTGCACTGATGGACAAATTCTTCCTGACATTATATTGAGTGTAAGGAACTTGTGCAAGACATTCAAATCCATCTGAAGGGTTATTTATGCTTTGCTTTGCTGTGTGCTATTGATAGCAAAACTGGGCAGGATTTGATCTTAATGATATAAGAAATCACTGTCCCTCCCCAGTCAAACACATTGCTAGGGGCAACCCTTTGCAGCAGCAGCACAGCTGGGCTTCCCACACTGATTCCTCTCAGTGCTCACAACTGGAGATGCCTACTGTGGGGCCCAGCTCCCTCACCTAGAACTGAGATTTCTGGCTCAGGGTAGGATCTAGGCCCCCACTGTGGTCCAAGGTGAGAGATGGAGAGAGAGAGAGATTCCTGCAGGCAAGGATCTGTCCAGTTTTCAGTGAGGATAAATTCCAGGTTGGAACTGAGAACTGGTGGAAACAAAGTACCTGACACTCAGAGGCAGAAGCGAGAAGACAAAGCTCTGTAATGGTTTTTAATAAAACCACTACTACAGACAACACTGACATCATGTCCAAGTATTCATACACAGCAATGTATCTGCTGGAGCCTGTGGTGTTACCTCCTGCTCTTCTTTGCCTGAAAGACTGAGGATAACAACTTGGAATATATGCAATCTACTTGTTTTAAGTATGTGAGGCTTACATTCTTCGGAGATTTGAGGTATAAATGCATTTTCCATGCTGCTCCAGATACAGAGAAACATGAACAAACCTCTTCTGTGAGTTTTAAGATAGAAAATGTGCCATCAGCTGAGGAAAAGGTATAAGAATCACTCTTCAACTTTACTTTATTACCTAATAAGGTCACAGAAGGGGAAAAAAAACCAAAACCCTGATTTGTGGTGCTGGATTAATCTCATCTGTCTTTGGGGCTAAATATTGTTCAGGGAGCTGACACTGGATTTAAGTCTCCCCACACAGAGGGTTGCTAGCAGCTAAGCTCATGCTGCAGTCAACAGCTCAGCTGGGATCTCTTAAATGAATGGGATTGAAAGACTGCCACATAAACTTGCTAAAAATAAACATTTATAGACACAGTTTTTGGAGCCTGTGACTTTTTTTTTCTCTATTTATACCATTATTGTCAGTATTTCTTTCCAACGTGTTTGCAGTTAAAGAAGGCAGCCTGGGCATCCTCCGAAGTTATTTGGCAGAGAGAATTAGATAAAAGGCTCTTTATCTTAGATTTGATACATCTTGGTGGTAGGTGGATGGGCGATCTGTGATTCTGTGGTGCTGCAAAAGAGACAACATAAAGTGTGAAATAAGGAAAAATCAGCAGAAAAAGGAAACACATTCTGAATCATTCTATTTTAACTGCACTAATTCAGTGTCTGTGATTACTCTTTTCCTATGAAAATTAAGACATAAGGAGATATCTATAATGCATTCAATTTTGTTGCTAATTACACAGAAGAAAGCTTTCTTCCTGGGAGATGAGTACTTTTATTAGCAAAGACATGAAACAGTGTCATGAATAGGTGGGCCACAAGCCTTATGCTACAGTATTTGCAATATATATTATATTGCAAATATAACATAATATAATATATACAATGCTATATATATATATTTCATGTTTACATTTTTATTATTATAACCCAACAATGACAGTGGTTCTGCATACATGTTTAATAAAAATTAGCAATAACTTTTGTAACCTGAGGCCTGAAATGACAGTCCATAACACGATACCTTTATTTGTTTTCCATGAGTCATAGCATTTATGTGGGGTTTAATTTGTTCTTCTTTTTCAATCAAAAAGAGCTTCCATAAAGTAATCTTTCACTAACATAGGCTGTAAGATGAAAGAGGATATTCTGTCTGACTTACAATTTCCCTGTAGCAAGAAAAATAAAAAGTTGTTTGCATTAGGAGTGACAGCAGATGAGATTCATTTAATCATGAGATAAATCTTTCAAATTAAATATGACCTCAAGACACTCACTCTCTGAGGGAGTGAAACACAGAAAGCCTTAGGAAATAAATGTAACTGTTCTTTAAAATGGTCAACCTTTTAGCAAGAAACCACAGGATTTTTTTTTTTTTTTTGTGACTATCATACCATATCTTTTGCTGAAAGGCTCCGTTTGTTTCACCTTAAGGTCAGGTTTTAGTTTTCCATGTTGTCTTGCAGCTGAAGGCAGCAGTAGGAGCAGCAGTGATGAGTACAGCTCAGAACACAGCCCCGTGGGGGGTCAAACAGGGAATCCTCCTGCCATCTTCTATTTAACTGAGCCAGCATGATAAAAGGATGTCTCAGTCCAGCACTTCCCATTAACAACAAAGGGGAGCAGGGTTTGAATGATCCTATCCAGTTCCAGCTTCCCATGCTGTGCCCACCTGCCTCAACACTGCTGGGATCAACATGCTGGCTGGAGGTGCTTACTGACCAATATTCCCATTTCTCCTTCTCTGGACACTTGTATGGGACAATGAGGGTGGAAGCAACCATTTGGAATACAAGACCCTTCACCACAATGTAAGATGCACTGCTTCAAGTTAACCACTGTTTCAAGTCAAAGCAGATGCTATGAGTTGCAATTTCCTAATCAGCCTCTGAAAGACTGCAACAAGTATAAAATATGTTGAAATGTTGGGGGTTTTTTTATAAGGTTGATTTTCAAAGTCTTACTCAATGCCTTAACTTCTTTGTCTGTGGCTACTTAGTCATGATTCTGGCTCACCTGTCACAAGCTTTAACACAGATGTCCTTCAGGTTATAAGAAGTTTTTTGAGCAACAATTTTTTGACCTAGAAAAAGCAACCCCAAACTTAAAGGACTTTGACCTACCATTCAGTGAATGTGCCTAGTCAAATCATCAGTAAACACCTTACTGGAGCAAAATCAGGACATTAGGCATGTTACTCAGAGGGGAAAAAGAAATTGAAATACAAATATGCTAAACAATGTTATCTAAGGGTCGCATTCACAAACATTTCTCCATTTATGTTCTGCCTGAATTAGAAGCTTCTGCTCTCACTGAATAAACAACTCATCTTCTGCTAGTGGAAAAGTCTCTGCAATTTTAAAAATCAATATTTCAAATAAGAAGATATATTCTTAAAAGATTTTCAGGTCTCTGTCTTTAAATGTAAGTACAGAGGGGAAAAAAACCACCCTGCTTTTAAAGAAAAATGAGGAGACCTGACTGCCATTAAGACGAATCTGAAGTAAAGCAGATTCAAGTAGGACAGTGCTGTGTGAAGCATCGTTCCTGCCACTCCAGATGTGCAGGCTGGCAGCTGCCCCAGCCTGACACCAAATTAAATGCAGGAGGTGGTTGTGACAGGTCTGTTTTCCCATACAAATACACACAGACAACTTTTTCCTGCCCTTAGTCTGCAAGCCCTGCTTTCCCAAATAATGGCTCTGTTTTTCTTATGGGATCAATCCAAGCAGCAAATTTCAGGCAGGTAGTATGGCTGCAGGAGGCTGTGAGAGCACCTGCCCCTCTGCTGGTTAGCAGCAGGAATACAATCCCTTATCCTGTGTGATCTGTACCTTCACAGAGCCAACAGCATCCCTGCCCACTCTTTACCATGCCAAAGCCCCAGAGGAAAGCTGCTGTGGCTGCAGGTTGTGCTGATGTGGATTTTATCCATTTTAATATAGAAATTGAATAAACCCACAGCTGATAAAGGTCTCTTGGGTGTCCTGCTAAATGACTCATATGGTCAGGCAGGCAACCATTTATTACTGCAGAAATATCATCATGGGGACCACCAGCCAAGATTACATTGAGGCATTGCTGCTTCTCTCTGAAATAGCTGCAGTTCAGTTTTGTGGCAAGGTTGTGTGTGTGGCATAATGACACTTCTGCTCAGATGCCCTTGACCCAGCCTCCCCTCTGGATCTGCACAGGGGGCATTTAAAAAAAGATAACACTGCATTTGCAAAACAGAACATGATCCCTTCCTATCTTGACTCATTTGATGACAGTCCTGCTGTTACTGGCACTCCTTTAAAAGCCTATTGGTTTTCCTTGTGCAAAAGGGAAAAAAAGAAGAGAAAATAGTACAATTGTAATGAAAATCCTGCCTGATTTCTTGGAGTATTTAAACAGTAAATAATGCAATTACTTCAACTGAGTTTCATAATCACAATCAGTTTTAGTTCATTTGGCATAGCCTCCTGATTATTGTTTTTCAACTTAATGTAATTTGGCAAATTCTGTTTCAAATGCGTTTTAAATTTGATTGGGACTAAACAAGGTCAAAATCTGCTGATATTGCTACTATAAAAAGAAGTAACTTTGAACTACATTTTATTTGCAGAAATGATTACCTAGTAACTTTTTTCAAGTTTATTTTTCCCTTTGTCCTTTAGAATATTTTAACCAAAACATTTGTTAGAAATCCTAATATTGACCTTCATTTCCCAGATAAATGGTCTTGCAGTACACACAAGATTTTTAAGTGTCTGCAACAAGCTAGAAAGCATTATGAATTTCAATAAAATCTTGAAAATATAAAAATAAACTTTTCACTTTGGAATCCCACAAAATGGAAGTGTACAGATAATTTCATGAAGTATTTTATTTTTTCAAGTTGCTCATTGCAAATATTCTCTTCTGTGGTATTTTATTAGGTGTTGAGGAAAAAAAAAATCTTTATCTAAAGTCAATTATTTTCTCTTGAAAAATGAACAGAAAATTAATTTTAAAATAAAAATAACTCTTCTCTGCTTTCTCTGATGTCCTGCCCAAGGCACCGAAGACCTATTTTCTTTCTAGCCCTGCCCAAAAGATTTAAATCTGAGAACAGAAAACTTTTGTGTCCTTTAAAAAGGCAGTGGATTTAAATCCACCTAGAGAAAAGGTTGTAAATTACATCAGGCTCTTGTCTCCAGCTACAGAAGGGGCATTAGGAGACCCCTCTTTATGCAAGGCAGACAGACACCAACAGTCCAGCAGTGGTCTTGTCTGGAGGAAAACGAGATATTTCTTCATGCCACCTTCTTCTCCTGCCAGAGGGCTCAGTGGTGACCTGTCATGATGAGCCATCATCTCCTGCTGTTCTGGAGCCCATGGAGGAGGCAGGCCTCTACTTCATTAGTTATGTTAACCATAGAACATTATTTTTCCATTGACTTAAGATCATTTTGCCCATGCAGAAAGTCTAAGTCATTAACTGTGTGAAAAATGTGGGCTGGAGCGTGTGTTTTTTCCTCCTACAGTAGTTAAAGGAAGCAATTCTCCAATCTGATAGAGTGCCAAATATATTGAATTGATGCTGACGTTTTACTTATTCCAGAAGAATTGTGAATAATTTTCCCTTAAGGTCAGACAAAACAAACAAATTAAAGCAAACATACAAAAAAGCTTCAAATCCAGCCTGATTTCATTGATAGAGTGGTATGAAATGTTTATGTGGCTATTTTTGATGCCAGGGATTCAGTTTCTAGTTTTAATGCATTTAATCCAAAGCCCAAGGACAGTTTCATCAAATAAAACAGGACTATTTCTGCAGAAATGTCAAGAGGTGACTGCATTACAGAAAAAGAGGAACAAAGCCAAGTTCCTATAAACTTTTGGGTTATGCTGTGGTACTTGCACTAGTCAACCCTCCTAATTAACATACAGGAATAATTCCATCTCAGAGGTTTGTTAAATTCATGTTTCACGGACTTCATGCTGTATGAGCTGTGCCTGTCTGCTTGCTTAGCAAAATGTTATACACAATGAGAAATAAAGAAGACCAAATGAAGATTCAATACACCCTTTATTTGATTTAAACTTTACTTTTGGAGTTCTAACTCAAAGATTTGTTAGGATTTGGCAAAAAAGACCCCCAAAGGATGCAAGCCTGGGCAGCAAGACTAGGACCAGCCTTACTGTCTTGCACAGCTGAGAAAGAGACACCGACTATGCCTAAATATTATTTCTTGAAAATTGCACTTGAATGGCAAGATGAGAAGAGCAAGCAGAAACTGGAATGGAGGAAGGAACACATGCAATGAAGAGACCAAATTTCAGTGCAGGTGATATGGTGGGCTGATGAAGCAAATGCCAGAGCAGCAGACCCGAGGTCAGGCACACCTGGGTCCCTTAAGGCTGTGACACGTGGTGTGAGACCCTTCAATCCTTGGCAATAGCTGCCGTCGGAGACTGTGGCCCTTCCTCTGTACCCAGGGCCTGAGGACACCCTACCATATCAATGCCCACAGCAGCAACATTTAAAGGAAGAGCAGGAAGGTTGGGCAGCCCCCAGTGACCTCTGAAGCCCAGCCTGAAGTACCCAGACTGTCCCTGAACAAGCCCCACGGTGAGCTATTGCTGCTGCCAGGGAGCAGTGGAGCAGTGCTGCAGGACACTCTTGGTGTACCTGCTCAGGAACCGGGGGCAGAGGGAGCTGTGCCAAGAACCAGGACCCACACTTGCGGGTACAGCACGTAGGGCTGCAGTCCTGCGAGGCCTGGGGGAAACTCATGGGACTACTTGCTAATCCTCTGTTCCATATCATGGCATTTAAAAACAAAAGGAAAGCAAAGCAGCCTATGCCACCCTTTCTCTAGATGATCTCTGCCCAGACACCCAGCCCCACTCTGCTGTCAGTGTCTTTCACTCTTTATGGCTTGCTCTGCAGCATAAAAGTCCCTGCAGATTTTGGGCCTGTGTCTCTGAACAAGGAGTTCATCAGCTGACAGCTGACGCAGATTTCTTGTACCTTAGGCAATTTTCCAGCCTCCACATTCTGGAGCACAGCTCTAAGGAAGAGAATGAAGCGAACAAACAGTCTGTTCTTCTCATGTGTCCCTTGGAAGACATGGGTTTTGAATCCTACAGATTTAGTCCAGTCTTGGCCCGTCAGCCTGATCATCTATAGGGCACCAGAACACTGCTGGGACCACCCCACAGCAGGGAGGATACACAAACAGGGAGCCATGGACCAGCATCCCTCTTTGTGGGGTACTTCTGGAGATGTGCCAGCAAAGTCATTAGTGTTATGTCTGTCCTGTGCAATGAAAGGAATGACCCAATCTTGTGTATATTTGGCATACACCGTGTCAAGGACACATTTTTGCCAAGGGCATTGTCTAACTACAGCATTTGATGGAAGCTGCTGACAAAGCTATGTGCTCTGAAGGCTGTATTTTTTTTCCTCATAATTCATTGCAAGGAAGAGCCCATCCACTTAACGAGGTCAGCTGGAACTGGGTCAGGAATCTGGCTGCTGTAGATTATTTGTGTGTCAGTTTATGCTCTGCATCTCCATTCTGTCTGTAGCTGTGGACACTGGGTACACAGGATGCTTTCATACATGACCAATAACGTGTAAGGAAAAGGCACAAATTGTATCACTGAAAGTAATTTTAAAGCCTGATTGTGAATCCAAGCAAAAATGATATTTTTGAACTTTTTTAAGCAGTGGTTCAGCTTCTGTCATTGGTCTGCTACAGAGCTGTGCAGATGTTTGTAGTAGTCACAAAAAAGGAAATGAGGGCAGGCTGCACCAGAACATTTTAGAAGCCATTAATAAGATTTTATGTTGTTATTCTGAAGGGCATTTTCTGCTGCTCTCAGCACAACATTGTGACTGAGATGGAAAAAATGAAGTATTCTTATTTCATCCTAAATAACTACAGCCAGTGTGAGAACAAATCCCAGGGAGGACAAGATGATTTGCAGCTTCTGTACACATGAGAAAACTCTAATGTTAGATCTACAAAAGGGCCCAAATGTCACCAAGCTTCAAAATGTCACCTGGCTTTGAAATAGCAGCAGCCAATCTTTTTGCAGCACCCCAGAAGAGAGAAGAAAGCTGACCTTGAGCCTGCTGAGCGATGGCTGTAATCCCTGTGTGGCAGCTGGAGCAAGCAGAAGGGCTTCTAGCAGTCATGGGTTAGAAGGAAGTGGCAGCTACAGCCTTTGACAGTGGCAGCCCACTCTCAAGGACCTGGCCCCAGGCTCAAGCAAGGGAGCAGCCACATCACTTTCTGCAGTCCCTTCTGGGTACAGCATTCCCCAGAGTGGCACATTTCAAAGTGAAAGAAATAGCTTCTGCTTAGCGAGCAGGGAGACCAAAACTTTCTTTTTTTCTAGGAGAGAAAAAGAAGATACTTTGTTTCCCAAGGAATTCTTGTGTTGATGCATTTATTTTAATCGCATTTTGTCCCATTGGGACGAAAGTACTACATACTGATGTATTTCGGGAGGGACACTTTCCTTAAAGATATTTTAAAGAACCACCATAAAATCCTTTAATTTTGGACTTTATGATTGAGACACAACACTGGCACACTGAAGTATCTGATACTGAACTGGCTGGAAACTTTAGGTCTTCAGTGCTTCAGGTCGTCCTGCAAGAGGTGTGCTTCCCTGTTGAGGTTGATGTATCCTGGGGTGTGGGAACTGGTCCTCCACTGAGGTGGGATAACTCCTTTGCAGCTCCAATGTATATCTCCTAGGATTTACCACACTGCTCCATCAGAGAATGGCTGTATCTGTCAGGGGACTCACAGCTCTTTTAAGAGAAAGAGCTCTGAAAGTGCAGCTCCTGTGAGACTGCATCAAAACAGAGAAATTCATTATATAGTGTTACACAGAATTATAGAATCACAACTTTTTTTCAGCTCAGTCAGACAATGCAAATCATCTCTAAGTGATTGAAAATAAAATATTTTCATTCTGGAAAGAAAATAATAATTTGAATAAAATAATTTTTCAATTTTTTGAAATTGAGAGAATTTTTTTCTTATTCTCTCTACTTTCCACATAACTGTATGTGTGTGTCTGCATGTCTGTATGTATGGAAGCAACTTTGCAGCAAGAATCTACCTTGTGCACATCATGGATTTCTCTTCTTAATGCAGGCAACCCTGCTAGTTCCTGAACTTTGCCCATCTGCTCGAGCCTAAGGGGCAGCAATATTAAATTAATCATAGTCTGACATTTCTTTGATAACTGACATTTGCACAAACAAGTCCTACATGCACATGTGCACGTTAGGAAATTAAAGTGTAAAGTAAATAAGATTATCATTGTGTGTTTCTCTTCAAAAACATATTGCAAGTCATTATCTCTCCCTCTAATGACTGAAATTCTGTGTGCAAAATGAAGTAATTCAATTTACATATCTGAATGAATGCCATTTTCTTGCTGTTGCAGGGCCTGTGCCGAATGCCTCCCAAATTAAATCATTTCATTGCCAGCAGTCAGCGGAGCTGAGGGCAGATAACTCTTCCCGACACATCGCGTGAGAGAACACCGGGAAGTCCTGCTCCTTCTGTCCCTCTGGAGCATTTCTGGTGATTTTGGGGGAAGGCTTCTCCCACTGTGCAGCTCTCCCCTCCCTCCAAAAGCAAACCCTGCTCCCAGCTCAGTTATGTATCTCTTTGTATTCCCACACAAACCAATAGGGTTTTTTCCCGTCTTTGATGGCAAAACCAAGATTAAATCCACAAAAATTGGATGAATTTCAACTGCTTGGCTAGAAATTCGCAAGATGTTGAGAAATCTTGTCCTTCTGTCCACTGAAAGCAGGTGTAAGGCTGTTGAGTTGGTAGCTGCCTCAAACCCCCTGTATTCAGATAGATAATACGAGTTGAATGATGTAAACAGAGTGTGAGGCACAGACACTTTGCAGCTAATGCAGATATGGCTGAGGTTATACACATGGGATGCCACAGAGGAGGAGGCCAGTCTGACACGTTAATTAACTTAAATACCAGTATCCACCCCGTGTCCAGTATGTACTGGGAGAGCAACTAGGCATTTCTCACTGTTTTCCTGCTCAGCAAGTTGATCATAAAGAGTTTATTATTTTTCTACACATAATGATGCTGGGGAATAAAATTTTAAGTGCATGGAGTAAAAAGTATTCAGTAAGCACTTACTACACTGTGTTCTGACATAAACTCCAGCAGTCAAGAAAGAGGAATAGGTATTTTCTTTTTCCAGCTCACACACAGAGTTTTGAGATCAGACAAGACTGTGTTGTCAAGTGTCCATATCATTAGGCATCATAATGGGTGGGAATCGAGCACTTCAGAAACGAATTTTTCAGCCTGGACTGACAGTCTCCAAAGACTCCCTCTCTGGAGGATTTTTCTTTGGTTTCTTCCTGCACTGAGGACAAAAGAATTTGTCTCTCTCTGCTGCAAGCCGCAATCCCTTCACTACCAACTGATAAATGGCCTCAGATTTTATTACATTTTCTTCTTCTTTTGTTCCTATTATCTCTGCCACCTGTGATTTCTCTGCTCTTTGTAGAACCTTATTTCCTCCAGATTTAATTCCAACTGAGGAAAGTATACACTTATCTTTTCATCACATGAGGCCATTAATCTCTCCTGGAATGGTAGCTCTTTCTGAAGCACAAGCACAGACACAGGCTGGGCAGACAATATGTTGAGAGCACACCTGAGGAGAAAGACTCGGGGTTGTTGGTTGATGAGAAGATAAACGTATCCCTGCAATGTGGGGAGAAAGACAACCATATCCTGGGCTGCATCAAAAGGACTGTGACCAGCAGGTCAGGGATGGGATTCTCCCCCTTTACTTCACTCTTGTGACAGCTCACCTGAAGTATTGGGTCCAACTGTGGGGTCAGGACTATATAAGGACATCTTCATGCTGGAGTGGATCCAGAGGAGGGCCACAAAGATGATCAGAGCATCTCTCTTACAGGGACAGGCTGAGAGAGCTGGGGCTGTTCAGCCTGGAAAAGAGAAGGCTCTGGGGACATCTTATAACACCTTCCAGTGCCTTGGGGTATCCTGCAAGACTGCTGGAGAGGGACTTTTTACAAGGGCATGTAGTGATAGGACAATGGGTAATGGTTTTAAACTGAAAGTGGGCAGATTTATATTAGATATTAGGAAGGAATTCCTTACTATTAGGTTGGTGAGGCACTGGAGCAGATTGCCCAGAGAAGTTGTGGATGCACCATCTTTAGAAGTGTCCAAGGCCAGCCTAGATGGCACTTTGTCCAACTAGTGAAAGGGATCCCTGCCCACAGTGGAGGAGTGGAACTAAATGACCGCTATAGTCCCTTCCAACCCCAAACATTCCATGATTCTATAAAACCTGCTGTGGTTTGGGAGGCTTGCTAGAATTTCATGCTAGCATTCCTCTTTCTATCATCAGAGGGAGCTGCAGATGCTGAGAATGTGGTTCTGGAACGGTGCTGGTCATATATGACAGTATTCAGGGAAAGGGTTTTTCTTTGATAAACATCCAGGGGCCATTAGAAATGTAACAATTCAGCACAAGTGCCCATGCAGAGTTTTCAGGAGATCAGGAGATGTAGGGTACCACAGTGCCCCGTCTTAAGTCCCACAGCAAGCAAATGCTCATATTTCAATGTCTATCCCATGTCTTTCAGGGCATGCCATGTAGCAGAGTCACCCCTTATTTGTAGGGAAAGGTGAACAATGAGATACTTTAACTGTCAGCACTCCTTTACTTCTCCCATCACCTCTCTGCTCCCATCAGAGGAAACTCCCACCATGGGACAGCACTGCAATTGTCAGGAAGCAGCTGAAGCACATTTCAATTGTAAGTTCTTTTTTTCGGGGGAACATACAGCTGATCCTGTCAGAAAACTGGAGAATTCTTTAAAAAGTACCTGTCACCTCTGGACCAGCAGCTTCTGAAAACTCATGTTCTTGGACCAAACAAAAATGTGTCAGAGTTTACAATTGTGATGCTGGGGTAAAATGACATTTTTCCATTATAAAAGCTAACTTCACTATTTAAGTGAATGAAAGCCTAAGCATGTTAAGCCTAAGAATTTAGTAGTGCTCTCATTTCTTTTCCCAGTTTTTTGAGGTGCTATTTTGTGAGTTCTGAATATCCTTCTGAACTAGAAAAATGAGAACTTTGCTACAGTAGGTGTAAAAAACCATCAAGAATTATCATAAAGAAAGCTGTGAGTAAATGGATGATGTTGTGAGTGACTGACAACTCTCTTTATCTTACACGACTACAGCCCTTGCAAGTGGGCTTTCCAAAATTGTGAGACTCTCAGGTTTCCAGCAACATGTTCAGATATGGTATCTCCTTCACTAACAAGAACAACAGAGCTGTCTCTGTTTAATGCTCTAAGGAGACAGATTCAGCTGAGAGGCCTTAGCATTATTTGATATGCTCTTAGATACCCTTGCAATCATTCCTTAACAGCTCCTCAGTGTGAACAGGATTAGCTTCTGCAGCCCTGCTCAGTAACATCAAGTGCTCTGTTCTTTCTGGCATTTGAGATATGCAAACACCTGATGATTTTAATGACCAGTGTCTATAAAATATTCATTATTATTAGAATTGTGGCTTACATGTCACTTAGACTGGCATTTATTGAATATTGTCTGCATTTTCGCCATGAAATTTTAATTTACTCTTCTTAATGCGTAAGTCCAGATATACTGCTTCAAATTTTTAAACAAACAAGAAGAGAGCAGTGAAAAAGCTGTATTTTTCTCTCTATTCTTATATTCATGGCTATTGCATTGAGGCTTTACTCACAGTGAAATCTCCTGTCTTTCCTTCAGATACAAAACATTGTGTTTCCTGGGTGTACATGGTGAATAATATGCTCTTGCTCGAAAAGAAATTTGGTTTCTCCACACCAGAAGTAGATTAATCCAAAATCAGGAGTAATCAGAAGGAAATCTTCCAGCAGATGTTACGTTTGTTTGGAACAGAGAACAGGAAGAAATTAGGCATTGACATCACAAGGTGCCACAAGCATTGCAGAGTCACAGTTTACCTCCAGCAATGTGAGATTGCCTCTGCTTATGCCGTGCTGGAAGTAGCTCTTAACTGTGGAAACTCTGACAGCTCTCTGCATGATACAGGAGATTAATTCAAAGCCAACTGCAAAACAAAAACATAATCTTATTCATCAGCCTAGTCTTACAGAAGTGATCCTAATGCGTACCTCTGGGAAAGAACAGACTCATTACAAAATCAAGCCAGAGAACTTCCCATAAGCAGAATGCCTTGATTCTCTCAGACCTTTTCATTTTACTGCTTCTTCCCCTATTGTGCTCATTAAACATTAAGGAAAAAAAATCAAGAATCTAGTAAATAGGAGTCTCAGCTGGCCATCTGGTTCAGGTGGGTAATGACATCTGTTTAATGATATGCACTATACAGTAGTGCTTAAATACAGCAGTACTTAAATTTGTGATCTGAAGTCATTTTCTACTGGACACAGATATATCTGCAGCTGCAATAACATTCTAAGGGTCTGCAGGGTCACTTCTGGGAAGCACCCAGAACATTTGAACTCTAATACTGCTAAATGGGAACCAACAAACCAAATCTGTTTACTGGCAGTTAAACTTGTCAAAAGTTGTGCACCCTCCACCTCTAGCCTTGAAAGGGCACATGTGAGGATGTTAAAGGGAAAGATTTCTGCCTTTATATCTGCCTTTGTATTTGTATTTTCTGCAACACTATCATTGCCCTGCTAGGAGTCCACAAGGCTCTCATTGTTTTTCCCAAGGAGGCTGGCAAAAAAAATGTGCAAAACCATCTTAGCATCTGCTCAATTTTTCCAGCCTAAAAAATCAAACATGCATCAATCGCAAAATTGCAACACTGACCCCCATGTGGTCCCCTGTTAACTCACCAGCTCCTGTCACTGTCAGGGGTTCATTCCATTTGAAAAAGCTCTTTCTGTGTCGTGGGTTTTGTGATTAAATGCTCTCTGCTGAAAATGCCAGGTTATTGAGTGGGAAAGTGTGATCAGAGGAGGTTCTTTCTTTGATAAATAAGGCCATTTCTGAACGTTTAGGAAAAGAAGTTTCAGTATGTTTTGCTTTAATAGTTTCTAATTTTCCTTCTAGTCCAAACCAGCTTTCAAAGTGCAGGTAGTCCATGCTAAACAGGTGAAGATGATCAAAGGTAGAAATAAAAGGCTTAGACACCTTGAATGTACTGATGTATAACTGATTTTACATACCCGTTTCATCCCGTTTACAGCGGTGCTATAATGCAGCTACCTGAGCAATTTCTGCTCAGCAAATTTGCAGCGAGTCTGAGGTAATACAGTCTCTGCCTTGGTGCTGTTCCCTGGGAGAATTTCCCATAAATCTCTGTAGGACTGCGCTTGGTGAGGAGCACAGCCTTCCCTTTTGACCAGCCCTGTCAGCACACCTGGGATCAGTTTTCCCTTGAAAGCACTGAAAATGTCACCACCTCTTCCTTAAGTGTTTGTCCAAAGCTTGCTGCAGGGTTGAGAGTTACAGTGTCTTGCTGCGTATGGAGCTCTAACCCAAAAGACAGCACTTCACAGCTTCTCTGATCACACTTCAATCCAGTAGGCAGGCAGCCCTCACAATATTGGGGACGCTTTAATATAAATCTCTCCCTGATCCTACATGAAAACCAATAATTGTATCCTGAGGATTTGGCAGCAGAACACACTGCACAGAGGAGCCTCAGGCAAATGCTGGGAATATGGATGCATCCCTGTCTCTGTCTCCCTGAGTGTGTGTGACAGACACTGTACCAGAGAGCAGCTGGAGCTGACAGGCACCTCTGGTCCATCCCTATCTCCGGCAGGGTCAGCTAGACCTGATTGCCCAGCACCATATCCAGGTGGATTTTGAGTATGTCAAGGATAGACACTACACAACCTTTCCAGACAACCTGTGCTGGTGCCTGGTCAACTTCACAGTAACAACACTATTTTTAATTCTGTTTCAGTTTTGTGCACATTGCCCCCAGTCACGTCATTGTGTACCACTGAAAAGATCCTGGCTCACTCTTCTCACTTTCTCATCAGGTGTTTATACACATTGGAAAGATCCTCCTGAGTTAGGCCCAGACCATCTCTGCCCCATCCTATACAGGCTCTGATCAACCTATTTTTGATGCTTTGCCCTCTGCCAAATCCTCCAAGAGGTGAGTGCTACTGCTGGGCTTTGGGCAGTTGCTGAGGAATGACACCCACTGCAGTGTAACTACTCCATGTTGTACACAGCACTTCCTGAGGTCATGCTCATGACTGGATGAAAGATCAGTGGGGGGTTTTAGTCTTCTTCACCCTTCTCTTATGCTCTAAGGCAACCGTTCTTCTTCACACTTAGCAGGGTCTTATATGTGAATAGGAAAAGAAGGATTTACATGTAAAACCTGATATTACCTTCTTTGTCTTATTAGATACATCCCATTATCACAAAATGGTTTCAATTTTTTTGAACTAAAATCAAAAAGAAAAATCAATGAGTTGAGGTTAGTGTGGACATCAGGTTGATATTGCTAGAGACAAAAGCTAAAAGAACTGACTAGAAACAATACATACTATTCTTATTTTGGCAATGATGTGGCTCATATATTGATAGAATCATGGGAAGGCTTGGGTTGGAAAGGATTTTAAATATCATCTAGTTCTAAACTCCTGTCTGTGGGCAGGGATACATTTCACTAGAGCAGGACACTCAGAGCCCTATCCAACTGTGCATTGAACATTCCCAGGGGTGGGGCATCCACAGCTTCTCTGAGCAACCCACTGTCTCCTACTTGATGTGCACTGATATTAAAATAAGTTTCAGGCTATATTTCCTTCTTAGCTTTCCTCACCTTCTAACCTTTCTAACCTTTCTAACCTACTCCCTTCCTCACCAATATATTCACCTCAAGGGAGAAGGAGGGAGAGAACAAGCAATTTTTAAGGAGATCTGTGCATAGTCATTAGGATCCAAGGTTCATGTAAATCAACTAAAACTTATGAACCATATTACATATATCACTGCAAAACATTCTTTATTGAAAGGAAATTCAAGGCTTTTGCAGAAGAGTTTTGGCACAACCCCTACCTAGAGCAATCTATGAAACAGCTCTTCCTCCTTTTCCCCTTGACAATTTTGTGATGTGTATTTCATGGATAGAAACTCTGTCTTTAACAATCTCAAGGGATTTATATGAATCCAGCACCTCTTCCTTCTTTAAGGTTTATGGAAATCCAATTATTTTCCCCCACAGAATAAAATCTATCACACTAAATCAGTGTAATACTTGACTTTGTGTACTGTGGCAGTTCATTTGTCAGAGCCGTGAAATATTGCATTTTAAGGACAGCAATCAAGCTCTCCAGATGTCATTTCTCTTGACATTCTGCCCAAGGTCCATTTAAGCTTAGAACTCCACTTTGCAATCTAGCAATATTGTAGTACAACACTTAATACAAATTATCTGAAAGCAAAAAACCTACATTAGTGCAACATGCAGGTGTCTCAATTATACTTCAGCATATGTGCTTTTTTAGTGCAGAAGTTTTCTAATCCAGTTATCCTTGTAAATTTATTCATAACAGAATCTACAGTTAATTATTTGCTAAGGTAACTGTGGTCCATTTTTACCATGCTATCATGTGTATCTATTGCATTTTCTAGTCCAGCCCGTAAGGATTTAATATTTCAAATCAGGCTGTATGCAATTAAACAAAATCAATGCTTAGGTAATTGTTATTTTGCGTTATATGCAGTAAAACCAGCTCTTTTTTTTTCCTTCTTCTTGTAAATCCCACGGATTTTTGCACTGATTTCCTTATTGTAGATTGAGAAGGTGTAGGTCATTTTCAAATAGCTAAACATAAACATGTATATTTTCATCACATTAACAACCTCCTGTCTGAGACTGGCTAAATGAGGCATTTGCCAGTTGTGAGATGCTGATCTTTAATTGGAGGCAACTGTTCCAGCTGGACTGGCTGTTTTATGCAGAAGATGATGACGTTGTTAGCAGGACACAAGTTCTTCTAACCATCTGTCTCTAATGGCAAGATGCTGGGCTATCTTCAGCATCTTAATATTGGCTGGGATTTTCAAAGGTGATGAAGATAAAATTTCTGTTCACGTTTCTTTGGATCTACTGATCAAACACACTTAGGCTTCTTGGGTAATTCCAGCTTTCTTGCAACTCTTCTTAAAGACCAAACTACTCTCAATCTATGAAGACTGATTAGTACTACATTTCCATAGAGGCATGCAAAAATAAAAAATCTGTGGAAGCCAATGGTGTTCTTCTGTCATTCATACATCAGTTGTACCTCTCAACTCAGACCACTGGATATTGAACTCTGGCTTTCCATCTCCAGTGCATGTGCAGCTATGTTTGCCTGGCACATTTGTGCAAACCTAACAACAGCCTCAGAGCGTCAGCTCTCACAACTTCAAAAACTGTAGCTCAGAAATCAAAATAATAGGAGATTAATCTAAAAATAGAATTAAAACTACTGGATAACACTGGGCAGCAATTTTCTACTGTCTTTTTTCTGCACATTTTTCATACATTTCACAATTTGGACAGTCAACATGAGTTTCTTGCAAAGAAATGACAGCCCCAGCTTTTGTGATGCTGTTTGACTTCCCCATTTGCTGCTCTCTTCACACTCATGTTCCAAAGGACATCCTATGCCACCTTGCCTGAGCTGCCAGCATTCCTGCAGGTGTCCTCCACTCCTTTTCCATGCTGGCAATGAATTTCCTATTCTGCATGTGATGGCTGAGCAGGGTCTCTTTCCATAGACTCAGAGAAGCATTGCACTGGGCTGCAAATGCTTCTGCCATCTGTTGCACTGAAGACTTTAGCCATGCCAGTGCCACTGAGGGGACATTGCAAGTGACTGCACTAAGTGCTCTGAGGCTAATACTCTTTCTCCTGAGAGAAATGGTCCCCTAACATGAGGCTGCCTTTTCAACCATGCCTGAGAGCTGGCAACCCTTTACAAGAATCAATGTGAGTTACTTGCGATCTCCTGATAATAAATTTCATATCCCTAAGACACATGGAGACATCCTCGCAGTTATCTGCAACCAGAAAAACAGCTCAGCTTTCTTTCAAAGTAAAAGCTTACCACAGCCACGTTAAGAGTAGGAGATTCCCCATTTCCTTCAGGCTATTCGCCAACCACTTCAAAATGACCCTTCTGCAGCAGAAGGAGCTGCAGACTGGAGGTCTTCATTGCTCCTAGAGAAGGCATCCTCCATCAGACCCATTTGCTGGGCCAACAGTGAGAGCCTTGGGAAAAAAAAAAGCCTGGGAAATGAGGGCTTATTACCCCTTAACACCATAATCATGAGTCTTGAAAGAATGTACTATTTGCCAGTTTCTTTTGAAAAAAGATAATTCACCCACTGGGATTTTTATTAGCACATTTAAAACCTTGACTCCTTCACTGGACATAGAGAAGTAGATGTGATTAATGTGTTCTTGTGTGGTTTTTTCCTCTTCTTAGCTGCCTCCAAGAATACTGGAATTAAGAATGAGAAATTGTTAAAATGCAAAGCATCAAAAGCTGTATACAGCTCCAGTTTCCCTGAAGACCCCAAAGGAAGAGTTCAAGGGTCAGCTGAGACTCAACTTCTGACATGAGATGCAATATTAATGTTACATTGCCATTGGACTAATCCTATGTATAGACTAAGCAAGTACTTGATAGGTTTGTAAAAGAGAACTATGTAGAAGCAGCAGCACTAGGATTGGAGACTTGGCAGCAGGGAGTGAGAAACATTGAGGGGGAAAGAGATCTGTGGAGCTGGGGTGAGGATGTGAGTTGCATGAAGAATGTGTGTGTCAGCAGTGGAGTGTCTTCACAAGGAAGGAGTGGGGAGCAGTGGAGACACGCTGAGGCTGGCCAGGAGAGAACTGGTGGATTGGCAGCTTGGGTCAGAAGCTGTGGGAGAGGATGCCTCAAGGTGACAATGGGAAGCTGACAGGGACGTGGGCAGACGGCACAGGGAGGCATGCAGGACGAGCTGAGCAAAGGCAAGCAGCTTTCTGTGGGCTGGTGTTGACACCAAAGCTGCTCCCTAGGACAATGGTTGTTTGACATGTACTGTCAGCCTTCTGCCAGAATTAGACATGTGACCGTCTCCTTCCTTTATATGCTTTTTCTTCTAGTAGCTTTTAATGTAAGACAGAATAAGATAACAACTAAAAAGTCTTATTATTAACACCAGTGCAGAAGCCTGACTTTTGCCCCCCACAGAACATTTCATTCTTAGAAATGAAACAATATTCTACTTTTTTTAATATGAAACATCAAAAACAATAGTATGGAAAAGTGTAAAACAAAAAAGAAAGGAAGAAAATGAACAAGAGCACAAAAGCATCTAGAGAACCCCAGGGAGGGAGCAGGTCACTTGGGAGGTTCAAGGGAAAATGTGATCTCTCCCTGAAGGCAGGTGAGGGTGCAGGGATAGACAGGAACAAAAAGAGACCTTTATTTCTGAATAGACCAGGGTCTGATCTGTCCAACAGCCTACACCAAAGTGGAGAAGCTGGAATGTTTTTGCACAGTAATTTTCAAAATCTGTAGTAATTTGGAAAATATTGTACTCTTAGAAGAATAAATTTTATGCTGTTAAGATCAACTCAAATTACATTCACAAATGACATTCCTATAGAAATACATTTTCTAACAAAGGCCGTTTTACAGGCAGTGGGCATTTAAAGTTGCTGTTGGCTAAAAAGTATTGGACTTCAGTCCACATGCTTCTGAAACTTTGAGAACACTTTGAGAAACCTGGGACTGGGAGAAGGAACACTGAAGACTTGTGTTCCTTGCAAAGCTGCATAACTGTTTTCCATTGCATTTTCAGAGATTCTGGTATCAATTCCTGCAGCTGGCAGATGTGTGAGATATCTGAGAGCTGAAAGCAGTGCATAAGCAGCAGCTCAATCACAGCCATCACAAAGGCTTAGTAGAGACCACTCAGGAAAAAGTGTCACAGTAAAAGCTGAAAACAAAAGAAGTTGGTATCACAGCAGAAATAAATGGTGAAAGGATAAAATGTTGTACTTACCTGTAGAAGCAGTTACTAAAATGTTAACTGCTGGGGTTTTTTATAAATCACTGCGCTATTTTCTTTCTAAACAAGAGAAACTTAAAGGCTTGATTATTTTTTCAAAGGTATTGAAGTTGCAGGTGTGAGCACAATTTCTATCTCTGTGTGTATGTTTTTAACAAAAGCACAATCTCACTGTTTTTGAAAGGGAATACACTGCAATCATACCACAACAGCATTTTTAAATCCTGTGCAATGAGCTGAAATAATGAACATGTGATCGTAAAAGTCAATCAGTTTGTGTCTTTAGCCTACCTAGGACACTTCCTTCTGAAAAAGAAAAAAAAAAGAAAAAAAAAA